>OY998140.1:6279293-6821711 GCA_963921915.1 Hyposoter dolosus
TTCACTGAGCGAACAGAACCTTGTCGATTGCTCTGGAAAATACGGTAACAATGGTTGTGAGGGTGGGCTCATGGATCAAGCTTTCAAATACATCAAAGACAACAAAGGCCTCGATACGGAAAAGTCTTATCCCTACGAAGCCGAAGATGACAAGTGCAGGTGCGTTTCCGCAAAACTTTATTCTTTCAGGACCAAAAGTCAAACATTTATTGCTCAAGAAAAAACAGAATTTCTGAAAAACAGAATATTAGAATTTCAAGGAAATCAAGAAAAAAAACAATTTAAAAAAAACCATGACATTTTTCGTACCGATTTTGTGTTTGGATCCTTGAAAAAGATCGTTTCATTGTCCAGACGAAATATTCAATAAGAATCTTGAGCTCTGCTCAAGAAAAACCAGAATTCCGTTGAATTCCAACGACGCAAACTTCAAGTTCGTAAAAATAGAGCCAGATCGAAGTACCCACAAAATTTACCTTCACTAAGTGTCTCCCTATGAATCCATAATGAGAAAAGATCATTTGAGCAGTCGCGAAACGATTATTGTTGCCCGTAACGGACAAGGACGTTCCGTACACGGTTGCAAGACGAAAAATCACATTCAAGAGAAGTTTAGGGCAAAAACAATGGTCCAGGTGTTTCCATTGTTCCGGGTAGCTCAAGAAAACGAGTTTTAAGAACGAAGCTTCCTAAACAAAGATCACGAAGGATTTAAGAAATGTTTGCGTCCTTCCCGATTAATCGGCAAACTGGCGCAAAATTATTTTCAATTTATTTCCTCGCTCTGCGTCAACAAGATTAATAATAAAAACACGTTTCCATGGCGCAGATACAATGCCAAAAACAGCGGTGCCGAGGACGTTGGCTTCGTCGATATCCCGGAAGGTGACGAAGAGAAATTGAAAGCCGCAGTCGCAACCGTCGGACCAGTTTCCATCGCGATCGACGCCTCTCAACAAAGTTTCCAGTTTTATTCCGAAGGCGTATACAACGAGACCGAGTGCTCGAGCACCGAGCTCGATCACGGCGTCCTCATCGTCGGATACGGCACTGAAGAGGACGGCACCGACTATTGGCTCGTCAAAAACAGCTGGGGCGACACCTGGGGACTCAAAGGATACATTAAAATGTCCAGGAACAAGGACAATCAATGTGGAATCGCAAGCTCCGCGAGTTATCCACTGGTCTAGAGCTTCCCGACGCTGGCTCTGGCTCAGAGCAGCCAAACATTGCGTGAGCATGCCGCATGAGAGATTATTAAATCCCTTTGACTGGTGTAAATACGAGAATGCGAGAAAAAACTGATATTCCAAAATTTCAATCACAAAATCGATTTTTTTCATCGATTTTTTATTTTTAACTTTAAACTATTTTTATTTTCGCTACATTTATGAATACGAGAATCAATTATATCGTTTTTTTCTAATTCTCAAATACGAATTTCCTATTTTTGAGCATGCAAACAAATTTGACAATATTTTAAATTCAGAATTTTGCGGAAAGAAAGAATTTTCCAGTTTTCGGCGACGCGGGCATCGATTTCACGAAAGAAATATTTTTAAAGAAAAAACGATGCATTGACGAGTGAGTGAAAATTCTCTCTTTCCGTCGCTGCTCGGCTTTATCTATTTTTTTTTTACTCTACTCAATGATCACAAATGATTCATTTGGAAATATATAAACGGATGATTTAAGTTTCTTTTATTATTTGCTTGAGGGATGCTCGTTTGGCGGTTTATCGTCGCGTACAGTTTGATCAAATTATTATGACATTAGTTTGTACGACGGCCGATATGTACGATGACGATTCGTCAATTTTATCAATAAATCATTCTATTTTTTAATCACGTTGTAAGTCATTAACCCTTGATAGACAAACTATGATTAGCGCACCTCTCTAGACACGCATGGGTCTGGGACGTCCTACCGTTTCTTTTTTTTTTACTGCACTTAAGAACGTTGTATGCAAAATTTTCTATCGACAGAATTCCTTCAAATTTGCAACACACAAAGAGAATAGTGATGTCTAATAGCTCGCACAATTTCAAGAGGCTTCACCATGTAGAAGTCGAGATATTTATTTATAAAAATCCCAATATTCAATAGTTTCTCATAAAAGTGTTAAAAGTTGCAATTTTCAACATTAAATATTTCGATTTATAAATGGTGAAGCCTCTTAAAACTTTGCATACACTTTTATGTAACATCGAAGAAGCATTATTTAGTTTTTCAAAAAAATGGCTCGTAAAATTTTTTCAAAAATTTGTTTATTACATAACAAATACAGATTGCCTCGGAAAATCTTGGATTTAGAGTACGTTGTTCTTTAGTCAATTTGTAACAAGTTTTTTTAATGAACTTAGGCTCGCAAACCATTTCGAATGGAAGAAAAAGTAAAAAAAAAATGTAGATTTGAACGTCGCCATACAACGTCCTTAAAAAATCTGAAAAAATTCAGGAACGTAGTTTTGGATCTATAGAAAGAGAGCCTGCACTGGGTGATTGATAAAAATGATTTTTTATTATTTTTATTTAATGGTAATCTTTACGAAAAAAACGAGAAATTCGAGCCATTCGCTGAATGGGCAGGACACTCCAGACCCAAGTGTGTCTACTGAGCTGCCCATCACTTTTTCCATCATATCCAGAAAAATATATTCTCAACTTATTTGCCACTTTTTCATGATTTGGAAGAAATTGAAGAAAATAATCGGAATCGTTGACTTATCCGCACTGTAAAAATCGTTCATTAGACGATGGTGAGTATTTCGGTTTGAAAAAATTGAACAATTTTGAAAATTGAAGAAATTTCCAACAAAAGGAAATATTTTTCGTTGCATTTCAGTTTTGCGAACTTCAGCGTCGTTCAGATTAATCCTTCGAGTGCATACTGGGTCATTTTGACCCCAACAATTTTCGGTCACCGATTGTTTGGCATTGAATTTTCGTTTTCATCAAAAAATACATTTCGGGCCTTAAAATATGAATAATTTACTACAGAAAACGTCTGCACAAAAACAAAAAACAAAAAATGCATGTTTACCGGAATAGAACGATTTGAAAAACGCCTTGGGTCAGATTGACCCATGTGCATTCGAAGGGTTAATGCGTTATCGCATTCGATTCAATAAGTGAGCGACGAGCCACGAAACTTCTTGAAAAATATGGAAATTTTCGATTTTTAGACGATTTGATGATTTTTATTGGAAAGTTCTCATCCAAACGTTCGTCCAACTTACTTTTTTATTGTTGGTCTCAAATCTTTGAAGTTCCATCGATGACTATAAACCTCACACGTTTCCAATACATAAAAGTCAGAGATTTTCATAAGGCTAAGAAGTAACGTAGTGACTTTGACATTGAAAAAATATTTCGAAACGGTTCGTTGACTTGCAATGAGATTTGGAGGAAATTTGGAGGTTCGTTAGCCTGAAAACCAGAGCCTAATTAATTTCGAGATTTTTAGAATCGAAGCATCTGTGACGAAACTCAAAAAATTCTAAAACTTGAATACGTAACAATGAGAAATGAAAATTCTTTTATTTCCTTACCGCGCAATCGTTCAATCTCGAGAATTCCTTAATATTTCGTAACTTCGAGTCAGTAGATCGATGAAGAAAACCGTAAAAAGTTTTATCAGCTCGTTCACTTTGAATTCGTGGAAAAACATTCGGCCAAATTGACAAACAAAACTTTGCCTATTTACCTTCATTTTTTATCTTCGTACGATCGGTTTTCGTATCGTCTGATTCATGAAAATATTCGGAAGCACAAATGATTCGAAGAAAATTATTTATTCTTAATTATTTATTATTTATTATAATTTTTATTCTGACGAAAATGAAAATTAAATCGCCAAAACATTCGTTTCCATTAAATCCCAAAAAATGATATTTTTTTTCGGTGATTGGCGAGTTTCCACAAGTGGACGAAAAGTGCGAGGAAATGTGCCACGAAGTCTTCGTCTTATTTTGACCTTTTTCACCTGGAGGATCCGTTCGAATCGATTAAGCAGTGGATTCGCACGAGAAGAGGTTCAACGACGTATTTGCAGGATATCGATAACATCGCTATCAGCGTTTTGACGAAGAAATATAAAAAAGTTCGATCAACTTATCCAGCTCGAATCGGCGACTCTGGATATTGAGCAATCCTTGAGCAAATACCCATATCGTCTTCGATGATTATATTAATTATCGTTGGTCGATCAGTCTTCATTATTGTCTGAAATTAGTCGAGAGACAATCTTCCCAAAACTTGAAAAACTTAGAGAAACAAATTGACGAAAATTTGGTTGGTTGCAATTTATTCTTGCGATGATTGATTCTTTGGAAATGGAAAAATCCGAATCGGAATTTAAGCAACGCATTACGTACGTGGAAAAATGATCCTTTGGTCCTGCTTCTCCTAAAGTTAGCGATGCTTTTTTTTATTCCATTTTTATTAGTTGAGTCGGTGATCGTGATGAAATTTGCGAAATGTAGCTCGTGACAGGAATTCTTATGCCACGTAACAATAATTTTCAGGGCTTCGGGGCTTTCGGAATTCAAGATTTTGGATCCGAAGAAAAAATGTTTCTTTTCCAATAGAAAAAAATGGTCAATGGCAATATTTATAGCTTGGCGTCGATGGGATGGTCCAAATCTTATCGATATCCACCGCAGTAGTTCGTATCCAATGATTTGGACACTTGCCCGAATCACATGAAATTACGAAATGGGTTTTTTTTTCGCGTACTACGTGCGTAACGTCTCGACGAAAAATAATGCAAGCTCATTGAAACTTTCATAATCGCTCAAGATTGCTTTTGATCAGATAAAAATGGAAACGCACAGTTCGACAGAAATTTGGCTTTGGAGATGTGAAGAAATCGAGCGATAGGAGATTAGAAGATACAACTGTTGAGCAAGTGATCACGGAAGTATGGAGAAACATGATTATCCTGATTCGGTTCTGTAGCCCTCGTGAATCTCCTCCAAGATGATGGATGATAAAAACTTTGATTAGAAAGAAATGGCGAAAAGGAAAGGGAACGGGGACGGTGTTGGAAACCCTTAAAAAGCAACTCTCCGGGGATCGAAATCACAGTTCGTGTTCAGCGAACGTTGTGGGACCCAGAATCTTGGATTTTTTCTTACTGTCAGGTGAGCATACTCCAAAAACAAAAATCAAACGATTTTCGTGTAATCGCCACGAGTATTTACAATTTTTTGTCATTTTTCGGGAACTGAATTTATTCGTAACAATGTCCACCTCGTTTTTTAAAACCGAGTCGATCGAAGCAGAGAAATCTCTGCGCAAAAAATTGCGTTTCGTCGTAAATTCTTTGGCAAGTTGATTGGAAAATCGATCAATCTCGGATTAATTGGCTTCGTTGATTTTAATGTTTTTCAACGTCGTTAAAAATGAGAATCTGCTCGTTTTGGAGATTTGCAGTTTTCAATCGCATTTGAAATACGGGACAAGCTCCTTTTTTCTCAAGTTATACGTTATTGTTTTTCTGGAATTTAAGTTTCTGTCATGCAATGATAATTATTATTTCATTTTTTCCAGGAACAAACAATAGACAACCATGAAGATTCTGCTGGTTGTGTTCGTGGCTGTTTTCGCTGCAGCGCAGGCTTCCGCGATGTTGGATCTTGCCCAAGTCCATTGGAAAGCCTACAAGGTATATTTTTCTTTTCATATCGTCATCGACCCTCGATGCCATCCTTTTCCCATAGTCTTGTTAACCCTCCGTAGACACACATGGGTCTGGGGCGTCCTACCGTTTTTTGACTGTACTTGGACTCGTTTAAAAAATCGGAAAAAATTCAGGAAAGTACATTTGGATCTGTGAAAAGAGAGCCTGCACTTGAGCCCAAAAAAAATCGAGTCTTTAAAAAAAAAAAAAAAAAAAAAAACCGACCGTAAAATGAAATGAATGAATAAAAAAACATAACGGAGGAAATTTCGTGGATTACAATCGTAAAAATTATAAACTGTCGTGAACTAAAAATCATTCCACTTTTTTCTCTCCTCGCGCCTAAAAAACCTCTCGTCAGATTTTTTGTCTATTGAGCTTTGAAATGAGTGGAAAATAATCTTTCCATTTGTCCGGTTATCAGACGATCGTCGCGTCAGTTACGAGATATTTTTTCCATAAGAGTTTGCTGGTCGATTGGGATATTAAAAACAAATTGACGCATTTATTTGATTTTCTTTTCTTCTCTAAATCCAAGTCTCCATTTTCATCGATGAACATCCTTTTTATTTTCATTATCGAGAATTCTTCAATATCTCCAAAGTATCGACGAAATTACGATTTTCATTGTGGAACGTTCTGAATTGAATTAACTCTTTGCAGGCTCAGCACAACAAAACTTACGCGAGCCACGTTGAAGATGAATACAGAATGAAAATCTTTCTGGAAGCTAAAGAAAAAATTGCTGAACACAATCGCAAGTTCGACGCTGGTCTGGTGTCTTACAAATTGGGAATCAACAAATACGCTGATATCGTAAGTTCGACTGTTTTTGTTTTTAAATTTAAAAAAAGCATAAAAACGTGGGGATTGTGACTCAAAGCCAAAGCAAACGATTCTATTATATTTTTTTTCAATTAACTGCTTGTTAATAAACAAATAAATAAACAAATGAATAATAAAAAGTAAATAAATAAAATCGACAGATAATGAAAGAAAATGGAGAATAAAATTGCTAATAAACTTTATTGTTGATTCTGCGAAACAGGAGCACGGAGAGTTCGTTCGTATGATGAATGGTTACAAAAAACCATCGGGCGCCGGTCTCGGATCAGAGAAAACACAGAAACGCATCAAATTCGTAAAGCCCGCAAATGTCGAGTTTCCGAGTGAGGTCGACTGGAGAGGTAGTGGCGCTGTTACCGCCGTCAAAGATCAGGGACAGTGCGGTTCCTGTTGGGCATTCTCAGCGGTAAGTATATTCGAAGAAACAGATAATGTTGAAGTTTGCATCGTTCGAATGGAACGAAAACATGAGACTGAAGTTGACAACGTTGGGGTTCAGTGAAAAATACTTTTTTTATTAATTGTTTGGTCAATTTCAAAAACCATGACAATTTTCGTAGCGATTTTCTGTTCGGGTCCTCAACAAGAACAATAAAATTACGATTAATCAAATGGAAACAAGTTCCACGTGGACGGATGAAAAAATATTTCTTTTTATTGACGATTTCATTAGTTTTTTAAATAATCCAAATTTTTCGAGCCCACATACTTTTCGTGTCGCAAAAACCGATCGTTTTATCGTCGAAATACATTTTGTGTTTGAATGATGAGCTCTGCCAAAGAAAAAAAAGAATTTCGTTACCCGGGCCAACGATCTGCAACGCCATTTTGATTCGATCGTGAAATATCGTCTGCTCAATTGAAATGTGTTAAGGTTGGCTCGTTGGAAGGACAACACTTCAGGCGTACCAGTCAACTGATTTCACTCAGCGAACAAAATCTCGTCGACTGTTCCGGAGCATACGGTAACGCTGGTTGCAACGGTGGTTGGATGGATCAAGCTTTCGAATACATCAAAGACAACGGCGGTATCGATACCGAATCGTCTTACCCGTACGAAGCCCGAGACGGTCGTTGCAGGTGCGTTTTTAACTGATTTCTTCTTTTCTGTGAGAAAAATAAAGTGATGAGACGGTCAACCATCAGATTTATCGGAGCATCGTAGCGAAACAAACAAACGACCTGTGGCCAATTATATTTTTTCATTTCACTCAAGGACGTTGTATGCAAAGTTTCTATCGATAGAATTCCTTTAAATTTGCACCACACAAAGAGAACAGTGATGTCTAATAGCTCGCGCAATTTTAAGAGGCTTCACCATGTAGAAGTCGAGATATTTATTTATAAAAATCACAATTTTCAGTATTTTCTCATAAGAGCGTGTGTTAATAGTTGCAATTTTCAACATTAAATATTTCGATTTATAAATGGTGAAGCCTCTTAAAACTTTGCATACACTTTTATGTAACATCGAAGAAGCTTTATTTAGTTTTTCAAAAAAATGGCTCGTAAAATTTCTTCAAAATTTTGTTTATTATATAACAAATACGGATTACCTCGGAAAATCTTGAATTTAGAGTATGTTGTTCTTTAGTCAATTTGTAACAACTTTTTTTAATGAACTTGGGCTCGCAAGCCATTTTGTATGTAAGAAAAACTGAAAACAAAAATTTAGATTTGACCGTGTCGCCGTACAACGTCCTTAATCAATCATCGAATTTACGAATTAATGAAAATTCCATGATTAATACGAACATGGGTTTGCGTTGCGCAGATTCAATTCCCAATCGATTGGTGCCACGGACTATGGCTACGTTGACATAGAGAGAGGCAATGAGGACGACTTGCTAGCTGCAGTCGCGACCGTTGGACCAATAGCTGTCGCAATCGACGCTGCTTCGTGGGAGTTCCAGATGTACGATTCCGGTGTGTACGACCCGGATTACTGCTCTCCCGAAGCCTTGGATCACGGAGTCGTGGCCGTTGGATACGCAACCGAGAACGGCCAAGATTACTGGCTCGTGAAAAACAGCTGGGGCACAAGTTGGGGAATCAATGGATACATCAAAATGCAGAGGAACAACAATAATCGATGCGGTATCGCGAGTGCAGCGAGTTATCCACTCGTCTAGAGCTTTCCGAAGTTATCTCGCCGGTTTTTTACGGAGCAGTAGCCCCGAGGACGTGGCTGTATCGAGTGTTACGTAAAAAAAAAAATGGTTGATTGAAACATAGATCGTGAAAGGTTCCGAAATATTTTTAAGTATTAAAAAAAATCACAACCTAAAAAAATGTCGCAAATTTATTTCCCTCCTTTGGCCACCACAGCGTGCTGATTCAATGGCGGCGTTCATTTTCGAACTTGTAAAGCTGCAATTTTTTTTTTTTTTCATTCGCATCCCTCTCAACAAAAACCCAAACAAAAAATGACGCTGAAGTTCGCAAAGTTGAAAAGCAACGAAAAATGTTTCTTTTTATCGATGATTTGTTTGAGTTTCAAAATCGCGTCCAAATCTTTCGATACGATATACTTTTCGGGTCGCAAAAATCGAACGTTTTGTCATAGAAATTACGATGATACAATTTTTTTCAAATTTTTCGTTTACATAGTTGTCGAATAATTGGAGTTTACAATATGCAAAAGCTATACCTATATATATCCGAATCCTATGCTTATGCGTGTAAACTCTAGTGTTCGGTTACTCGAAAACTATGTAGAAGAAAAATCCCAAAAAATTTGTATATTCATATTTAATACTAAAGAATATACTCACCAAATTTCATTAAATTCTAATCATTAAGAATTTTCCTATGCTTTTAAAATGGCAACATTATTGTGTGTAGCCACCCTCTTTAAAATCTTTTCGAATTTTTTTATGTTTTCAACATGGCCGTTTAGCATGGCGTATCGTCGTGATGCCAAGAAGCTGCGAATAATCAGGATCATGGAGACTTCCATCATCAGGATTAAAAGCTTCCGAGACTTGCTTCAAAAATCGAATCGGGAAAAACGTGTCAAATAAAATGGTGAATCTTTGTTTTCGAAGCAATCTTTTAATATAGCAACATAGTCAGTCTTACAATAATAAGCCAAAAATACAATCTATTATATATCAAGCGGCGTCGGTGCGGGAGATTAGGTGCAAAAACTCGTCTCATCGTCGACTATTCGGGTTCGTCGTAATCCCGTGTTCCAACCTATATATTTTCATGTTTCATTTTCACAATAGCGTAATGATGATTGGTAATAATAATAATAATAATAATGACGTCACACCGGTGTGAGAAATGCTTCCGATGATGAAGAAGTTGATCGATAATCACTGAGAATAAAAATGGAACGCGATTCCATTTTCTCCCGCAAAACACGCAGCAGTTGTTTTCAGTTTTTCGTCAACTTACTGCTCGTCTCAGCTGTTGTTATTGTTTCTCTCTCTCTCTCTCTCTCTCTCTCTCCCACTGCGTTTCGTGGCTCGCTCCGTCTCTCTCTCTCTCTCTTTCTCTCTCTCTCTCCCTGTCAACCACGTGACCACACACACACAATCACTCGAAGCCAAGACTATTTATTATAAAATAGTGTCTGTACATTCATTCGTCCATGTTGCACCGTTTTCTCCCGCAAGACGCGCGAAGTAAATTTTACAATTTTACACATAATTTTCATAATATGCATTTGTTATCTATACCGTTTACGTTTGTATTTCATTTATTTTCGCGCCTTTTTTCATCGTTTTTTTTTTTTTTGTTATTCTTCACGAGGACTCGCGTTTATAAATGGTAACGCGCGACTCGTGCTCGAGACGCGCACGTCTCGCTTTTGGCTTGAAATGCTGAGGCTTTTTGAAAGGCTCGCAACCAGCAAAGCAATGAAAATAAACACGAAGTATTGGTCGAAATGAAATGACAACTGAGTCTCTTGTTACATATCGACGTTTACAACTCTGAATCGTTTCTCAGACTCGCACAAGCAACGATACAATCTCTGAACGCGTCAGATCCTTCTTTTACAATACGAAAAATCATTCAATCGAGAATGAATATTTCATTGAAAAGCGGATATAAATATCAAAGCAAAATCATGAAGAAACTCAATGGAAATTCGTTACATACACGTGACATTCACTCAACGAAAAATGTGACAGAGAGAGAGAGCGAGCGAGTGCAAAAAAGCGAGAAAGAGAGAGAGAGAGAGAAATATTCCGACCCGTTAGAAAAACAAAACGTTAGAGTTTTTTTTTTCTTAAATCATTTATTCGACAAATAAAAATAATTCCAAGCCACGATTTTCATTAATTGAAAAAGAATAATTTTGTTGAAAATTGAATCATTTCAATTCGGGCCTTGAAAATCCTCCACAATCGACGAAATGCAATGCTAGCCGGACCACGATTGATAATTCAGTTTGGTACGAGCCGCGAAGCCGGTAAAAGGACCAATCGTCGTCACAATCGAACGAACCCAGAAGCAAAAGCTTCGGCGATTCGTTGACAATTTATTGAGCCAAAAAAAATGACAAATCTATACAACAAAAAATCTGAAAAAAGAAACTGAAGCGCTATGAAAACAAGGGATGAAAAAAATGAAAAAAAAAAAACATTGTAATCACTCTTTTTTTCATTACTTTCAAATTCCATCGTATTCCCGTGATTTTTTGAATCTTTTCGGCTCGAAAAACCAAACATTTAACCCTTCGAACGCACACTGGGTCGTTTTGACCCCAAAAATTTTTCGTCACCGTTTTGGCATTGAATTTTCGTTTTTGTCAAAAAATAAATTCAGGGCCACGAAAATATGGATAATTACTAGAAAAAACGTCTCTACAAAAAAAAAACAAAAATTGCATATTTACCGCAATACGATTTGAAAAACGCCTCGGGTCAGATTGACCCGATTTGCACTCGAAGGGCTAATGATGTACCGAGGATCAGGAAGCTTTTCCGAGGGCGAGGAAGAGGAGAGGAGACAAAATGGACGATACAAATATATAGATATATTATAATATAATAGATACTTATTTGATGAAACATTTAAAGCCTTAAGTAAAATATACAGTGTCTTGTTCGTGTGTTGGTTCGTATGTGTCCTTGTTATTATTTCAAAATGCGCTATTGTTTGTTTCTTACACGGTTTCTGTGGGTGTGTGCGTTTTGCGTTTCGAGCCACGTGCATATTTAATAATTATCATTAATAAAAAGTTTCTTCCTTCGTTTTTCAAGCGTCGCACGAGGTTTTTTTTTTTTTTTTTTTTAGTTTCTCGATCGACGAAGTAGCAATAATAATGTAGCGAGTTGAATTTTCTTCGCACGTTTAGCACGGAGTAAAAAAATCATTTTCCCTTCGTGCAAACTGAAAAATGGCAAAGTAATAATTTACGTTTTTCGTATGAAATGAAGAAAAAAAAAGAAATCTTCGTTAGCGACGTTTATCGATAGTTAATTCTATAATTTTACGAAATTCCTCAGCGGGAGATATGCATCAGTGGTCTCAATTTTTCCTCAATATCGAAAAAACAGTTTCCTTTACTTTTGGTTCTGTTTTAAATCGTCAAATGTATAAGTCCGATATAAAAATTTGAAAATTCGGAATAGAAAAAATTGGTCTCAACGTTTGACTGTTTAACAAACGGCGACGATAAAATTGGCAGTAAATCTAAAAATAATGTTTTCGAGGCCTCTGTCAAGAAGGACGTTTACAAATGGTTGATTATATTTTATTTTAAAAACGTGGAAAAGTGAGCGGAAAATATGAGGATGCTCGTTAATTATGTTTTATTTCATACTTTCACGAAGGCCTTTTTGTTTAAATCCGTACAAACGCTACTATGTTTCGGTGTGAGCGATTATTTATCGTTTTTTAAATTGAGTCACTTTTTTTCTTCTTCGATGTGCGTTCGTCGTGAGCGAATTAAATAATGGTTTTATTTTTAAAAAAATATACCAATTTATCTGACGAGGCTTTTCAGCAGCATTATTATTATTATTTAGCGATCGCAGGCGTTATATTTGGATAGTAGAAATAGCGATAATTGGATTTAGTCGAAGAGTGATTAATAGATTTAAATAAATGTATTTTGTCCCCCTCCTCGTTTCAGCGGCTGCCGAATAATTCCTGATAGAAAGGTCGTACAGTATTTTCGATTAATATTCGCAAAAGGTCCTTCACGACGAATGGTCGGAGTTAAAAAAAAAATCTATTTACCTTTCCCTTTCCTTAGATTCATGGTGATGCGATTTTTTATGGGTAATAATGTAAAAAAAAAAAATCCTCAGAGCCATTTTTCGCGAAAGGACCTTTTGTAAATATTTACCGCGTGTTTCGTCCTTTTGTTTAGTTTTCAAAATATTTTTAGGAGTTGGTAAGTCAATATTTTCCATGAAATTTTTTTTTTTTCAGGTGTAATTATCATTATTACTATTTTTTTTAAATCATCGTCATCATCGGCCTATCGCATTTGTTGGATGAAAAATAAAACTGACATCTGTTTGCATATCCGGTCATTGGCGCTCGACATCATCGCACTCATGGTATTAAAAATAAAATCGCGTTTTACTTCAAACTTCACGTTTTCGTTCTAATCTTGTTAACTGCAAACTACTATTGTGGACCACGTCAAAATTGATATTTATTTGGTTGATTACTTATCTTAGCTCCCACACGCTTTTTCGATATTATTTCCGGTTCAATTTCTCATTTATTCTTTTCATTTCCGCGAGGGTTGGGCGTTTTTTTCTTTTTTTTTCTCGTTTTCTCAGCCAAAAGATGCTGTTGGTTGGTTGTTTCTTCAGAGCTCGAAACAATGGTCGTATGACTCGGAACAAATATAAACAAATAAAAATATGAAATTTTCTTCCCTCCGTGTTTCCTTGTGTCGTGTCTTTTCGTTTCTTTTTTTTTCTTTTTTTTTTTTTTTCCTTATACCCTACGCTCTTGCCTCGATCACGACCGCGTTTAATTCTTCTCAGCCCCGTTGGTAATTCAACTTGATTCCTTTTCCTTCGAATCTGGAAAAAATGTTTTTTTTTTTTTATTTTTTATTTTTACGACGCTCAGTTTTTTAAATGAAGTAAAAAATAATGAAGGAAAACATTTTGAGCCCTTACCGCTGTCGGATTTGTCCTCGGACGTTCCGTTTGTCAACTCCGGTTCCTTCTTCTTCTCGCCTTCCTCAGAATCGACGCTCGATGCTTTCTTGTCCTCCTGATTGGCCGCTTTCTTGTCCTTGCCTTTTCCCTTCGCTGGTGTCATTGGCTTTGGCTTCGGCTCGAGACTCGGGTCCAGCACGATTTTACCGATGTTCTTGCGGTCGTGCATCTTCTGCATCGCTTCCGGTACGTCCTCGAGTGCCCACGTCGAGTCTACGCGTGGCTTGATCTTTCCATCGGCCCACAATTGGTACACTTGCTTCACTGCTCTCCTCACAAAAGCATGAGCACCGTGCTGGTGCATCAATCGACGCAGATTCAGTCCTGACAAAGTTTTGTTGTCCTCGAACAGCTTTATCGGTGAAACTTTGTCCATCGTCCACCACTGGCCACCAAAGAATCATTGATAGTGAGAAAAAACTTTACCTCAAACTCGTGGAAACAATAAATCCATTTTTTTTTTTTACGATTTTCAAGTTCGTGTCGTTGGAACGCAACGAAATTCGATATTTTTTATAGTGGACGACTCAATTTTCATGCAGTATTTGTCAACGATAATGGGACAGTCTTCTTTGCCATTCGAAAACTGAATTTACTAGAAAAATTGCAACGAGTGCATTAATTATCAAAATAATTAATAAAAATATATTTATTCGTTTATTTTTCCAAAGATGCAAACTTCAGTATCGTCAGGAAATTGTATTTATTGCAAAAATATCAAATTTTCACTCGATAACTTATTTGAAAAAAGTAAATTCCTAAAAAAAAAACTAAATTTACTGGAAAAATTGCGGAGAGTGCATTAAATATCAAAATAATGAGTACAAAAATAAATTTTGTTGGATTTCAACGATCCAATTAACTGGAACATTTTTTTTTTCGGAGCATGTCACTTTACGACGTTTAGATCGTTGGAATGCAACGAAATTCGTTTTTTCTTTGGCAAATGATAAAACGATCGGGTTTCGACAGCCGAAAAGTATATCGGCTCGAAAAATTTGAATGACTTTGAAAATTGAACAAATAATCGATAAAACGAAATATTTCTCGTTGCATTCCAACGTAGGAAACTTCAGCGTTATCTCATTTTTTGTTTTTTTTTTTTTTCTACTTACGTATCGGGCAACAGAGAAGAAACTCTTCGTTTCGCCAGTCACGACGTTGCTTGATCCGTAAAGAACGTATTTTCCCATGGGCTTCAATAAGGCAAATCCTCTGTTCCACTCCTCGCCACCGACACAGTCCAGAACAATATCAACACCCTCGGGAGACACTCTGCCAAGCAAACAAAAAAAAAAACGAACGATGAGCAAAATCTGTCAACGATTTGGTCAGCGAATCCGCAGATCCAAGCAAATTATCGTATTTTATTTTTTTTTAAATTCGAAAAACATTAACAATTGATTGTCACAATGAAATATTCACATTGCCGGACAAAAAAAAACGTTTTTTATCGATGTCTCCTCGTCAATTACGAAAAATAAAATTCTACCAAGATTTTCATAAGCAAATGATGCATAATCGCGTTTACGAATACTCACTTTCTAACTTCATGACTGTAGTCGCTGCCACGCTCAAGGAGATGGTCAATCGTACCGACCGCTTTGAGCTCCTCGTGCTTCGATTTGCTGCAAACTCCAAAGATCGTGACATCTTCAATGGTCTTGGCCAATTGGACAACTGCCTGGCCCTGCAATCAACAAAAAAACGTACGAAACAATTAAACGCCATGAAATCGGAAATTTCAAACATTTCGAGTTACTCTCATGATCAGAAACGTCAAAAATACCGAAAAAACTCGGAAAACTAGAAAAAAAATCATCAAGTACATGAAAAATTGATTTAAACGTTTCAAGCATTAACCCTAGAACGGTATCGCGATAAATCAAAACTTTGAGCTCAGATTTGTCAAAAAAAAAAAAAAACACAGTTCAGTGTTTTTATGAACGAAAATTAATATTTCTCCGATTAATTCTTGTGTTTAAAAAATATTAACCCTAGGACTTTAGATTACGCGCCCTTTCGCCCTTCCTTCTCCCGTTTTTTATCGTTTTACCGCATTTTTGACAAATATTTTGACTTCAAACAAAATAGCCCCAGGCTCACGTGATCCTGCATTAAAAAATGAAAAGAATGAGCCCAGGTTGAGCCCTTTTCGTTAAATTTTACCGGAGATATGAATTTTTCAAAATTGGGGTCATTTATGACCCCAGGTTATCGGAATAGGTAACAAAAAAATAAGATTACTGTTCCAGGATTAATTTAATTTCCGTTTGAACAATTTTCATCGTTGCTTTTTCATTTCTAACAAATTCCAACGAATTCTTATGCTGGAACGTCTCATTCGACGATTTTCACGTTTCCACGTCCTTGCAATTGAGTTTCTTTTTATTTGATTGAAGGAAAGAGTCGAACAGACACTTTTCTTCAATTTTGTCGTAACGTCGATGAAATTCTATGTGATGAGTAATTAAATGCTCGTTTTCATAGAAACGACGTAGGTGTTCGGGTGATTGATAATTTTATAAAATATTCGATCGATATAAGAACTTCTGATTAAAATTCAATTAAACTCGTGGCCCGAGGAACACGAATCACGGGTCTTCATTCATAAAGACGCTTTTATAAGTGCACAAGACTGGACAGACGAGTCTGTGTGGTCTTGATCAAGCTCTGAAAAGATAAAGATTCCAAAGGGAGACGAAGACCAAGGGAAAAAGGAACGTTACGATAATTTATAAGACAAGTAGGCATTCATTATTTCCAAGAAGATGCTGCGAAATACTTGGTCGAGGCTTTTGTCAGTGCTAATCGGCTTTCATCTCGAGTCGTTCGAATCGAGAGAATTAAGCAAAGAGGAAAACCCTTTTTTTTATTTTTTTCGATACAGGAAATTGGTGGAAACTCCGAAAACGTGTCACTGACAAAATCGTTGGTATTTTGACGAACAAAGCAGCAAAAGTGTTTTTTTTTAATTTAATTTTGCAATAATGTTGAAAAAATTCATTATTCTTGGGAAAATGTTGTCTCGAGTAGCACGTGGTGGGTTGAGCGAACGGAAAAGCTAGGCTCAGACGGGCGCGGTCGAGTACCGCGCCGGATAGTGGTCGATGACCACGCTATATAGACCGCACTATCGAATCATTGGGAATCCCATGAAAATTCAACCGTTTATTTCCAGATAAACGAGCTTGCGATTCTGTGCGAATTTTCATGCTTTCGAAAAAGCAAAATATCCTCGAAGTCACGTTAGTTTAAAAAAAAAACGTACTCGAAAATCGTGAATATAAATATCGAAGATATGGACAACGAATAAAAACAGCGGAAAACTCCACTGGAAAATGGAATTCGTTGGATCGACGTAAAGTTTGTATAGAACGAAGGAAACTTTTGCTGGAGCAACAAAAATCTACGGTCACCGAATCGTTTCGTTCACTCCACCACAAATTCGATCGTTCCATTCCCTTAATTCGCAGACTGAAACGAAAGATGCTCGCTACTCTCAAATATTAAAGTTTTCTAAAAAAAATTGAATTTTCTTCGCCACATTTTGTTGACTGTAAAAAATTTGATTTCTCAATGTGACAGAAATACGTTCGATGCGAAGATTCGAAATACTCGTGGCAATCTCCGAGTCGAGTAAGCTCGACAGTTTTTTATTATTATTGTTTGAATTAATTAGCAAAAACAGTTAATCAGGAAATTCAAATTTCACCGATCGAATGACGTTTTGCTATTTTTATTCGAAAACAGTGAAATCAACTCTTTGACGTTTTCAAGATCATAGACATTTTTTTCAAAAATTGTTCTTAAGAAAATGTTAATTTTTTAATAACGAGCTTCCTAATCGTCATGAAATTTTTACACGACCTTTTAAATACTTCATACAAAAAAAAAAACCTAAATTTTCCGAATTTTCTTATCATTTTTTATTTCAAGCCTCAAGGTGGTTAAAGTAATAATGATAGAAATCTTAAAATTTGGTATGTTTTTACACAAAGCATCCAGGAGGTCGTGTACAAATTTCACGAAGATTAAGAAACTATTTATTCAACAATTAACATCAACAATTTTCATAGGTAGTCAACATCCTTAAACGGAGAGGCAAATGTCGAGGCAACAATCTATACAGCGTAAAATAGTTGGAGACGTTGGAACGTGGGCGTTGGTAGAGAATAGCGAGTTGCCAAGCAACGGGCACGTCCGCATGAATAGGACGTGCCCGTTGGTGGCGCTAGTGAGGGACCGTTGCTCAGCATCCCTTATCCTGGCGAGCCACCCTCTTCGACACTCACTGAGAGGGTAGGAGTTGCTTTTTCCATTTTGCCAACTTCCGTTGGGTAGACTCGACGAGGGATTCGCCTATCGGGTGGCCTCGTGGGGGGAGGCCAGCGAGTGCGTGTGTAGTAACCTGTTGAACAGTATTGATCGCTCGAGCCGAATCTTGGGCGATGCCGGCTCGCCAAGTTGAATTAACCAAACTAATCGTCACGGAAATTCATCGACGGCTGGATTGTTCCACAAAGCTTCATCAAATTTCCACGACGATAAGAAACTGCCGAGAATATTATTTCGAATCGAAAAAAAAATTTCTTACGCGAAAAAAAAAAAAAAAAAAACCGAATCAAATTACGATGCATCGTTGAGATGCAACGAAATTACGTTTTTTCTTTATCAGAGCTCATTCATTCAATATTTGGTCGGGACAACAAAGCAATTTTTTTTTGCGATCAAAAGACAAAATTGAGACGAAAATTTGCATGGTTTTCGAAATTAAAAAAATAATCAATGAGAAAAGTATTTTTCGTTGGATTGCGAACGTTGCGAACTTTGGAGATATTAGAAAAATAGCATTTTCACGAAAAAATCCTTTTCTTTTAATCGAGTAAATGAATTCCGTGAAGAAATTCGTAAAGTATCAAAATTTTGACGCAAATTTTTCAACGAGCTTTCTAATTTTACAATTCGAACGAAAAAAATGGATTTTTGAAGAGATTTTCCGAAAAACCGAGTATCGAGTCACCAAAAAGTTTGTCGCTCTCTAAAAAATAGTTTTTCCATGAAAAATCTAGGCTTCCCGACAAAATTTCGTGCCCGGCCTAGCAACTCGAGCAAACGACGAGTTTCGTGGATGTTTTTTTGGCTTCCGGCGTCAGTTTGACGGAATTTTTAATTTCGCACAATCGAGAAGCTTTTTTCTGGCGTTTTTTAACGCCTTGACAAATGGAAAGAGCTAGCGAGCATCCGGAATATATATTTTTCTTTGGGTTCAACTTTTGAGTTAGTCATCAACGATTCTGAATGGATTTTAGTTTGAATGGAGATTCGACGAATGAAAAGCTTTTGAGGGTTTGTAATACACGTATCAAGTCGATGCGCGGCTGTCTAGTTGTCGTGGGATTTTTGTGCCCTTAGCCACGTCTCGTTAAGTTTCATTGGATAATTAAGGACTGGCATGTGTTGAAACGAGAAGCGAATATAGTACTCGTTGAATCCCTCTCGTTGGGTGCTCCTTCAACACGTACGCGTGCACTCACAGCATGACTATGTGACGGTCACTCGTGCTCGTTCGCATAGTTCGAATCCCTGACAATTGACGTCGCCCTTTCAATTCTTTTCTTTCCATCCTTCTCTTCTGCGTCTCGTCCATGTCCTTAGTGAAATATCGCATTGTGTGAGACTGTGAACGTGTCGACGAATTGTGTGAAGAAATTTGTCTAAATAAGAAAACGCGAGTATGGGGCTTGGCCATTAATATGAAAAATAATTCTCCGGTTGTCACTGAGGAAGCTTTTCCACGATTATTTCGTTAAGGAGGAGCTAATGGAGGAAAGGCAGAATTTTCGATACTTCGGTCGATCTCTCTCGCTCGAATCTTCCTGATTTTAACAAAAACTTGCAATTCCGTATCGAATGTCCTTCTAGATCGTCTCTGTCGAATTTTACATCAAACTGTCCAAATTTGCAATGTCGACGTTCGCATCGTTGGAATGCAACGAAAGCTCGTTATTTTTTATAGCAGTGCATCAAATTTTTATACAGTATTTGTCAACGATAATGGGACAGTCTTCTTTGCCATTTGAAAACTTTTAAGGATGTCGAGTACCTATGAAATTTGTAAATGTTAATTGTCGAATAAATAGCTTCTTAATCGTCGTAAAATTTGTACACGATCTCCTGAATACTTTGTGTAAAAAAATACCAAATTTTAAGAATTCTATCATCATTGCTTTAACCACCTTGAGGCTTGAAATAAAAAATGATAAGAAAATTCGAAAAATTTAGTATTTTTTTGTATGAAGTATTTAAGAGGTCGTGTAAAAATTTCACGACGATTAGGAAGCTCGTTATTAAAAAATTTTCTTAAGAACAATTTTTTAAACAAATACAAAAAATATTTATCGATAAACTTGGTTTTGTTTCCGTTGCTTTCAGTATATTGTAGATATTTAAAAATTGAGAGATCAACAAAAAAACTTATCGCAAAGTTGTATCAGTTTCCATGAGACTTTCGTCGACTGGATTAATTTATTAATGTTAATTATTCAATAACGAGCTTCCTGATGGTCGTGAAATTTTGACACGATCTCTTAAATACTTGATAAAAAAAAAACGTACCAAATTTTCATAATTTTCTTATCATTTGCGATTTGGGATTCAACATCATTCAAAATAATGAATAAAAAATGTATTTTTCGTTGGATTCCAAGGACGTTGTCGCTCCCAAGTGTCCACTTTCTCGAGTTCCAAATGAAAAAGCAACTATTTTCTAGATCGTAATTTGATCGAATCTTCGCTAATTAACGCGATCACGTCGAATACGTTGGCGAGCCCTGAATCATCAACTTCAGCCACGAATTTCATTGGATTTTTCTTTTTTTTTTTTTTGTTCCTGCAGTTTTTTATGATTTTCGGAGAAAAAATTGTAGACATCGTGGAAATACGTACCACGCCACCTCCGGCACTGTGAAGCAAGAGACTCTTGCCAGGCGTGAGACAAGTCAAGTCGAACAGCAGAATGTATGCGACGGTGTAATTCATCGTGATCGCTGCAGCATCCAAGTAACTCATACCTTCTGGCAGAGCGAAAACCGATGTCGCTGGAACCGCGACGAGCTCGGACCAAGCTTTGTGGTCCGGGAGAGCGACAACTCGATCACCGACCTAAAGGAACAAAAAAAAATCATTTACTTTCGAACTATACCACAAAAAACGAATGTGCGAAAACCGCGCGATTTCCGAAGAAAAAAAAAAAACTCAATATTACGAAATTTCTGATTAAATATAAAGATTTCAAAATTGAAAATTTCTTTTGCACGAAGGAAATCAATATTTTCACAATTGCGACGATATCTTCAAGTTTCTCGAGAGACTTTCCACAATATTTGCGATTCGAATGACAGAAATTTAGTTTTCTATGAGACTTTCTCCAAATTTTACTGTTGGAACGACAGAAATGTTGTTTTTTATCAAAAAAAAAAAATAGTCAAATTTCTAGAAAACGTAAAATAAATCGAAAATAATGAAAATCGAAATTCTCAGAAATTGTAGGCAACTCGTTGAATTTTTTTCTTTTTTTTACGATTTGTTTAATTTTGAGCAGATATATGTTTAGGGTCGGAAAAATCGATCGATTGTTCATCACGATGAGGTTCGCCAAGAAAAAAATAAATTTCGTTGCATTTCAACGAACCTGAAGGTCGTTAATATTCAAAGTCTCAATCCGTTGAATAATGTTCAGTAAAAACGTAGTGCTGAAGATAGTTTGAAAGTTTAACGAAAAAAGAGGACGATGAGGGAAGTAGGAATGGAAAAAGAAGAAGCGAGCCTCCGAATGGAGTCGTAAAAAAAAAGGCTTTTAGCTTTGCGACCCCTGTTTCCTCCTCTCGAGGGATCCTCGGTTCAACCACCCCGACGAGCAGGTCATTTACACGTGTACGTTGGTGGCCGCGACCCTGAGACTCACACGAGCTCGCGGGGTCGGATGAAAATGAAAAAAAGTGCTTGACACTCCCTTTTCGATATCCTACCAAGACTTGACTTATTGTCTTTTCTATCACAATGTAAATATAAAAATTCTTTTTATAACCAAACGAAAATTAACCTCGTCGATCTGCCAGCAAGATAAATTCACTTTAGCAACAATCTTGACAGGTAATTTGTTAAATTTCTGAGACGATCAGTTTTTACATCAAATTAATGTAATTTTTATATTAACCCTGCTCCCTAGCCACACATGGGTCTGGGACGTCCTACCGATTTAAACTGTACTTTGACTCGTTTAAAAAATCGTAAAAAATTCAGGAAAGTAGTTTCGGATCCGTAGAAAGCGAGGCTGCACTGGGTGATGGATAAAAATTCTTTTTTTTTTTTAATTATTGTTATTTAATGATAATCGATACGAAAAATGAGAAATTCAAGCCATTCGGTGAGTGGGTACCCCAGACCCATGTGTGTCACTACTGAGTATTAAAACCGAAAAAACAAAATCTTTTCTCATGTTCGAACCGAGATTTTTCTTCAGCGATCGTTATAGACTGTCTCGAAACTGTAACGAACGAAAAATTCAATTTTTTCAGAATTTTTTCTCTTGAATTCTTCGTCCTAATTGTGTTTTTTTTTCGAATCGTCAAAATTTTTCCGCTTTGGTGTCCATGAGCTTTTTTTTACACATGGAAAAAATTCGAATCGAAAAATAAGTCGAAAAAATCAAGCTAAATGGATCTGAAGAGAAAAAATTGGTGGACGTTTCCCAAAAGATAAAAAAACTCGTAAGACGTTTTTTCGAGACGTGTAAAAATAATGAAAGTAATGAAATAAAGAATATTTTTGTTTGCTTCTTTTTTTTTTGCTTTCTCTTAGAAATAAAAATACGACGAGTGCGAAAAGTAAGAGGAAAAAAAAGACACGACGAAGAACATAAGCTTCCGGACGTTTGGCTCGAGTCGACAAAAGTATAAGGTCGGCAAAGCTCTCCAAGGAAATGTAATTTCGTCGAGGGTGGTCCCGAAGTGGAAGGGAATGAAGGGAAACATGCTGGTTGATAAAATTGAGGGATGATGTAGCAATAACGGTGAGGCTTTGATTCGACAAGGTCATCGGGTAAAGCGTCCGATGGCATTAGCATTCGATAACGAGTTCACTCGAGACACGAAAAAAAAAAACAAAAAAAAAACGGTTGTCTCGATCAAAATTCATAACTGCGTAATGAAAAATTTTCTCGATCTCTTCGTTTTTTTTTTCTTCTTCGTCTCTGAGATATTTTCTGGGGATGAAAAAATTATGAAAAATTGTTCTAGTCGTACTTTGAAGTTCTCCACTCCCTCGCCGACTGCCTCGATGTCTCCGGAACACTCGGAGCCCATGATGAACGGAGTTTTAGGTGGCGAGTCGATCACTCCTTGCCTTGCCATGAGGTCTTGGAAATTGAGGCCACTGTAACATTGAATTTAAAAAAAAAAATATAATCAAATGAAAATCTTCCAAGACGAATTATCGTTTCGATGACATTTTTTACGAATTTTGTCATGATTTGAAAAATGCAGAAATCTCTTAATAACTATGACCTTGAAGTTTGCATCGTTGGAATGCAACGAAAACAATATTTTCCATTCGTTATTTTAATAATCAATTCACTCTTTCCAATTTTTCCAGTAAATTCAGTTTTTTTTTTTTCAAAAATTCACTTTTTTAAATGCCTCGTGAAAATTCAATCTTTTTGCAATAAATACAATTTCTCGACGATACTGAAGTTTGCATCGTTGAAAAGAAAAACGAAAAAATATATTTTATCCATTATTTTGATAATTAATGTACTCGTTCCAATTTTTCCAGTAAATTCAGTTTTCTAATGGCAAAGAAGACTGTCCCATTATCATTGACGAATACTCTATGAAAATTGAGTCCTCTGCTATAAAAAAAAATGAGTTTTCAAAAAAAAATAAAAAAACAATGAAAAAAAAATCTAAATTAAACAAAGCGATCCACGTATTAAGTGTCTCTAGAAAAATGTAAGTTTGGGGATCTGTCGAGGGGTCGGAGATCGGCAGAAATGAGTTTTAAAATCGTGATGTAAACTCCGTTGGAAAATTAGATTCGCTTTTGCAGAGATTTCTAAGAAGCGTACGTGACAACGGATATTTGTGGCTCGCGGGAGGGGGAAAAATATCGACACCCTCATTTGGAGTGTGCACGTGAGGCCGGAAGAGGGAAGAAAAATAAAGCAGGGGGGGGGGGGGAGGTTAAAATAGACTTGTCCACATGGCAACCAGGAAGTTGCTTTGCCCTCGACTCCTCGCATTTTTGACCTTATCCCCAGCCCTTCCTTCATTTCTCGAGGTAGCGAGGTACGCACTGCTCGGACTTGGTGTATATCGTGGTTGTGGCTAAATACGCTTTGCTGATATATTTCGCAGTGTGTACAGTGAAAGGGACGCGATAGTCGAGCACCTCACGGCCGGATCGGGAGAGTACATCGAGGGGTGAAGTCGGAGGCGCCGGAACGACCAGACGCGAGACTCGTGCCTGGCGTCGCACGCAAAACTAGTCCGCGAAGACCCGAGAGCGCGAAAATTGCGCTGGCTCGCTCACAATGTGCAATTTAATTCTTAACTATGCAATCGGAAATCGTGGGGATAAACTTTGATACTGTATCGGCGGTCGACGGGCTCGATCATTTTATCCAAATCCTTTTTTACAAATAATAATATAAAAAATAAAAAAAAAATCTATTTTATAAATAATTATATCGAACGAAAAATATTCTTTTTTTCAAATAATTATATGATTTAGAAAAGAAAAAAAAAACGATCATCATGAAACTAAAAATTGAATAAAAAATACTTATTCTTTTGATCGTTCGTTCAATTTCAAAAACCATGACAATTTTCGTACCGATTTTCTCTTAGAATCGTAAAAAATTATCGTTTTACTGTCCTGACGAAATATTGAATAAGAATCATGAGCTCTGCTCAAGAAAAAAGCAGAATTTCTCAATTTTTGAAAGAAAAAAATCAGAATTTAAAAAAAAAACAGAAAAACACAAAAATTAATGACACTCAAGTTTGCAACGTTGTAAAAATACGTTTTTCTATTAATTTTTTGTTCGATTTCAAAAACCATGACAATTTTCGTAAGGATTTTCTCTTTCGATCTTAGAAAAAGATTGTTTTATTGTCCTGCCCAAATATTGAATAGAATAATTTACTCTTCTCAAGAAAAACCAGAATTTCGTTAAATTCCAACGATGAAAACTTAAAAATCACAAAATCGATCAACAATCGATAATTTCTCACAAAGCCTGACGAGATATTTTGTCAAGACAATATTCACGAGGACTGTCGCACTGAACGAGAACGAATCGACAAGCTGGATCGATAGCCTCGGAAACGACGATGCAAAAAACAGCCCCAAGACATTTATTGAGCTAACGGTCGGAGGGTAAAGAAAAAAAAAAAAAAACAACGCTGTAATTATAAACGTCACGTAATTTCACGAACACGTGACACGCGACAAAGTGCTTTTGCTTCAACAGAATTGCGGCAATATGCGGCAGACGTTCTCGTACGTGTTCGTAACAATCGTCGAGCTCGATTGTCGAGCGATTAAAAAAATACGAAAAAAATAAAATAAAACGTAAAATTCCTATCGCCTTTTTTCTCCTTAAAAAAATGAAAAAAAAAAAAAAAAATGAAAAAAAAAATGTTTTTTACTGCGTCATCGATCGGAGATGATGGGGAACGGCTAGATGAATGGAGATCGGAATGTGCGATTGAGATATGTGACCGTAACCCTCAGTCGAGCGAATCTATTTATAAAATATTGCTCTCTCGCTCTCATCCTCTCGTGTCTCGATTTATTAGTCAGCTACACTTACAAATGGCCCGAGTTATATCGTTTTCACTGATGCTCTATTAATAATGAAGGGAGCAGGGGAAAAAAGTGAATATCACACGAAGGAATCCGAAGAAATTAATAGCTTGTTCAATCGTAAAGCGAAATATATGCTTGAAAAAATATATAAAAGTGTCTCGAGTGGTGAAATATACTGACCATTCACGCCCAATGATCTAACCATTTTTCCCGCGCCGCTGAGCATCGTAATCTTGTGTAAATTTTTTTTTCCTGCTGGCCCTTTTTTAATACTGATTATTTCCTCATTTTTACGAAATTCACGAAACGATCGGATTGATATTTCGAAATAAAAATTATTTAGATCTCAACGAATTTTTGCCACGTTTTGTTTTGTTTTTTTTTTTTTTTTTTATTGCCATCTGCGGATCATCGTTGGAACGCTGCTTCGTTATTATTCTCATAAATTTAATTGAACGCTTGATATTTTATTGGGAGCAGAGGAAAATCGTCTTTTCGTCATGAAATTTACACTCGAATGTGGAAATTTGCTTTCTTACGCGAGGAAAAATGATTATTCATTCGGAATTATGCCAAAACTTGAGTAGCGGCTCTACGTGATTCTTGTGATGTCGAGCAAGTCACATTTTGTCTGCTACACTCGAAAAGATATGCAGGAGAAGCAAAATTGCTAAATACACGAATCAACGCGATTCGGTTGATTCCAAAAGCTTTTTCCAACTTGAACGAATGACAAAAATGTGAAGACTAATGGAAGCACGCACATCAGGGGGTCGGTTCCGGTGCCGATAGCTTCGAAACGAGTTTCGTGCGAAACGCGATTCCCTCGAGTTTTTTTTTCGTAACACAGAAAAACCAGAAATTTTTTTACTATGTTAAAAAAAATCCTTCATGTCGTCGTGGTTCGTCGTTTTATTTCTCGAAATAATTTTCACTCTTTCTCTGGATAAGCTCGAACGGGCTAGCCGATCTGATCGAATGCCAACGCCGAGAAAAAACGATTTACTTCGTCCCGAAGTATGAGGCAAACTTCCGGAACTGCGTTTACAATTCTTTCCGGAAAATTCCATACGCAAACGATGTATTTTGCTGCGAACTATGCATCGAAGGTCTCGACCTTCCACTGGAGCTGATCAAGCGACATAGTCGCTAATTGGACGATGATAAATAATAGAGAAAAATGCAATCTATTATGATATACGTGAACGGAAGCTCGTGGCGGATTGTCCGATAAATGCGAATTGTTCAACCATCAGAGCGATCATCGTGTCCAAAACGAAAATAATAAAAAAAAAAAAAAAGATCGGAAGTGAATTTTTTTTGAGGAAATAAATTTTTCTTTCCCATGCGTGACGTTTCAGTGAGTATTTTCCAAAATGTGATCGAAACCATAGAAATAAACGATTTGGAAGTTCGCATCGTTGGAATGCAACGAAATTCGATTTTTTCTTGAGCAGAGATTCTTATTCAATATTTGGTCAGGACGATGGAACGATTTTTTTATAGGATCCAAAGGAACAAATCGGTACGAAAAATGTTATAGTTTTTAAAAATTGTTTTTTCTCGATTTTCTTGAAATTATAATTTTCTGTTTTTCAGAAATTCTGTTTTTTCTTGAGCAGAGCTCGTGATTCTTATTAAATTTTCATTCGGGACAAGAAAACGATATTTTTCTAAGATCCAAAGAGAAAATTGTCAAGGTTTTTTAAATTGAACAAACAATTAATAGAAAAAGTATTTTCCATGGGACCTGAACGTTGCAAACGTGAGTGTCATTAATTTTTGTATTTTATTTCTTGACATTTTGATTTTCTGTTTTTCAAAAATTCAGAAATTCTGTTTTTTTGTTGAGCAGAACTCACGATTCTTATTAAATTTTCATTCAGGACAATAAAACGATATTTTTTTAGGATCCAAAGAGAAAATCGGTACGAAAATTGTCACGATTTTTGAAATTGAACAAAAAATTAATAGAAAAATGTATTTTCCGTTGGACTGCAGCGTGGCGAACTTCGGTTTTATGAATTTTCATACATTATTACTCAACGACAACAGCTCAGTCTTCTTTGCCATTTGAAAACCGAATACACAAGAAAAATTGTAACGACTGAATTAATTATCGAAATAAAATGAATAAAAAATGAATTTTTCGTTATAATTTGGTTTCGCCTTAGCCGAGGCAAAGTTAATGAAGAAGAAAATTCTGCAACGAATAGCTGAACCAGAGAGAATCGTTGTTACGATAAAAATTGAATGCAATCGACCGAGAAGAAAATTCGTAACTTTGTTGGCGAGGCCAAATAAATAATTATCGAATAAAAAAGCACAGTCTCGCTGGTGGAGTCTCGGAGCCCGGCGTCCATTCTATTTTGAGGAACGTTCCAGTTGTGATATCGTTGTTATTGCGATGACGTACAAGAGAAGGAAAATGGTATTAATCAGCGAATAAAATCGAAGAGAAATAAAATCAAATGGAGGACTGTGAGGCACGAAGTTTAATCGGCTATCGCGTCGCTAAGTCTGGCTTAGAGAATAGCGAGGAGAAAAATAGAGCTTAACACTCAGTGCGAAACTCGTTATATTTTTTCTTCATTCCAAACAGTGACAGCGATTGTAAAATACTCGATAAATATTGCACAAACGTTTACCAGGAGCCAGAGCCTCGTATGAAAAGTCGATTATTCTGTTTTGCATCTCGGGATCGAGACGTCGAGAGACGATTAGTACGAAGGAATGTTAATACGTTTGATCCGAGGAATTCGTAATCGTTGTCATTTAAATCACCCCAAAAATTGCAAACGATGATTTATTAGAATCCAAAGAAAAAATCGCTACGAAATTTGTCATGGATTTTTAAATTGAGCAAGAAATTCATTTGAAAAATTCCTTTCCTCTCATTTTCTCCATTTTTTTTTTTTCATCGATGTAACAAAATTCATTCTTTTCTTTGGTTAATTATGAAAAATTAAATAAATCATCAAAAAGCTTTCTTACAAGAGCCTCTTGGGTGAATCTGACCCAAAGGGTTTTTCCCGTAGTTGATTAATTATTATGTAATCAAATTATATTTTATAAATTAATTAACGAATAATTAATTAAATTATAAACCAATTAATTAAATTATAATTCATAATGATTAAATTTTTCACGAAATCGAAAATTAAATATCAAAACGTTCGTTGCCATTAAATGCGCAAGAAAATTGTTGGGGTCAAAATGACCCAGTGTGTTAGACTCGGAGGGATAAAAATAAATATTTTTCGTTGCATTTTGACGTTGCGAACTCGAAGCTTCGTGGAACGTTGTTACGCAGGAAAAGCGGGTTTTTCCCATTCCCTTAATGAGTCACATTAATCATTCAGCGATACTGAAACTAAATTAAAATATTTATTCTCGAGAAAGAGAAACGAGAGGCAAACGTGTGCAGAGGAATCTACCAGAGAGCGGAAAAGAGGGGGCGGGGGGGGGGGGGGGGCGGGAAGTAAAATGAGAAGAAAGCTTCTCCCATGAGGTTGAGAGTGGAGATAAAAAAAAAGAGACGGAAAGAGATCGCGCGTCCGGCTTAATTCCTTTAAATTGCGTCAAATTGAGAAGAATAATTTTCTCTATTCTTGTCCGGTCAATTGGTCAGACGAAAGAGCGTCGGCGGACAACACGCAAGGCGAGCTAGTTTAGCTACGCGACTCCTCGAGACGTTATCGTGTCTCAGCAGCGACCTCCCCAGTCCCCGCGCCCTCCTGTCCCTTTTCCCGTCAATTTTTTTTCTCCAAATCTCTCTCCGTCTCATTCCCACGAGTTTCTCCCCCCTCCCGATCGTCAATTCGAGTTTTTCAAACTTAATTCAAATTTTGCACAATTTAATAATAATTTCAAGTTTTTTCGCGATTAATAAAAATGGGATAATCAATTTTCAGTTATGGGAAATGCAGAACTGTACATTTTATCGCAATTATTATGAAATTTTTCAAATTTTGCTTTTTTTTCGGAATTGTTTTTTTTTTTTTAAATAAATTTTTCTTTTTTTTTTTTCAATTGCTCTTTGGAAATTATGCCACATGCCTAACGTGTATGTTGGGGAAAAACATCGATCGATCCGCAGGGGAGAAAGTAGTCGAAGAGGAAGGTGGAAGGAACACGCAGAGACAGTCAGGCGCCCGACACATCGACGCTCGTTCTCATCCTCTGTCCCTCCTTCTCAACGTACAGAGTTTCAACGTACGAATATACCTTTTGATATTGGCAGCTCGAGTGTCTACTCGTTGTCTGAAATGGAACACACTAATATTTGCCTGTACAGTGTGTTCGGAAACTCGTGAACATTTGGCAAACAGTGTCAATTTCCAAGGGACATTTTGAACGAGAAAATCATTGGCTTTGGTTGAAACTTTTGAAAATTGTCATATTTATCGGATTCTTGTTTTTTTTTTTTTTTTATTTTAATTTTTTTATTTTTATGATTTTTTTGGATGGAATAGAAAAAAAATTTGGCGAGAAATAATTTGCTTTGATAGAAACTTTTGAAAATTTTGTCATTCTTATCGGTTTCTCGTTTTTCTTTCTTTTTTGGATGTTCATGATTTTTTGGCTGGAATTGAACAAATTTTGACGAGAAGTAAATTTGCTTTGGTTGAAACTTTTGAAAATTTCGTCATTTTTATTGGATTCTCGTTGTTTTTACGATTTTTATGATTTTTTGGCTGAAATAGAAAAAAATTTGGCGAGAAATAATTTGCTTTGTTAGAAACTTTTGAAAATTTCGTCATTTTTATAGGATTCTCGTTTTTTTTTTTTTTTTTTTTATGATTTTTTAATTTTTTTGATCGAGATAGAAAATTTTCTCCGTCAGTCGCACCAGGTCGTCGCGACACCCTTTACGTGGAACGTATCAACGATTCTAGTCGCGTGACCCGAGCCACCGACTCGCCAGGACTGCCGGCGACACCGATCGCGACCTCGGGGATTTGTACCTGAACTACTTGCGCGCCGGCGACCAATATCGAGGGGAAAAACTGAAGAGAAGGCCAATTTGTAGCTAAAGGGAGAGTGAAGTAGAGAAATGCCTATTTTTTCTTTTTTATAGCTTTTCCGCACGAATGTGCAGATTACACACGTGTGTTCTCAATAACGTTGAATCTCAATGTATATTTATGGGGTAACAATCGATTGGATGAGGCTGAAGTTCGCAACGTTTGAATGCAAAGAAAAATATTTTTTTTTATTGATCATTTGTTTAATTTTCAAAATCATTCAAATTTTTCGAGCCTTAATAATTTTCGAGTCACAAAATTCGATCGATTCATCATCGTAATTTTAACGACGAGATTTGACAAAGAAAATAAATAATAATTTCGTTGCATTTCAACGAAAAATGATTATTTTTCGTAGCAGAGGACAAAATTTTCATACACTTTTTATCAACGACAATGGGACAGTCTTCTTTGCCATTTGAAAACTGAATTTACTTGAAAAATTACAACGAGAGCATTAATTATCAAAATTATGAATAAAAATGTTTTTTCGTTTTTTTTTTTCAACGATGCAAACTTCAGTGTCGTCAAGAAATTGTATTTATTGAAAAAATATTAAAAAAAAAGTGAATTTACTAGAAAAATTGCAACGATTGCATTAATTATCAAAATAATGAAAAAAAAAAATTCTTTTCTTTCTTTTCAGCTTCAGTATCGTCGAGAAATTCTATTCATTGCAAAAATGTGAAATTTTCACTCAGCAACTAATTGAAAAAAAAAAAAAAAATGAATTCCTAAAAAAAAAAAAAAGAAATGCATTTTTCATCGATTCGGAAACGTTTTCCACGTCGAGTGCAGTTTTGTTGCAATTTAAAAATACATCAGAAAACTTGTGTATTAAAAAGAAAAAAAAAAAATTTTTTTTTTTTGTCGCATTCCAGTCTCGAGGTCCCGGAAAAAACTAAAAACGCCAAAGTTTCGAGGAAGAATCTTGAAAAATGAAAATTTTTCATGGAAATTATAATTATTTAAATATTTTCAAAACTCGATCACGTCGCGTTGATTCAGCACGACGTTGACAAGAGCGTTTGTGATTCATACCCGTGCGTCATATTGAAATTTGAAGCAATGAATAATCGATAGCGCATCGCTTTTGAGTAGGAAAAAAATAATTACGTGGTTGTTGGTTATCAGTCATTGGACGATACGGGAAAGGAGAAGAGAAAAAAAAAACTAGACATCAGCGTCGCGCGGGGGAATGGAGTACGTGACTCATTCACCGAGTACGCGAAATGCTCGTTGTGAATCATCTCGATTAAAGTTTGAGCGAGTAAAGAAGCAGCAGCAGCAGCAGCAGCAGGAGCAGCAGCGTCGTCGTCGCGCGAGGATCGATTTTCCGTCGTCTACGTACAACAAACATCGAACCTCCAGACGCAGCAACTGGCTAGACGCTTCTCTCGCAATACCTGCATAATCGCAATCCTCTTTTATGAAATGCCCTCGTGTTCTTTAAAACTGAATTCAGTTTTTTTTCGAGCAATCATTGCATTTCCGATTTTTTTCGATTAAAACAAAAAGGAATTTTTTTTTCTTTAATCAATTGACTATTTCTTAATGAGTTAATTAGCGAGAGTTTGACATTTTTTCACTGAATATAATTTCGTGATGATACTGATGGAAAAAAAGGAAAAATATTTTTTTTATTCATTATTTCGATAATTAAAAAGGAATTTTTTTTTCTTTAATCAATTGACTCTTTCTTAATGAGTTAATTAGTGAGAGTTTGACATTTTTTCATTGAATATAATTTCGTGATGATACTGATGGAAAAAAAAAGGAAAAATATTTTTTTTTTATTCATTATTTCGATAATTAATTGACTCGTTCCAATTTTTCTGGAAAATTCAGTTTTCGAATGGCAAAGAAGACTGTCCAATTATCATTGGAAAATACTGAATGGAAATTTTGTGCTATGCTATAAAAAAAAACGAGTTTTCGTTGCATTTAAACGATGCGAACTTCAAAGATCGTGCAACTTGGAGAGAGAAACGTAAATCCAACAGTTTTGTTATTCGTTTATCGGTTGATGGATTGATCCAAATAAGGCTGAAGTTTGAAACGTTGAAACGCAACGAAATTCTTTGATTTCCTTTCAATCGGTTTTCGCGAGCCGAAAATTACATCGAAAATGGAAAAATAAGGACGATTTTGAAAATTTAACAAATCATCAATAAAACGAAATACTTTTTCGAATTAATAAAATCAAAATAAAAAAAAAAAACATCGAAAAACTCTATTATTTCGGTCCGAACGACTCTTTCCGATCAATTTAAAAAAATCCAATGTGCAAAGACACTCTGAACATCGAAAAAACTTGAGTTTCTCTAATTTTCAATCTTCCCATGAGGGAATATTTCAAAATTTTTTATAAAAATTCTTGGCACCAAAACTAACAGTTTTCTCCTCTGAAGAAAATTTTTCTCACGTTCAGAATTCGAGATTTTTAATTTCCAATTTTTTTTTCTCATCCAAACGCCTGTAAATTGAAATCACGTCTCGTCAAAAAGTTGCAAGAAAAAAACAAAAGAAACGCGACTCCAATTTACACGCGTTTGGATGGGAAAAAAAAATTGGAAATTAAATATCTCGAATTCTAAACGTCAGAAAATTTTTCTTCAGAGGAGAAAACTGTTGGTTTTGGTGCCAAGAACGTTTATGATAAATTTTGAAAGAACCCTAAATAAAGTCTCGTTTTGTGATTATAGTAATACGTTATAATCGAGTGTTTTGTTTTCATCGGGTGCACCAATCAATTGGCTGGAGTATGCGATACGTTAGGAATTGCAAGTGATAGGGCGATGCTCTTGTGACCTCAGATAGCTCATTATTACTTTCTGGTGTTCGCACGCGCGAATTGCATTGCCGGTATCGAGATAGAAAAATGTAATTGCTCGTGTTTTTCGATATCGCAAAAGTTCGAGCAACTTTTTCGAGTCCGTTTGGAAAGTTTGTGGGACGAAAAAATAATTCCCGAAGGCTGTATAGTCGAATTTGTAAAGAAAATTGAAAAATTGATTGATGGATTAATTTTTCAAAGAAAAACTAGATTTTCAGCCTCGATCGTGAGCTTTGCACATTTATTTCGAAAACTTTTGAGTCGCCCTGTACGGATGCCCGACGCCAGTTGCGACCGGTGGAGGGGGAGGAAATGAAAGAAGAAAAAAAAAAAAAAAAAAACATAACGAGGTACTACGAGTTTGCTGGGTGTGTGGAAATGTCCGTGTGACAGAAAGAACGAGAGAGAGAGAGAGAGAAAGCGAATCAGCGTGTGCAGAGAGCAGCTGTGTGAGTCCCCCGATAGATTACCATTGTTTTTTTGTGACTCAGATGCTCGCTCCTCGTAGGAATGTCGAGGGAAAAGAGGCTATCTCAGGATATCATCCGTCTACTCACTTCATTTATTTTTTGCAACAAATATCGTTCACTTGCACTCGTGCATTTGGGCTGCATAAAAAAAAAAAAAAAAAACGAAAAAAAAGTCGAAAAATTATTGCAGCTACTTTTCCCATTGGAATAAAAACTCGTCCACACGTTTTTGTTTAAATAATGACGTTTGCAACGTCGGGTTCCAACGAAAAAAACATTTTTCTATTAATTGTTCGTTCAATTTTTAAAATCGTCACAATTTTCGTTACGATTTTGTCTTTGGATTCTAAAAAAAAATCGTTTTTTTGTCCTGACTAAATATTCAATAAGAATCTTGAGCTCTGCTCAAGAAAAATTTCATTTTTCGACAACGTGGTAAATTTTTTAGAAAAAATAAAATTTAGACTCGAGAAAAAAAAAATGTTGCCGGACAATTATTCATTTTTACGAAAATCCAGTCATTTCCTATTCTTTGGAGATTAAGAACTCGAGTTCTCGGTTTTTTTTATTGATTATTACGAATCACCATAATCTAACGATTGCCACGATTTTTAAAAACCAAAAAATTACACAATTTTCTTATTTTTTTTGTAATATTCATGTCGCTCCTTAACGACGCTAGGAAATTTTTCGAGTACATCGTCGTGTACGTTCCATCATGTTGACAGGTTGACGGGAAATAAATTATTTATCGCATTTACGAATTGTACGTTCTCCACAAATCATTTTTTCTTTTTCATGGTTACGAAAATTTTGAAAATTTCAGTTTGGGAAAATAAAATAGAAAAAAAAAATACGATCGATATTAAAAACTGGCGGCATTGTCAACGTTATTCACCAAAAGTGAAAAAAAAAAGAAAAACAAAAAAAATTCAAAGAATAAACTTTGGCCAACGATGGATAAACGTTTTCTTGGACGAAATAAAAAAATTGCTGAACGTCACTCGATCGATGAAATACGAATTTCTTGATAAACTGTTTTTGCTAATTAATTCAAAGAATAATAACAAAAAACTGTCGAGCTTACTCGACTCGGAGATTGCCACGAGTATTTCGAATCTTCGCATCGAACGTATTTCTGTCACATTGAGAAATCAAATTTTCAGACTCAACAAAATGTCGCGAAGAAAATTCAATTTTTTTTTATAAAACTTTAATATTTGAGAGTATCGAGCATCTTTCGTTTCAGTCTGCGAATTAAGGGAATGGAACGATCGAATCTGTGGTGGAGTGAACGAAACGATTCGGTGACCGTAGATTTTTGTTGGTCCAGCAAAAGTTTCCTTCGTTCTACACAAACTTTACGTCGATCCAACGAATTCCATTTTCCAATGGAGTTTTCTGCTGTTTTTATTCGTTGTCCATACTTCGATATGTAAATTCACGATTACCGAGTCCACTTGATTGAAATAAAAATCCTAAATTTATTTAGCCCAAAGTTTCGCTCATTCTAGCGAACTTTTATTGATGCAAAATATTCATCCAACATAAATAACTCGTGAAAACTGTTTCCCCCAAAAATATCGAACATTCAACAAAGTATTTTCATTTTTTTTTTCATCACGATATTCAAAAGTTTCTTCAAAATCGATACGAAACTCAAAAAACGTTGGTCATCGCTCCTCTAAAGGAAAAAACGAGTATCCAAACGTTATGGATACTTCATTCCTATTTATTTATTGTTCAAACTTTTTTGCTCTTTTAAAAATTAACATGCACATCGTTCATGCCATGTATAAAGAAAGTGTCTCAAAAAGCTTATGGGGCTTTGTGTGTTTCCATGCGTTGGAGTTTCTCGCACCAGATGCCAATTTCTACAGCTGGCTCTCTCTCTCTCTCTCTCTCTCTCTCGCTCTCTTTCTCTCTCGTTGGCTCCCCGAATAGCGAGCACTTGGTGCACGATCCGGAATTGTCGTGGCAGAGTAACCGGGAACGAAAAATCTGTCGTCGAGGTTCCATGAAAGGGTCGAAGAGTGGGAGGGACTAAATAGAATAAAAATGGACTGTAACGAAAGAGCGAGAGAGGAGGTTGGTGACCTTGTCTGGAAGCTGTTCACACGCGTTACTCACGTCGCGAGTAATTTAATAAAATTTATATCCAAAAACGCCTCAAATTAATAAATGTTGAATAATTAAATTTTTTATTTTGATGAAAATATATATATATATTTTTTTTTCAAATTATTTATTTTTTGTTTACATTCATTTTCCGTTTTGAACTTTCTATCTTGGTGGAAATTGTTTATTTGTTGGGGCCTCGGTTTTTCGAGCCGGGAGCGATATTTTTCAAAAATTTCATTTTAATTTTAATTTCAAATCGATTTTAATGTATTTTTCATTTAATCAATTATTTTCGGATTATTATTTTAATTACTTAATCAACGTTTTTCAAACATCGAGTAAATTTTGGCCAATTTTTTGGAAAATTATTCAAAGTATCGAAAAAGCATAGAAATTAAGTTGCAAAACGTAATTAAGAAAATTTCATTGAGCAGCGAATGAAAAGAGAAAAAATTAAAAACTCGATTGACGACACTATTTTTTGGACTGAGAATTTTTCTCGTTATTTTTTAGTTTATGGCAATATCACTTTCCGGTGTTGTCCACGTGCTGCGTGTGTCGAGTGACAGAGGACACGAGGGACTCTCAACAGAAAAGTGAGACTGAACGGACTGCCATAAATACAGGGAAAGGGCGTAAACACACAAGAGTGGTGCGAGGGTTGAAAATAAAAGTTTACGAAATGCCTCTACGCCTGGAACTTTCGACCACATGTACTTTGTCTCTTCCGAACTCTGTTGGTCCTTAACCTCAGACGTCGCAGTTGGAGAAAATTATATTTTTACCAAAAGCAACAAAAAAATCGTGATTATTTAGAAGAAAAAAAAAAAAAAAACTTTCCTGTCTCTTAAATTTTCCTTTTCCTTCGTTGAAATGCAACGAAATTCTTTTTCTTTGGCAAAACTCATTATTTCGATGCGGAATGAAATTTCAATCACAAAACGATCGGTTTTTGCGAGCCGAAAAAAAATCGGCTCGAAAAATTGGATGATTTTGAAAATTGAACAAATCATCAATAAAAATTAATATTTTTCGTTGCTCAAGCGTCATGCTGTGGAATAATGTAATAACGAGTCTGTAATGCTTCGTGTGAATCGACGAGTATAATAGCTGGCAGGCCAAAAACAGAAAGCCGCGTAGACGGTATCAATGGAAAAATCTGTCTCTGCTTCTGACTCGCTTTTCGTTCGAGTCTATTGACGCGCGCTCGAGCGCGAATGAAAGTGACGAAGCGTGAATGTCAAACACTCTGATTACACATTCGCAAATAATAACATGACACTACGAACCGACGAGATAAAAAAACGTTTCTGTGAAAAAATAACAAGGAAACCAGAATTGTCGAAAAAAAAAAAAAATCGAATCGTTTTATCACGTTTTTCCAAAAAGCAGAAAATGATTTTTTTAAATTTATCATTTCACGAAAAATGCTGCGCAACTTTTTGTTTATTCAGAAAAATACAAATATTCGAATACGATAAATGTTTGAGACTTTTTCAGGAATATTTGTAGCAATTATGAGAAAACTACAGTCTTTGTGAATTTTTTATTTTGTGATAGGGAAATGGAGGTTTTTTTTTTTTTTTTCAATGAATCGTGGAAAGTGCGTGTGCGATGGACGTTGGGGAGTTTCCTATGAAATGATATGGGGTTTGTCCGCCCTCTTTTGTTCACTGCTGACGAATAAGGGGACGAATGTTGCATTAGGGTGCACAATAGAAGGTTCACATTGGCCTAGGCCAGGGTTGTCCAATTCTCAGTAACCGAACAACAACCGATCTACGAGGAAATGGCGATAATAAATTATGAGCTGCATTCGAAATCATTTCGCAGCCAATTGATTTGTTTTTTTTTTTTTCTTTCTTGTCGTAATGGATTCTCGAACCCTTGGAACTTGTAACTGGAGTTTGCATCGTGAAAAACATCGAAAAATATTTTTTTTATTCATTATTTTGATAATTAATTGACTCGTTCGAAATTTTCTAGTAAATTCAGTTTCCAGTGAATAAAAATTAAAAATGACAATGAAATTCGATTTATTTCAAATTCCGAAAGATTTTTATTAAAATATTAATAACAATAATTAATAATTAATATAATCAAAATGTTAATAATAAATACGAATGATATATTTTTATTGAAAAAAAATAAATAATAAATAAACAATAATCGTTATTTGTGTTATTATAAAATAATATTGTTCCAAAATATCAAGGCCTCCTCGTTTAATCAATTTTTCAAACACAATTCAATGCGATCAAAACTTTTCTTTCCTCAGTGGGTATAGCTCCTTTTTTTTCGAGCCCGTATCCTTAATAATTATCTGTAAATATTTGCATGTGTACCGAGCAACGATAGCGAAAAGTGTATTGTCGGAAGGCTGCGAATGCGCGCGTACCCGAAAATGTTACGCATGAGATTTACGTATATATTCCAATCTATGGGGGTTACGCGCAGCCATACTGCGAACGAGAGCGAGCGAGCGAGAGAGAGAGAGAGAGAGAGAGAGAGAAAAAGAGACGGTAAGCTGTCGCTGTCGGCAGCAGAGCACGGGTGTGGTCCGATCAATACAACCACCATCACCACCGCCATGAGCGAGTTATAACGTCGATCTATCCACGTTGTTTAATTTTGGTTGCAAGCATATTGCAGCAATTTTCAAAAAAACATCATCAAATTTCTTCCTGATTTTATGAAATTAAAAAAAAAATAATGATCCTGAAGTTCGCCCCGTGAAAAAAAGTGAAAAATCCATTTTTGATTCATTATTTTCTAGTGAATTCAGTTTCCAAATGACGAAGAAGACTCAAATAATTATCAAATAGAAATAATCATTTCTCTATAAAAAAATAATGACTTTTCGTTGCATTCCAACGATGCAAGCTCATCATTTTATTTCTCCTTTCAACAAATTTGCTATCGCGTCAAAGGAAAAAACTCGATCGAACGCCAGAAAGAAATTTCATTCTACGCGAGTCTCCATGTTTTTTTTATTTCTTGCGTTACATTGTTGCATTATTCAGATAAGACTGGTGAGGAAATGTGGAGATTGAAAGTAAGAGCGATTGCAGGAGAGAGACGAAAATAAAGAGAGAGAGAGAGAGGGAGAGAGAGAGATAAATTGATAAATCGATTATTTATTATGCCCCGGCGAGCAAGAATGTACAATGGAAAAAACATTAATATAATAAGAAATAATAAGAAATTAAAAAATAAAAAAAAATAAGAAATAATAAGAAATTAAAAAATGAAAAATAAAAATAAACAGGCAGTGGAATCAACGAAATTAAATAAAATGAGACAAAAAGAAAAAAAAAGAGAACAACGAGTGAAGCCCAAAAGCGAAAAGAGAGCGAGAGAGAGAATTTAGATGATTGTATTGTAAAGTATGGAGAGAGCGATTGGACGAAGGGAGGGTTGTGAGAGGGGCGAGGCCGGATGAAGTCTCGAGAGTTCGGCGTGACCGAGAGAGCGAAAAATGTTTCAACAGTTCATTCATAGGTTCATGTGTGCACTTGGTTCAACGAAGGAAAGCTCTCGAAGTTTCTCGAGGCTGTGATCGTAGCCAAACAAACTTGAAAACGACGATAAAATGTAAAAACGTTTGCAAAATCCAATTATTTATGATTTTTTCGAAAAAAAAAAAAACATTCCAAATAAAAAATCCTTGCGTTGACAACATTCCCACAAACTTCCGGAAATCACGTGATTCTTCGAAACTATACGAAAACATACTTGAAATTAATTATTCGTCTCGAACGATCGTCTATCGAGACGAGACACAACGCGAAACTAGAATTATTGCAACCCATTGTTCTTCGTGTTTCCCCGACTGTCCTGACCTCGACAAAAGGAGAAAAAACTGTATCGCCGCCTGTCAGCGAGCCCGATATCGAAACGAATGAGCTCGTGGCTAAAATCTTGCAAAATAATCGACGAAAGAAAATCGTAAAAATCGTTGTTTCCAAAAAAAACTTAATTTTCGTGAAAAATTGATTTTCCAGAATTTATTCTCCGATTGCCACGATATTGCCTCTTCGTCACATCGATTCATTTGCAAAAAAAAAATAAAAAAAAAAATAATTGAGTCGATTTGCATGAAGTTGAAGTTCTCAACGTTGGAATGCAATGAAAAATATGAATTTTTATTGACGATTTGTTTAATTTTATAAATAATCCAAATTTTACATTTTAAAAGCTTTTCCACAAAAAAAAAAAAAGAATTTCGTTGCATTCCAACGATGCAAACTTCAACGTCGTACGAAAAATATTTTCTTTTTATTGATGATTTGTTCAATTTTCAAAATCATCCAATTTTTCGAGCAGATTTTTTTTCGGCTCGAAAAAACCGATCGTTTTGTGATCGAAATTTCATTCTGCATCGAAATAATGAGTTTTGCCAAAAAAAAAAGTAGAATTTCGTTGCATTCCAACGATGCAAATTTCAACGTAATCGATTTTCTTGTCTACAGCAAAATCGAGCCCTTCAGACGATATTTTTCGAGCGTCGTAAAAATGTGTGTATTCCAGAGCCTTCCACAAACTCGTCTAATCTCCGTTGAAAAATTTTTTGTCAACCAGCACAAAGGAGAAAATAAGTGGAAAAAAGAGGAACGGATTTAGGGAAAGAAAAAAAAATGGTTTGTCTCGAATTTCCACTGGGTGTTGTTCGACGAAACGAAAATGGTTAGTTCTCGAGAGGCCGAAAGTGGATAGGGGCGAGTTGTTTCGCCTTTCTTACACGACCTTCGCGCTCTGTTTACGAATTCCAACGATACTGGGAAACGTGGGATAAACACTGGGGCACAGTTGCTTCCGCTTAGAGAGAATAGAGAGTCGAGTAACGCGATCGACGAGTGCACGTGGACGTGGCAACGACTTAGGAACGTTGTATGGCGACGATCAAATCTAAACTTATCTTTTCAGTTTTTCTTACATACAAAATGCTTTGCGAGCCCAAGTTCATTGAAAAAAGTTGTTACAAATTGTCTAAAGAACAACATACTCTAAATCCAAGATTGTCCGAGGTAATCTGTATTTTTTATATAATAAACAAAATTTTGAAAAAATTTTACGAGCCATTTTTATGAAAAACTAAATAAAGCTTCTTCGATGTTGCATAAAAGTGTATGCAAAGTTTTAAGAGGCTTCACCATTTATAAATCGAAATATTAAATGTTGAAAATTGCAACTTTTAACACACGCTCTTATGAGAAATTACTGAAAATTGTCATTTTTATAAATAAATATCTCGACTTCTACATGGTGAAGCCTCTTAAAATTGCACGAGCTATTAGACATCACTGTTCTCTTTGTGTGGTGCAAATTTGAAGGAATTCTATCGACAGAATATTTTACGTACAAAGTTCTTAATCCACGAGGCTTTGGCCAGCACGAGAATAATTCACAACGTGCAGTCGGAATGGTCCGTGAGGGAATAATACGAAAGACGTATTATCCATTTTGGTACGAGACTCTTTAGATATAAATTTTGGGTCTGAAGGAGGCCTGAGGTTTCGAAAGATGAGAGAGAAAAGGCGGCGAGGCGTAAGGCCCGCAGTGGGCTCCATTTTCACATCAATGCGATCACAAACTTTTATGAATAGTGAGTCACGCGTGAGAGAATCTTTGTGCCTACAGCTCGGCGATCATAACGAGGATCGTTTCTTTTTCCCTCGAGATTCGACATTGAAACTCGTTCGCATGGCGAGAGTTGGAAGTCTGCCAAATTATTTCGACTGGAAACAAAGTTGGTCGAGTTTCAAGGGCGCGTAAGGCAGGCCGTTTGTTTTTATTTGGAAATTCGATACTTTTGGACAGAGAAATTGTCGCTGTTATAAATTTCGATCCAACGAGCAATTTTCATTTATTTTCTCGTCATCAAAAACGTGTGTAACATGAAAAATTATCATTGCAGCATGTTTTATTTGAAAACGCAAAAAAAAACATGGGTCTGGGAGACCCACGATGTCGTTGCGACCGTAAAATTCATTATTTTCGAATTTTTAATCCAACGAGTAATTTTCATTTATTTTTTTGTCATCAAAAACGTGCGTAAAACGAAAAATTATCACGCAGCATGTTTTTTTTTGAAAACGCAAAAAAAACATGGGTCTGGGAGACCCACGATGTCGTTGCGACCGTAAAATTCATCATTTTCGAATTTTTAATCCAACGAGTAATTTTCATTTATTTTTTCGTCATCAAAAACGTGCGTAAAACGAAAAATTATCACGCAGCATGTTTTTTTTATATTTAAAAACGCAAAGAAATGGGTCTGAGAGACCCACGATGTCGTTACAACCACAAAATTCATAACTTTCAACCCTCGAGCAGCGGAAATCTCGCATTTTCGATATTTACATGCAAATGGATCAAACACAAGTGAAAAAAAAAAAAAAAAAACAGAAAATATCCAAAATCTACGAAACATTAACGAATTTCTAATTCCAGGCCACCGAACGAATTATTCTGGAATAACAAACGTCAAGAAGAAAGAAAGGAGGAGAGGAGGAAAAATCCACGTCGAAATATCGACGAGGAAATAAATTCTCGAGGGAAAGAAAAGCCAACAGTGCAAGAGCAGCGAGAAACGATTGTGTTCGTCGGTTCGAAACGTCCCAAGGAATCTCTGTATTGTTTTTTTTTTTTTTTTATCTCAGGCGAAGCCGCCAGCGAACAAAGTATCGAAAAGACAAAAAAACCAAAACACGTGAAACAACAAATCTCGTGAACAAATATCGCCAGGGAAATCACCGAACGAACAACGAAATTTCAGCTTCAAAACAAAGACACTGAACCTTCCAGTGCCATTGACACTGAAATAATAATAATAATAATAATCATCGGTAACGATAACAATAATGGGAAGCAAACGAGATGGAAAAGAAAACATAATTCGCGAGAAAGCAACGTTCCACTGCTCGTGTACACAGAGCAGCTGCTCGTGTTATAGTTTCGACTCGATCCTCCGAAGTATTTTCCGTACGTGTGAGAAGAAAGGCAAGTTTAAATTCCTCTCTCATAAAAACGGAATTATTAGACTTTTCCACTGAATTAACTTGGCGAAAATCAACACGAGGAAATACTCGATTCAATTACTTCGAGTGCCAACTGAAATGTGAGAAAAAAAAAAAGCTCGATCGGCTCGAAAAATCGTTTCTATGATAATTTAACGAGTCCCCATGATTTCTCTCGTTTCAGGAGGTTGGCTGCATACGACAATATGATAAGAATTTAATAAAATTTCCTGATCACATTCTTTAGCATCAAATACGATGACACTATTTTTTTTTTTTTTTTCGTCTACATAGTTTTCGAATTATTGGAGTTTACAATATTCAAAAGATGTACCTATATATTTCGGAATCCTATGCTTATGCATGTAAACTCTAGTGTTCATTTACTCGAAATTTATGTAGAAGAAAAATCTTTAAAAATTTGTATATTCATATTTAATACTAATTTCGAATTTTCCTATGTTTTTAACATCGCAACGTTGTTGTGTGTAGCAAACCTTCTTAATCGGGCTCAACGTCCGGCTTTTTGTACAGCGAACTGCAGAAGAAATCGATGGAACGAGAATTTGCGCATTAAAAATCGAAAATCAAACGAAACTTTACGAACGAGGCTCGAAAATCTCTGATTTATTTCGTTTTTTTTTTATCGCCATGTGAATCGACGATAAGACGAAAAAATATGATTTTCTTTTGTTGCGCCCAGGTTTTCCTCGTAGAGTTTCGCACTCGACAGTCTCGCTCGTCGTAATCGTCGTGAGGATTTCTCGTCCGGATATTACTGTATCGTGCGTCGTACGCTTCGCAAAGTAATTGCTAGTGGCATGAGACGTTATCACTTTCGCTTTTTGCGTGTCCGTTTTACCAGGCCCCGGCGTCAATAAAATAAAACACACGAGGATTCCAGTTTTTCTTTCTTTTCGTTATTTTCAACGACGTTCGAGCCAACCAACGAGTTTGGAGAGTCAAGAGGCGAGTATTTGAAATTGGTGAAAAATTCATCGATACTCAATCAACAAAAATCGGGTCTTTAAGGTACTTGAACGATTTTTCGTAACAAAAAGAAACTATTTTTTACATGAAAACTCGTTTTTCAACAATTTTTATTCCAAAAAAATGACAACTTTCGAAAAAAATCGTCTTTTCCACGTTCGGGCTCGCAATTTTATCAATTTTTCTAGCGTTCCTTAGAATTTTGTGACTCGGTCGACCACAAAGCGTATAGAATCGGAAATCTGGTTAATTTATTAATTTCCGGTTAAAATAACGGACCGCGAAGCTTTCGCCGATTAAAGCGTGACGTGGCGCGGCGAGCCATTTCGTTGATTAGCCTAAAAAAAAATCATTGCCTCGTAGTATTTCGATGGAATTTGAAAAAAAAAAAAAATCCAAAAAATCGAGTTTTTGAGTCTCTCTCATTTAGAAATTTCGGAAAAAAAATATTAGCTCTTTTTCAACGTATTTCGAACCGAAACTTTCGACGAAATTTTTTAACAACAGCAAAAAAATCAACGAATCGTTGGGAGATTAAAAAAAGGTTGGATTTTGTTTCAACAGGTATAAAGAGATCGCGGGTTCGTTCGAAAGTTCTGAACGTCGTCTCGTTGGAAGATCGTATGTGTATGAGGAAGTCTCATGTGTGTGTGTGACAAGGGATTGGGGAAGGATGCTCTCGCAGCCGCACCTCTGTTCGGCCAGGGCCAATATAAAGTTGCACGCAGTTTTTCGTGCCTCCTCGTCTTTCTGCCTCGCGATCGCGCCGATGCTACTCTATATTACTGTATTTTCTTGAATGCTTGTGTAAATGTGTGAAAAGGACGATGTCGAAGTTTGGCTCGTTGGAATCCAACGAAATTCGGTTTTTTCTTGAGCAGAGCTCAAAATTCTTATTAAATATTTATTCAGGAAAATAAAACGATTTTTTTTTAGTATCCAAACGGAAAATTGTTCCGAAAATTGTCATGGTTTTTAAAATTGAACAAAAATTAATAGAAAATGTGTTTTTCATTGGATCCGAACGTTGCAAACGTCAGTGAAGACAATTTTTGTGTTTTTCTGTTTTTTCTTGCGCAAAGCTCAAGATTCTTATTAAATATTTAGTCAGGAATTTAAATTTTCACAAAAATTAATAGAAAATGTATTTTTCGTTGGACCCCAACGTTGCGAACGCCAGAGACAACGATTTTTGTGTTTTTCCTTAAAATTTTGATTTTCTGTTATTGAGAAATTCCGAAATTCACTATTTTCTTGAATAGAGCTCAAGATTGTCATGGTTGTTAAAATGTTCCCAAAAATAAATAGAAAATGTATGTTTCGTTGGAGGCCAACGTTGCGAACGTCATTGCCACGTGAAAAGGTCGTTTCGTCCAGAGCATCGAAGTCTCGGAACGAGAGACTTTTTCGAATCCTCGTTAGGCGATGTTTTTTGTTGGGCGAAAAAATGCCTGACACACGCGGACATGAAAAGGCGGTTTTATACATCGAGAGATTCGTGGGTGAAGCGTAGTCGGTTCAAACGACGCGACGAGCGTTCGATCGAGGCTGGAGCACGTCCATTTTTCCTCGTTTCATCGTTTCTCGACATTAAGGAGGGTGGCTACACACAACAATGTTGCCATTTTAAAAACATAGGAAAATTCTAAATTATTAGAATTTAATGAAATTTCGTGAGGCATTTCTTTAGTATTAAAAATTAATATACAAATTTTTTAACACTTTTCTTCTACATAGTTTTCGAATAATTCGAAAACTATGTAGACGAAAAATGTGAAAAAAATAGTGTCATCGTATTTGATGCTAAAGAACGTGATGACGAAATTTTATTAAATTTTTAATCATATAGTCGTATGTAGCCAACCTCCTTAAAATTCATTCGGAACCTTAAAATCGCGACAAAATTATGCGAGAGCCACTAAACAAGGGGAAATGTGTATTTCATCGTGGGTCGAAATGTTTTGATCGGGATTTGTAATCGCGATGAGAATCGAGAGCGAAGCTCGTGCCTAATTTCCGTTACATTGTACGCGCTCCACGCGTATTCAGCGAAATGACGAATAACTCGAGCATTTTCTCCTTTGTCTTCGATGTTTCAAAGATTTTTCGGCATCGCCGACACCCGTCGCGATTATCGTTATTCGAGGATATTCATTTCAAGGTCAAACTTTGAAAAACAAAGACGTTGCCCGGTAGAAACAGATCGAACACGTGATTCGTAAAAAAAAAAAAATGACAATAAGGAGCCGGTGTTTTTGGAATTTGCGAGACGAAGGAGCAACGGGCTTTCGGGAAAACGATTTTTAATTATTTCTGGAATTATTGACTCACCATGCTTTGACCCGGATGAGTACTTCACCCTCGGCGAGCTGAGGCTCAGGTTTTCGCAACGCTTTGACACTCTTGAGTCCCCCGAAACCGTTAAGTACGATGGCACGCATGTCCTTGACTTCCGGTGTCTTCTCGTCGCCGTTTTCCTTGGCTTTTTCCGTGTCACCGTTCTCTTCGACCTTTTTTTCTTTCTCGTCGACGTTGGATTTCTCTTTAATCAGTTCCTTGGTGCTTTCGTTGTCGTCGTTCTTCGGGGGAGTACCGGCATCTTGAGGAGTCTTTTCGCCCTCGACGACGGGGCTCGTTTCGTTCTTTTCTTCCGCCATTATAATTCGCTCGACGATTAATCAAAAATAAACTTTTATTTCGTTCGTTATAAATCCGAAGAGAATGCTCGAGAATCCTTTGTCTCGGCGATCGAGTTTGTCAATAGTTTGAAAGGTTTTCGCGGTGCGGAAAAATGTCGTTGACACTAGTTATCTTTTTCGGTATACCGAAAAATTCCAAATATTTTGTCTTTTGTCAATTTGGGAGAATATTTCGATCGACCTACGAAGGACTGGCTCGTTGCTCCTTTTTTTTTTTTTTTCTTTTCTCGCTATACTACGCCGAGTTACTCCGTTCTTTCGTGCCCTTAATTAATCCCTAGGACTTTGAACGAGGCCTGCGAAAATGCCTCGTGATTTTAATGGAATATTTGACTTTTTTTTTTTTTTTCGCGTGCTCCTGTCGCGGGTTCTCGCGTCTGTTTAGTACAACTTGCTTCGTAGGATATTTCGTAGCGACTGGTAGCAGTGCACGATTTAGGCTGGAGTGTCGGCGCTCTTGTGTCGCGTTTATCGGGAGCGAGAGTGGGAACGAGAAGATCGAGTAGCGCGCGCGAGGATGATCGAGAGAGCGCGAAAGAGGACGCATGCGCAATTGATAGCTCACTAGCGTAGGATGTGCGTGTGAGAGGCGCAGCGAGGGGGCGGGGAGACCAACGACGTTACGCCGGAGCCTGCCGAACGCGTCCGAAAAGTTCTCCCACTCCCGGAGACACGCGGACGCGGTACGCCGATGCTTTGTCACACCCGTGTACTTAAGGAGGTTGGCTACATATGACAATATTATAAGAATTTAATCAAATTTGGTGATTACATTCTTTAGCATCAAATACGATGACACTATTTTTTTCAAATTTTTCCTCTACATAGTTGTCGAATTATTGCAGTTTACAATATGCAAAAGATATACCTATATATATATCTCAATCCTATGCTTATGCATGTAAACTCTAGTGTTCGATAACTCGAAAACTATGTAGAAGAAAAATGTTAAAAAATTTGTATATTCATATTTAATACTAAAGAATATACTCACCAAATTTCATTAAATTCTAATTTCGAATTTTCCTATGCTTTTAACATGGCAACATTGTTGTGTGTTGCCACCCTCCTTAAGGTATTACTATCACGAAACTACTTTGTTTAGGGTTCTTTCAAAATTTTGTACAAACGTTCTTGGCACCAAAACTAACAATTTTCTCCTATGAAGAAAAATTTTCTGACGTTTAGAATTTGAGATATTTCATTTCCCATTTTTTTCCCATCTAAACGCGTGTAAATTGAAGTCACGTTTCGTTAAAAAACGTTGCAAGAAAAAAACAAAATAAAGATGGGAAAAAAATTGGAATATCTCAAATTGTAAACGTCAGAAAATTTTTTTGAACGTTTATACAAAATTTTGAAAGAATCCTAAATAAAATTGTTTTGTGATAGTAATACGTTAATCGCGAGCTTCTTATTGAAAGAAAAATCTCTATGTAGCTCGAGGAGGATTCGCGAGGAAATGTCATCGGGAGTTGAGGACTCTTCCTAATTTTTGTCCTCCCGTTGCGTCAGACCTCGAACGCATGGATTATCCCGCCGTTTTAACTTTTTTTTTTTATTTTTTATTTTTTTTTTTTTTGAGCCGAACGAGTCTCGCCCGAGGCAGCACTCGGTTCCGTTCACCACATTGTCGATCCTTTGTCCTTCTCGGCCTCGTTTCATCCTCTATCTTTCTCTTTATCTCAATCGCGGTCCTCTTCCCTCTCTCGCGCAGTTTCGCGAGAGCCTGCAAATTCCTAACCGGACCGCCAGCTCGATGCCTCCAACGAACGTGCCAAAAGATCGCCCAACACACTTATTTCGGGGGGGGGGGGGGGGGGGGGCAGAAAAATATTCAGAAGCTTCACCACCCACCCTCTTTTGGTTTCCCCGACACGACACCCTCTCTAAATTTCTCTACACATTTATTAAGCTTCGCATTGACAGAAATTTCGGTCAAACTTGAAAGCAAAAGCTTAGCTATACAATCTCATTGTGTCGCCTTTGAATCCTTCGTCGTTTTCTAAAGAACACGAGCAGGATTCACGTTTTTCGTTTTTTCAACGAAATTTTTATGCCGTTTGTTTTTTTTTTTTCGATCAGCGTGTAGATTTTTATGAAATTGTGAAAATCTTTTTCTCAAAAATAATAAAAATGGAGAAATCTCGAAGAAATAAGCGAATGACAAGGCAATGGGAAGGAAATTTATTTAAAATGGAAAATCTGCTCGGAATGGTCACGATGTTTGCGAAAAATTAAAACGCTCGTTGATGCAGTTATCACACCCTGATCATTAGCTCATTGTGCGATATTTGTATTTTTATTCGCAATGATTTCGCACGCCGCCAAGGGCGTTGTACGAGGAGGACGTGAAAATGCCGGTTCGGCGGTTCTCCCGCCGGCCGGCTGCTCAGCTTTATCGCAGCACGTTGCTGTTGCGCGGCGCGCCTGTAGCAGACACACCCGAAACGAACAAGACTCGCTCGCTCGCTCGCTCGCTCGTTTCACGCTTGACGACGACAGCGACAGCAACGGCGACCACCACGACCACGCCGCGGTTTGCGACGTTGCCGGTGGTTGCTTAGCAACGACTCCCCTCTCGACTACCACGAAATTTCGCTCGGTAGTCCGCGCTGCCACGCCTCTCTTTATCCCCACACTCCTTTCATTTTATTTAGACTTTGTCGAGTTGTGCTCCCGCTTCGTAATACTCTTCCTCCCGATTCTCTTTTCCTGTCACTTTCGTCACCCCTCGTCGGACCAACACTTTCCTCCTTTTTTATTCTTTCAATATCATTTTTCCGTCTTCGCGTCATTTACTTAGTAATTAGGAATCTCGTAATGGGGGTTGGTCTCACGAGAACGAGGATGATTGTCTTGTTACTGATTCTCACATACACATCTCGATCTCTTGTCTCATAGAGACTTTATGTGCATAAAACAAACAAGGGTAGTTGCTCGAGTCGTACGAAGAAAAAAATGCTGCAAATTGAAATTTCCAAATTGCTTCCTCAAGATGCTCAAGATGCACGATGCACAAATCTTCCTTTATAAGGAAGCTATATATTTTTAATTCAATTGGTTTCCTCACAGAGGAAGCTTTGAGCATCGTGCATCTTGAGCATCTTGAGGAAGCAATTTGCAAATTTCAATTTGCACCGTTTTTTGTATTTACATTTAAAATTATATTATTTGGACTACTTTTCTAAAAAGTAAAGAGGAAGTACAGACTTATACACAATATTTCACAAAGTTTGCAGAAATTGCTCCACGCATGCGGGCAAGATAGCGCGTCGAGTTGACGCCCGAACGTTAATCTCCGCAACACTTGTGAGTTCGATTCTTCGACGTTTTTCATCGATTTCACGTTACATACAAAGTTCTGAAAAATCGATTTGCCTAAAAAAACGAAATGCGTTTTTTTTTTTTATTGCGATTTTTTGGATATTTCCTAGAAATGGCGTCTCTCACGTCGCGACGTTGTACATGGCGCGAAAATCATTATTTTGTTAAACAATTAATTGAAAAGCTAGAAAACTCGAAAAAGCATGTTCATTTTCTTTTCGCAAAGTCTCGCGCCATATTGTTTCAAAAATCCCCGCTCTCGGCTGGCATCCGGGGATATAGACCAAGCGCTGCGGTCCCGTCGATTGCTCGTGAAATGGGGGAAACAAAATGCCGTTGTTCAAAAATCGTCGAGTGCACACCTCTGTCATCAACCTATAAGAACATCTTGGGTCAATTTGACCCAAAGCGTTTTTCAAATCGTTCTAGTAAATTATCCATATTTTATGGCTCTAAATTTATTTTTCATCTCGGGTCAATTTGACCCAAAGCGTTTTTCACATCGTTCCAGTGAATTATCCATATTTTATGGCTCTAAATTTATTTTTCATCTCGGGTCAATTTGACCCAAAGCGTTTTTCACATCGTTCTAGTGAATTATCCATATTTTATGGCTCTAAATTTATTTTCCATTGGTGACAGAATATTGTTCGGGTCAAAATGACCCAGTGTGTACTCGAAGCAACTTTTTTGAGATTTCAAAAGAATCGTGTGAAAAAGCACACCGACTTTGAATACGAGAGAGACAGCTGATAATTTTCAAGGTCAAATTTGTCCACGTCGTTATTCGAACGATCGTATAATAACAGAATTCGGTAAACGCGAGAAATAAGTTAAAACGGCTCGAGACTGCGTACACTCCGTCCGAAGGGCCTCGAAAGACCTTGTGACCTTGAAAATGTTTAGGGGAATGAGAGACTGATTCGTATCCTTAATCCGCGATTAAGAAAAATTTGAAACAGAGATTCGGAGTTTTATGTGCGAGATCAATATCCACGCGAGACAATTGTTCAATTTTTACGCGAATCCCTTCGCGACACGCCAGGTTTTTCAAAATATATCGCGAACCATTTCGCACACATTTTCCGGTGCATGATAAATTTTCGTAGGTTTCAATGTTTGGAAAGAGGCGAATCAGCCAAGGTTATCGCTCCTGAACTTGCTGTCCCGGCGACAAACGTCAAAGAGAGCAAGAGACCGAAAGAGAGAGAGCGAGAGAGCACACACAAAGGAAAGAGACACAGAGAGGGAGCGAATGGGAGAAAGACGAAGAGAGAAATAGCAAAATCGTCAAATTCTCGTTTATACAGGCATCGCGTGAGACAATTCGACAAAAAAAAAAAAAGCAGCGGCCGTGTGTACGAGACGAGCGACTGTTGTTGATCCTGTTTTACATTTACCTTTCCTCTTGTGTGTATAACGCTTCGAAATTATAATTACATTCCCTTCGGGGAGCGAAAACTCGGAGAGTTAACGACTTCGGAAGAGTCGTGGGAGCGTCTGGGATTCGTAACTATTTCAAAATCTTACGAAACTCTGTCACACACTGTACAACACTCGCGTCGATCGTGGATGGTCAATGGGATCGAAAAATTGCCCTCACGATGCAGGCAGATGCGAACAGCCGAGAATACGCGATTGTATATCGTTTTCTTTTCGAGCTGGGAGACTTTTTACTAAATGGCGAGAAGCTAGAGAGGGTGTGTGTTACGAAGACACGAAAAACCGACGTCACAATGCTCCGGAGTCGTTGGCACTGTGTATAGAGTGATCTTCAAGATAATGAGCATTTGGGAGCGCGTTGAGAATTAAACGGAACGTGATTCTCAGATCTCCAGCCGGAAATGGCTGGTCCGCGTCAGAATCGACGATCTGTACTTTGTCGACGATGTTTTGAAGTTTGCATCGTTCGAATGCAACGAAATTCTGTTTTTTTATTGCAATTCTGATTAAATATTCGAACAGGACAATAAAACAATTTTTTTTTTTGCATCCAGACCGAAAATCGTAACGAAAATTGTCATGGTTTTTAAAATTCAACAAAAAATAAATATAAAAAAATTTTTTTTTGAATGCAACGAAATTTCGCTTTTTTATTGAAATTCTGATTGAATATTCGGTCAGGACAATGAAACCTCAGGACAATGGACCCCATTGGCGTACTACATTTTCAATTATTCAAGAACGACTCAATATTTTTGTTAAATCTTTATCAAGAGACTCGGGAGAGTCTCGGGACAAATACATTTGACAGCTCCGTCGTTTCTGATGATTTCTATTTTCTCTCGATGCCTATGCTCGTTTCCGGGCTCCACAGTTCTGAAAAAATTCATCCAATAAACAACAAGTTTTTTCGTCGCTTTATTTTCCATACTGTGAAGCTGTAGACAATTTGAATTTTTTCTAAAGCTTCATTTTGCACTAAAAAGCTATAGACATTGAATATTTTTCGAAAAACTTGTTTTTTATTGTCTCTCCAGTCTTATGCTCGTTTACGGGCTCCAAAGTTTTGATAAAATTGCTACGAGCTGTGGGAACGTTTCGTCGTCATACCGAGGCAAATGACTCGTCGGGATAATCTTCGTATTGATAATTCAGAAAAATTCTAGAGCGATGAAACGTCGTGGGGACGAAAAATTATCCGAACAAAAATTTTAATTCTCTTGTAATTTTTTCTTATAGTCATTAACGAGGTATCGTCATCGTCGTGGATAAAGCGAATGAAACGATTAATTGTTTGGAGTCCTCTGCCGATTGATTTCGTCGATGGAGCTCGTTTCGATGTCTGCCTGAGGAATCGTCTGTCCGTTCCTTGTAGAAATCTTGGTAGCGAGGTCATCTCTCTAATGGAGTGGATATCGTTAGTGACTATATTGAACGACATCATCGCATCCGTGGGATCGATCACGTTGAACTTTGCCACGTTGGAATGCAACGAAATTCTTTTTTTTGTCAAAACTCATTATTTCGATGCAGAATGAAATTTCGATCACAAAACGATCGGTTTTTCCGAGCCGAAAAAAAATCGCTTCGAAAATTTGGATGATTTTTAAAATTAAACAAATCATCAATTTAAATTAATTTTTTTCGCTGCCTTTCAACGTTGCAAACTTCAGCTTTACAGAATTCTAGTGATTATCGAATAACAATGAGTTTTCTTTGGTCACCTCATGAATGAATTAACCGCGAAATTATGACGATTTTTAGGATAAAAAAGTTGTCGGAATCGCAGAGAAGCTTCGGGATACGAAATTCGCCGGATCTCGGCAGAAACGAACCGGAAGTCTGGGGCACACGCATCACTGCCTCTCCCAAGTTTCGGCTCAGACCCTACCAGCCTCCGAGTATATGCGCCCATGGGATTTCTATTATTCCATACCCAAAGTTATCATGACACTAAATTTCGAAACTTTGGGCTCCAACGAAAAATACGTTTTTCTATTAATCGTTTGTTCAATTTCAAAAACCATGACAATTTTCGTACCGACTTTATCTTTGGATCGTAAAAAAACATCGTTTTACATTCCTGACCAAATATTTCATGAAAATCATGGAGCTCTGTTCAAGAAAAACCAGAATTCTCTGAAAAATTTCTCTCAAAATTTGCCCCCTCCCTCATTCCAGGACCAGAGCCCCGGACAAAGAAAACGAGACAAAGAAACATTTTTTTTTTGTTCCCTCACTAAAATATCCCCTTAATCCTCACGTTAGCGATCCGACGCAAAGTTCATTAATCAATTATCGATTTGTAGACATTATTTAATGGTCACGAAATCTGTCGTTGAATTAATCGAAATCGTAGAAAAAATGCTGTAACCGTTCCACTTCCCATCGATCCCCTCACACGTGAGAGATTACAAATAACATGGCGAATGAATTATATCGAAAGTTTTATGTATGTCGACACGTATGCATATATGCAAAAGGACAAATTCGTGAAACAATTGTTCTATCATACGGTATGGGCATGAGAATCACGACAGAGCGTCGCAGTGTGTAAATATAGATACGCACATATCGGTATGTATACAACATGTAAATGCGACTCTCTGATGCCCAATGAGGATGTGCTGATTGGAATGAATGACGCCTATTGTCGGGTTCACCGGACAGTAGAAAGCATCAGACCGATTTTTACACGTATTCAGTTCACAAATAAGAATATCTCTCTCTCTCTCTCTCTCTCTCTCTCTCTCTCTCTCTCTCTCTCTCTTTCTCTTTCTCTCCGATCGACTTATTTTTTCGTCAACACGATGTCGTGCGTAAGTGAATTGTGAATAAATGCTAGAAAATTATCAGTAAGTTCCGAAATTTTCGAGAAAATGGCTAGCCGCACGAAATGTCGGAAGTTCGTTACATTTTTACATTTTTTTTCAACCTGTCAATTCACGGGATTTTCATGGAATGGAAAGTTCACGAAATATTGCATTTTTTCAGTCATTTTCGTAGTTATGAAATAATTCACGGGAATGGGATCAATTTTTCAACTTTATTCAGTCGGATATACGAGAAAGATTTGACGCGTCGATGGAAAAATTGGGCATTTTTGGGTTTTCTATCGTTGCCACAGAATCGTAACGGCAGAGTTACGATTTCGCAATCATGCACGCCTACACGAGTATCGTAAGACAAACGCGAATTTTTTCTTCAGATTCTGATTGCAGTTCCGTCACTCCGTCCGTAAAAAGTCAATAACTATCCGTATTTGGCAACTTTTTCGTTCTTCTAGTTTATTCCCTTGCCCACGGACTTTATCGCGAAGTGCGAAGCGAACGATCTCATCATGAGTTTAGCTAAAATTTGCAAATTCCGAGTGAACGCAGTGGCATCGCTAGGATCACGTCCACGAGTTACGCTTTCGACGGATTTTTCAAATCTTGAATGTAAACGTTGCGAAATAATTCAATAATATGAATTACATAGCTCAATGTGTATATATATATATATTTATTCATTTATATTTATTTGTAATATTTTATTTTTGATTATTCATATTTTTTATTTTAATATTTAATATATTAATATATTAATTATTTATATAATTATATATTATTATAAATTACAGAAATATAAAAATGTACGAACTTTCGAAAAAATGTTAAATGCCAAGATTAAAAATTGAGCTCCGTGAGCTTCCGGCTCAGGGCGGATATAATTAACACACTTCGTCTGTAAAGCTGTGTCTTTCGTGTCCGGGAAAATACGGCTGATCGGTCTATTTTTTGGATAAAAAATGAGCGAAAAAATTTATTTTTTAACAATTTTATAATTGGAATTTTAAGTTGAAGATTTTGAACTGTAGCCTGAATTTTTTCACAATTTTTGGATTGTAATAACAAGCTGAAAGAACGGTGTGTCCAGGTTTACAGACGGAAGGTTCCGACGTTTACAGACAAAGTGTTACATTTCTACGATAAAGCAATCGTTGAAAAAAATCAACGAGAACAATAATTCACATCGAGCCGACACGTCGATGAATTCGTGCATTCGTGCCCTCTCTCGAGGAATACATGAAGTTTAAAAAAATTGGTAAAACACTATCTACGTCGGTATGGTAGGAAGAGATAAATTTTCAAACGTAAATGAAACGAGAAACGTTCTCATTTGAAAAGTTTCACATGCACACGATTATACCTCCGCTGAGATAACTTCCTCAAGTTGACAATATTAATTTCTTTTTTTTACAAATTTTTTGAGGGTCGTTCAGTGGTTTATGGTGCCGCAATTAAATCGTTCAGCAGTCAACGATTTTTTCAAAAAATTCAATTTTCAAATCGATTACAATGCGCGACTTCCCCTAGTTTCCGAGCACTTACTGTCTGCGCTGTGCATTTGCGCACCTACCAAAACTTAGACCCCAATTTTTGATTTTTCTTATTTTTTCAAAAACGAATCGATTGGGCGTGAAAAATTTTGCTCCAAAATAAATGCCACTTTTTGTCGTGGAAATTGCGTATAAAACTAACTCTGTAAAAAGGAAGATTGATAACTTTTGACAAAATATCTTTTTATTTCCAACTATACTCGCTCTTAGTTAATATCAATCATGTAGAGAAACAGGCAAAGCAAACGATGTACCTTTTTAATCATATTGAAAATTTTAAAATGAAAAATAAGAATAAATGATTGTGTCATGACTGATATTTTTTTTTTCGAAAATGGTGGGTCAAAATTTTTCCAGGAATGCAAACGACTAGAACTCTTCATGAGGACACGCAGGGAGACTTTCCCCATCACCCGGAATCGCTAGATCTACGAAAACTTCTCATGGAGCCTCAGCTTCGGGATTGAAACTTTTTATTTATTTTTTTTCCGAAAATGATTGATAAAAATTTTTCCAAAAACGCAAACGACTAGAACTCTTCACGAGGATATGCAGGAAGACTGTCTCCATCACCCTGAATCGCTAGATCTACGAAAACTTCTCATGGGGCCTCAGCTTCGGGATTGAAACTTTTTATTTATTTTTTTCCGAAAATGATTGATAAAAATTTTTCCAAAAACGCAAACGACTAGAACTCTCCACGAGGACATGCAGGGAGACTGTCTCCATGACCCAGAATCGCTAGATCTACGAAAACTTCTCATGGAGCCTCAGCTTCGGGATTGAAACTTTTTATTTATTTTTTTTCCGAAAATGATTGATAAAAATTGGGCAACTGGGCAATTGGGTAACTGGGCATGATGGGGTTGAAAGTTTTTATTGGATTGTTTGCTTTTTACACCGAGTTCCACGACACGATAACCTCGAAATAACTCTTTCGGAGTAATTTACGTTGAAGTAAAAGAAGCCAATTAGTTAGAGTAAAAACATTGATTTTTTCATATCTCGAATGCAGTTGTTTGATCGGTGGATATTTATTATTCAATTATTTCATCGCAAGTTGCGCTTTCTGTTGTGTAGTGAAAAGAAAACGACACGAAACTTATGCTTTCCTTGGAACATCGAACGACTGAAGGTTACAATGGAAAAGTTGGTTGTGATTGTTTTGATGATTGAACAGTAGAAAACAAACAACGTTTGGATATACCCAAACAAACCCAAATAAATTTGATTCGTTTACTCACTTTTCGATGCCCGTTCCAATGATCCAACATAGTCCATCGTCATTCGTTGCAAAACCTCTCGAGACTGCATTTTTTTGAACCGACTGCCGCCACAGAACAATCACTCAATCACTTTTCACTTCGTTTTATTAGATTCGCTAAGATTTAGCTTCAACATATAACAACCGGCAATTCAATGTTTCATTAAACATTTTTACACGAAAAGCTCATTAATTCGTTCCACTTGTTTATATCATCGGCAGACAACTATGGAGACCCGCACCATAAACGTTATTTTAGAAAATTAATTTTACAATTTATGCCCATGAATTTTACTGCGATAGCAAGATTCTTTCGATATTAACGGTTTAATCAAAAAATTCTTAGAAAAACGATCAATATTGCTGCTCTCAGGCAACCAAAAGTATTTTTTTGCAAAAAAAAAATGTCTTCGCACACAATGAAATGGACATACACCGATTCTAAGCAACAGCCAGTGAAACGACTTCTGTAAAACATCGTCATGGAGAACCGTGCATGCTCGCGTGAGTGCACGCGTGCTTGCGTGCTTGCCTTACGTATGTTAGCATGCAATATGTTAACATAGACTGCGCTTATACGCCTCGCGGTGCAAGCTTCCAGCACACTTAGTCGCTACGAACGTGATGCAAATGCGTATGATGTGGTTGCCGGTTCGACTTCGATTCGCATATGCGTGCGGGAACTTGCAAACTACAGAGTAGATTTATAGCATTTTCCCGCATATTCTTGCCGACATACCTGCATAGGACGCCGCGAGTTACTGTAGGAGAGGAAGAGCTTGCGTTTGCTCGGGGTAAAGTTGCATCAAGGGCGAACCCGGCGTGCTTGCGTACACGCGTACATGCGAGTGGACACACGACTCTCGAAAACATGATACAAGAATCACTAAACTGTCAGTTACTAATTATCGGCTTAGCCATATTTATCATGTGCGAAAATTCATGGACAACGATTCAACATTTTCCCGAAAAAAAAATAAATAATTTTAATTGTTTTTTAAGATCGTTTTTCTATATCATTTTGTTGCAGACGGAATCAAAAATTTATCGCTGTTCACGAAATAATAATAATATCAATATTATTGATTATTATTGCGAAATCTTTATATATTTATTTAGAGTTTTTATTTACTCATTTAATACAAATTTAGAGTATGAATATTTATGATTTAATTTTGATTCGATCGAAGAATAAATTGAATCCGAAAGAAAGATTATTCAGTTGGCTGTATTATTCACTCAAGATCAAGTAGAATTCTTCTCATTTTAAGCACTCCGTTCAGTTAACAGCTGCGCGTCGACAAACGATAAAGTTACGCATCGAGCTGGCCAACCGACGCACACGTGGCGCTCTCGACGCGTGCAGGCGCCCGACTGCCCGTCCGCTCGCCCCACTCTGCCGTGGCCACCAGCGCGCCCCACCATCGCGCTTATCCCGAGCAGCGCACCAGTCCAGCCATCGCCCCCTCCCCCCTTCTCCTTATAGACTACGAGCGATCGCGTCGAATGCTCGACACCGCAGAGAATAAAACAAACCGAACGGAAACGCGTAGAACGAGTAGAACGTGAACAAAACAAACGATTTACACCAAGTAAATTTACTCCAAGATATTCAATAAATATTCAATGAAATATATTTAAAATAAACGCCAGCAGAAATCGATTCATAAAATCTCATTCGTTTTAAAATCCATTTTGCCTCGGTTATTTCTCAATCAAAATTCTCTTAATTTTTTCGCAATTTTTCGTGATTGACGCCGCGCGGGTCTCTGACCCGCAAAAATATTCGATGGATTCATATTTTTGGATGCATTTTGTGTGATGAAACGTCCGGAGCATTTTTACATACTACTCCAGTTTACGCGATTAATCCAATATTTTACTTATTCGTTTCTTTGGTAAAATAACGTTCAAACAATATTATTTGTTTCTTACGAATGATTCCGAACCGATTGGCCCACTCGAAAAAATCAAATTGCACCAAATTTTTAAAAGTGGCGGCAAACTTTACGCTTTTTTTTTTGTTTCGTTTGTTTGATAATTAATACGATCTAACAAAAATTTTAATTAATCAAACAATCAGAAACTATCGACAAACAGTCATTACAAATTTTAAAAAATCCCAAAAGTCATAGTCGGGGGGCCAATTTTATAGAGCTTCCTAAATCAGGTGCTAAATTGAAAAATTATTATTCTTTTTTAAATCGTTGACCGCTGAACGGTTTAATTGCGCCACCATAAACCACCGAACGACCCCCAAGAGATTGGTAAAAAAAATTCTGATATTGTCACTCTGAGGGGGCTAACTCCGTGGAGGTACGTCACCGACACCGCGGACAGAATCGCGACAGCGTCGCTGGCGCGTCATGCGATCTGCGATCAGCTGTTGCAACATTTTTGTCGATTCAATGATGAAAATTGTATCGAACTGCATAATCACAAAAAACACAAATCTCAAAGAAAGTTTTATAGTGACAAAAGGATTGCGAGGATTTTTGGCTGAATACAGAAACGAATTATAATTTGTACGGAATAATGTTAATGTCAATTATTAATGAATTGTCCATTTGATGGCTCGTTGTTCGCACGGCGTGAAATGCGGTTAAAAGTGTCGTTTCGAAATTCCAGTTTCGATCGATTTAATTAAAAAGAGAAAAAATGCGAATAACTTCGGGTCGGCATGACTGATGAACGAAATTTCCGCTCGTCCTACTACGAGAAGGTGAAGAATTTTCTCGTTATTTACAAATTATCAAAATTAATCTTTTTCCCAAAATCAAACTCGCACGAATAATGTGAAAAAAATTCAAAAGATCGAAAAATAAGGAAAAGGTTGACGGTTGGCAGGTAGGATTTCGTAGCGTTGAGGAAAAAAAATCGCTTGAAATATTGCTGAAAGAACGTCCGTTCGACAAAGCCAAGCTCAAACAATTTTGTCTGCGCTTCACCGTCCCGGCAATGCACAGGAATTTCCTGTGGAAAATCCTTCTGGGAGTGACGCCCGTTCACCCCGAGAGTCAACAATTCGTCAGCGTCCAGAGACGCACGGAATTCAACGACCTGCGAAACGCTCTCAAAGTCGCTAAAATCATGGAAGAAGATACTAAGCCTCATCAAGTCTATCTGACCATGTGGCTGCTCAGAACTAGACGTGCCAAAATCGACATGACCACTCAGCTCGAAACTCCGCTATTCAGGTCTGCGAGAAACTCTTTTTTATGAAAAAATGAGAATTTTGGAGTTTGGATCGTTGGAACGCAACAAAATTCCATTTTTCTTGAGCAGATTTCAAGATTCTCATGAAATATTTGCTGGCGACGATAAAACGATCATTTTTGAGGATCCGAAGAAAAAGTTGGCGTGAGAATTTTTATGGTTTTTGAAATTTAACAAACAATTAATAGGAAATGTATTTTTCGTTGGAGCTCAACGTTGCGAAGTTCAGTGGCTGTCAATCTTGAAAAGGGACGTAATTTTTGATGGGACTCAAGTTCGCAACGTTGGGATCCAACGAAAAATACTTTTGCTATCCACGGTTTGTTCAATTTCTAAAACCATGCAAAAAAAAAACCTTTTATAGTCTTGACCAAATATTGGATAAAAACCACGAGCTTTGATCAAGAAAAAACAGAATTTTGTTGCGTTCCAACGATGCAAACTTCAACGTCGTAAGAAGCTATAGAATTATTTTTCATTGAAAATTATTAAATAATTACATTGATAATTATTTTTCATTGAAAATATTCTTTGACGGATAATCAGACAATTTTTGTTGAATTCCGTAAAGCAAATTCGCTCATTTTCCTACAGAAATAAATCAAAAATTTAGCTTCGTAAATTCTTCGGAAAAAATATTGAAAATCGAAGAAAAATGAAATTGTTTTTTTTTACATGGAAAAAAATTGGAGGAAATAATTGAAGCTGATGGGGAATATTCGAGAAAATTTTAGGGAAAAGATTGTTGAGAGCAATGAGAGGAAAGTTTGCACGGCCTTTGACGAGCTTGGCGAATGATAAGAAATTTTTTTTTATTTGTATATGGACTTGCAGAGCAATGAGCAAAATAGCAGAGAGTCTGTGGCACGTAACCGAGGGAGACCACGAATTCGATCGTCTGGTGGATATGTATTGGCTACTGAGCGGTTTCCTTGATCACGTGCAAAAGTTTAATCGAGACGTATCGAGACTCCAGGAATGCACGATCTCGTTGCTGGAACGTGAAGATTCAGGGCTTTACAAGCACCTCGTAAAAATCGAGGCACTGCAGAGCGTGCCCTTTGAGTTTTGGTTCTGTTCCTGCTTCGCTGGCAACATAAGCGACGGATCTTTACCAAAGTGAGATTTCTATGCATTTTTTCAAGCTGATTATTAACCCTAGAACTTCGTTCTCCCGTTTTTTATCGTTTTACCACATTTTTGACTCATTTTTTGACTTCGAGCAAAATTGCCCCAAGCTCACGCGATCCTGCATTAAAAAACGAAAAAAACGAGCCCAAGGTGGACCCTTTTCGTTAAATTTTACCGGAGATATGAATTTTTCAAAATTAGGGTCTTTTAGACCCCGGGTTACCGAGATTGGTAAAAAAAAAATTAAGCTTACCGGATTAATTTAGAACAATCCTTGATTGAGGATTTAATTAATCAAAAATACTTGAAAAGAAATGCGATCCATAGAGTCTGAAAAATTGTGCGAAGAGTCTCTGTTGCAAATTTCATAAAAATCGATTTTCGAGTTCAAAAAAAAAAGAGGAAAAACACTATTTTGAAAAACGGAGCATTTCTCAATAAATTTACGTGTTTGTCCATCAGTATCGAATAAAAACAAATCGTGGAGCAAGAATTTTTATCGTCTCTTGTTTTTACAACGAGGAATAACTGTACGTTTCAGAATCTGGGACAAAATCGCTGTCGGGGCTTACAAAATTTTGGTCTTTGTCGCCGTTGTCATTCTCACGACTCTAAGACGATTAATTTTCCGTTGTGATACCGTCGAAGGGATTATCGATACGATAACCAACGTGAGTTTGACCTTTTGCCCCGATCCATTAAAAAATAATCTCCATGTTTCTAAATAATCACAAATAATCCTTCGAGTTTCTCTTCTGACAGATAAACGAAGAAACTTCCGAGGTAATCGTCAACAAAGCTATCGAACTTTGGCAACAGAGCGGTTCCATTCTTGGGACCATGTCGCCCAACACCTTGAACGTACCATTAAATACGTGACTGAAAAAATTATTTTTACAACTAGAATACTCGTTAATATAAATGAATCGGAATAAAAAATCGATTAATTGATTTGAAACGCTGAAATATCAATTTTTCGATAAATCGGCTTTTTCTTTTTTTCCCGCCAGCTCTGGGACCTCAGCATCCACGAAATCTCGTAATATTTTTTTTTTTACGTCACTGAGTAAAATTTGCGTAACGTAGAAATTAAAAGTACGGCGAAAAATTCGATTTCGTCAAAGATTTTGAACGAAGTGTCGAAATTCATCGATTCCAGATCCAACTGGAAAATGGCATTTGATCAAATATTGAAAATATTTTCAATTTCCATTGAAAAAAAGGTACCGAAGGACATTGAGTAAGATTCGTCGACTCCCAAGTCATTGAAACTGAATTACAAAGCTCCAGGAGAGTCGAATTAAAAATTTTCATATTTTAATTTTCAGTGTTTTTTGTATTTGCATTTAAATTATATAATTTCGACAACTTTTCTAGAAAGTAAAGAGGAAGTACAGACTTGTACACAATATCTTACAAAATTTGCAGAAACTAGAGCGGTTGGACGATTTTTCAAAAAATTCAAATTTTCGTAAAATTCGAAAAATCATAAAATTCAAACCGTTCAATCGATATTTTCCAAATTCAATACCAACCTTCCAATTAAGATACTCTATTTATAAAAAAAAAAAAATTAGTAACAAATCTTAAAATTTGCGCAAGTTAGAGCGTCGACAGCTTTTTTTTGAAAATTTCAAAATGCCCTAGAATTCGTATTTTTCTAGCAATTCCAACAAAATTATCAGAGAATGAAGAGCTTGTATAGATTGACATCTGTGCAAAACGGGAGCCCTGTAGCTCAAACCGTTCTCGAGTTATGAACGTTTGAATTTTGCAGTGCCAGAACATACAAACAAACATCCGGAAATTTTTTCTAAATATGATTGTTCGATGTTTTGGGACATTTTAAGAACATTGACAATGAAAACTGGAAAAAAAAAAATGTTCACCGTCACATAGGTTCCTCTATGAGGAAGCAAAAACAAAATCTCATTGAAATGACCGAATCATTTCCATCCATTGGAAAATTGTACTGCCTATGAAAAAATCAACAGGATACTCGAGGACAAGGGGGATGCGCCATAATGAAAACTCGCAAAAATACAAACAAATTGTTCCTTTATCTTAAAAATAACTTTGTTGTTGTTGTTGTTTTATTAATGGATCATGTTATCGGTCGTCATACAATGTTGTTTAAATCGGTACATGTACACTTTGACTTACCTCTGCGCGGATAGCGCGTCGAACTAGAGGAGCAGCCGCACAACTGCTCGCTCTCTTCCTCTTTTACTCCGGAAATCCTTACACAGTTTCTCTTCGCTCTCGCTCTCTCTCTCTCTCTCTCTCTCTCTCTCACGCACACGCTCTTTTTCTCTCTCGCTAGTCATTCTTTTGTTCAATGTAATTACAAAGAGTCACATCCAGCTCGATGTCGTGATGTTGTTGACGGTAAAACGTAATTATTTACTTTTCATCATCGCGATATATAATATTTTCGTATTTCTTTTTCTTTATGTTACAGCTGCGTGTCAATAAACTCATTTAATTCTTCCTCTGTTGTCGCGTTCGCATAAGGAACATAATTAAAACGAGGTCGTCCGACCTTGGCGTATATTCCCAACCGATTAGTCTCACTCTTGGGAATCGTCTCGAAGCGGAATTCTTTTTACACAACTATGAGTAAGAGAGGGAAGGGCTCGGGGGCTCAACGAATTACTATCAAAAAATTACTTTATTTAGGATTTTTCAAAAATGTTGTATCAACATTTTTGACTCGAATATTAACAATTTTCTCCTATGAAAAAAAAATTTCTGACGTCAACAATTTGAGATATTTAATTTTTATGTTTTCCATCTCAATGAGTTGCAAAAAAAAAATGTATTTTGGATTTTTCGAAAAAAATTCGGCTCGTGGCCTTTCTGGCTATCGGCAAAAAAAAATCTAAATACATTTTATTTTGCAATATCCACTTGAAATTTGTGGAAATTAAATATCTCGAATTCTAAACGTCAGAATATTTTTCTTCATGGGAGAAAACTTTTAGTTTTGATGCCAAGAAGGTTTGTACAAAATTTTGAAAGAATCCTAAATAATGTCGTTTCGTGATGGTAATTATAAAAGGAAAATGCATTAATCGCTGCACTTGTTGGGGTGGGAGGAAAAAGGATTTTCCGTTCGTGAGAATCTTCGTTTCCGGAGCATTATTTTCGAATAACGTAAGAAACGATTGTCGACTTGAACTTTCTTTCGTGTTTATTGATTTTTCACGTGTTTTTTAAAATTTTTTTCTTACCAAATGGGAGGGAGCGATTATCCTCACGAGCGAAAGTTCAAGATCGTTACTGACGAAGGTCAGTGATGCGTGTTTCGTATTTTCTTGTTTATAATTAACAACAGCCAGTCCTACGATTTGTTTATAATTAATTTTTTCTACGCAGCACTCGCGTCTAGCCTCGTCATCGCGATCCGATCCTCTCCTTCGCAATCCTTCTTTGGTTTTAAACGCACGTTTAGTTTTTTTTTTTTTTTACTCTCGTCGCGTCCCTAGTCGACGCCGCTCGTCTCAACGCGGCGACGACGGGCCTCCTGGACACGCCATTTTCTTGCCTCAAAATTTTCAAATCTTTCAATACCATCCGGATCTCCTTCGGACTGAGTTTTCGATAAAACTTTATTAGCCTAGTGAAAATACTGTTTTCGCATAATCTCGAGAACAAACTAAACAAAACACAAGAATAAATCATTCGCTCACTATCACTCACGCACATGCTTACTGCACCGTGCACTTGGCAAGCGAGTTTATTTTATCAGTTTGTAAATCTGTACTTTACTTATCTTTCTTTTTATTCTCTTTATCGTCCTTCCGAGATGAAGCTTCCGAGAAAAACGCGAAAACTACAAGAGAGAAACACGAGGCTCGGGCAACACGTGGGCTTTTCCCCTTTTCTCTCTCTCTCTCGCTCTTTTCGCTGGCGTTGACATTCTAATTTTTTCCCCATGATTCTAATTTATGTTTTTTTTTCTGTTTTGTATTTTTTTTTATTATTTTTTTTTATTATTTTTTTTTTTACCAAGGTCCGAATCGCCTCAACGATGGAGCGAGCTTTTGGCTACGAAAAACCATATGCGGATAAGCGTATTACGAAGGATTCTTTGTCTCCTGCTGCTTCGTCCCTTTGGAACAAACTTTTCGTCCAAGGAGCACTTTTTTCTTTTCAACTTTTTGTTCCCAATGAGACCTTGGAAAATATTGACTCTTGGTACGTCACAAGGATTTCCCTGAATCCGGGGAATCGCCAAAATCTCTCGGGGCAGCCTCTGAGCTCGCTCGGGTACGGAAAAAGGACACGGTCGAGTTGAGGGAGAGTCAGGTTGAGAAAATTTTGCCAGAAAATAACGCGAGGCTCGTCACATTTGGAGGGAAACGAAAAGCAACAGCAACAAGGACTTTTTCGGTACTCGACTTATTTTTTTTTTTTCTGATATTTATAATCCTGCAGGGAGAGAATATTTTGGTGGAATTTACTATGAAATCATGGTTTTTTGGTACCATATCATCGCTCTGAGAATTTTTCCCAAATTCGTGGTCATTTTTCATCAGAAATTGGGAGAAAAATGTCAAAATCTCGAAATTTTCTGCCTTTCCTAAAAGAATCTTAAATTTCGTTATTTGATTTAATTCATTTTGAGAAAGAATTTTTTTAAGAAGGATTTGAAGTTTTTTCAATCATTTTTCCATTTTTAATCTGACATTGGGAGAAAAATGTGAGAATTTGGAAAAAAAATATCAAATTTTGGACAAAGCGTCAAATTTTCAATTTAATTTATTTTAAGAATATTTTGCGAGTTTTTTGAATAATTTTTTCATTTTTATTCCGCAATTGGGCGAAAAATATTGAAATTCGGCAAAAAAAGTAAAAGTTTCTATTTTCAATAAAATTTCAAATTTCATTAATCAATTTAATTAACTTTGACCATTTTTCAAGAATTTAATTTATTATTTTGAAAAAAAAAAAGAAAAATAAGTATTTTTTTTTTTTAATAAATGAAATATTGCCATTATTTGATCAAATCCTCTAGAGGAGCGACATGGGACCAGCAAACCATGAGGCGATGTCATAGTAATTTTTCATATTATTTTCTCTCCGTGTGCAAAGCTAACAAATTTTTAGTCAGGATTTTGTTTTACAGGATTTTCAATGCTGCTGCTGATTTTCGGGGAAAACTTTGGTCCAAAGTGGCAAAGCAGCAGGAGTCAATATGGAATTTTGATAATTGGCTAAAAAGGCCTCGTAATACGATAATCCGTCAATGACTTTTGCTTTGTTTTGTTGCTACGAAGCAGCTTTACATACGAGAGAAAATCAAGATCTAAAAATCGTCGAGAAAGAGAGTTTCTTTCTGGAGAAATTAGCCTTGAAAGATTTTCTTCTTCGAGCCCGTGGAAGCGTTTACGCGACGACTATATATTAAAAGAAAGAGAAAAGAAAAGCTCATCGGAAATCGGCGATGACAAGAACGCAGATTTCACGTCGAAAAGTTCATTTTTTTTTTTTTTGCAAAATGGTCCGATCCTCACTTTTATCGCAGTAGGATAACAATCGATTTTTATGGATGTGTCTTTTTGTGTTTTTTTTTTTTTTTTTCGTTTTTATCGCGTTTTCGATAAACGAGAATATTTTGGGGAAATTATTTGGCCGTTCGAAGATGCAGCCTTGGCGTATTAATTTCTTCTTTTTATTTTTTTTTCTCCCTCTCTCTCTCTCTCTCTCGCTCTTGGATTCCTTATTCGTCGAATTTAGTCTGTTGGCAGGATACGCTTGTTCCTCAAAGTGATTCACGCTTGCAATTGCTGTGGCCGCGAGTCCGGCTCCGACCGATTCTCGCACCGCCAATTAGCTTCTCATCGCACAAAATTCCTTTCGGCTAGAGCGCCGCAGAGTTGCAATTGTCAACGAGAGGGGACAGAGGTCCGACCTTACTCCGGCTGCTGCCTAGTCTCTCCGGCTCATAATGCACGTCCAGCGAGAGGCCTGCAATTTTTAGTAATTTATTTTTTCAAACCTTACGAACTATTTTTGTTTTTTAACCGTTGAAAATTTCGTGCTCTCGAGTTTTCTTTTTCATTCATTATTTTTCGAACGATTACGAGAAACTTTGCGTTTTCTCGATATAGCAAAAAATTCATTTTCATTTTTAAAGCCAATTGTGGCTCAAGAAACAAAGAAATTTAACATTCCCCGTTAAATTTCTAGAGTCCAGTCCGTTTCGCACGAATTCAATAATCAGTTGGAACAAAATTAAGCGAGTCGCGATATTCGAGCTCGAAAAGAATATTTTCTACGTTTTGGTTTATTTCTCACTGTCTGGTTCGAATTAATTGCATCAATTTTAATAATAATGAATAAGAATTACGCCATGAGTTAGTAAATGATAGAAAAAGGTTTAATATTAAGCCCAGAACGGTAGCCTTTTTTGTTTTTTACCAATTCCGGTAACCCGGGGTCTAAATGACCCCAATTTTGAAAAATTCATGTCTCCGGTAAAATTTAAAGAAAAGGGTCCAACTTGGGCTCGTTCTTTTCGTTTTTTAATGCAGGATCGCGTGAGCCTGGGGCAATTTTGCTCGAAATCAAAAAATGAGTCAAAAATGCGGTAAAACGATAAAAAACGGGAGCCTGGGGTCGTTTTTGTCCCCAGGTTACCGTTCTAGGGAGAAGATCGTAAGCAAGAAAAAAATAACTGCGCCAGTCAAACAAGTGCCGAGTTTTCGTTCGTTTTGGTTTTACAGCCAGCGTAATGCACGAAGTAAACGTAAGAACGATCAATCACTCGTGAAACTAATGCGTATTTTTTTATCGATTTTCATCGACCACGTTTTGCCTTGTGGCTGGAAAGATTCTCAACAAATTAATCAATGCATAGATTCTTCCCGTAAATTTTTTAAACCTACAGAAATGAATTTTGAAAAGATTTATATCGCTGATCAAAAAAAATGGGAATAATGTTAGTTCATGGGAAATCTATGGCGTAGCTTTCGAGGCAAAAAATGAAGCGTCGTGCGTGTGATTCTTGGTTCAAAATTCTGGATTGTTCTTTAAGGAGCTTGACTACACACAACAATCTTGCCATTTTAAAAACATAGGAAAATTCGAAATGAATAGAATTTAATGAAATTTCGTGTGTACATTCTTTAGCACAAAATATGAATATACAAATTTTTTAACATTTTTCTTCTACATAGTTTTCGAGTTATTGAATCCTAGAGTTTACATGCATAAGCATAGGATTCAGATATATATAGGTATGTCTTTTGCATATTGTAAACTCCAATTATTCGACAACAATGTAGACGAAAAATGTGAAAAAAATTGTTTCATCGTATTTGATGCTAAAGAATGTTATCACCAAATTTTATAAAATTCTTATCATATTGTCGTGTGTAGCCAACCTCCTTAAGAAATGTTGATTCAAATGTATTCGTCGTCGACCGATAGCTTGGCATTATATTGTTATTAATATTTTTCCACGTTTATTTAGATTTTCAATTATGCTTTACTCTTGAAATAGAATTATTGAGAAAATTCGACACTGATTCTCCAAGCGGACAACCGTCGTTGCCTCAATTAATTCTTCAATTATTTGATGTGCACAAACTTGGATATTTTCGAAAATCAATGATTAATATTTCCACGAAAATTCCTTTACTTTCATTTCGTTTTTTAAGACTTTCGAGAACACTGCACGGACAGAAAATTATAGTGAACATTATTGTGACATCGTAGTGTTCCCTGCTATTACTTCGTTCCTCTGAGAGATTTTAACAAATACATAGTCATTTGTCATTGGAAATTTGGCGAAAAATGTCAAAATTCGTTGGAAAAATATGAAAATTTGAGAAAAATGTGAAAATTTGGAGAAAAACGTCAAAGTTTCCGCTATTTCCAATAGAATATGAATAAAAAATGACATGTTTGGTAAAATGGTTTAAAGGTGAGACCAGGGCTTTCCAGAGGTCTGACACAGGAGATTATTTGAAATGATTTTCTTTCCGTGTGTACCAGAAGATCGGACAGAATGATAAAAAGCGAACTGAAGAGAAAAAATAATGTCGCGATAGACCCACCACCGAAAAACCGAGCAAAAGGTGGCAAAAACCTGTAACGTACATTTTTGATATGCGTATTTACCGGATGGCCTCCGCGAAGTTGACGAATGACCATGTATCGGGCCCGTTACGATCGGGCTAGATTCAGGGATGAATGCAGCTACGAGGAGGGCACATATCACGAGTAACGCGCCGAATACAAACGGCGGGCCAGGAACGAGCTGCAAAAAAACCACAGCCAACCTTAATAATTCATCCAGTTTCCGAATTTCCATGCATTCCATAAAACCTAATTTTATAAAAAAAGAATTAATTTTTTCTTTATAAATAAATTTGATAACATTATAAAATTTACAAATATTAATTTTATAAAAATTCTTCTTTTTTTTTAATTTTATCAATTATAAATATTATCAATTTTAATTTTATTTGAAAAAATAGAATTTTTTTTATTTTTTTTTTTCATTTTAGCAATTTTATAATATTATAAATTTCAGTTTTGTAAAAAATAATTAATGAAAATGGAACAAACCTGTGGAACAATATCGAGATGTTGGGTCGCAGTGCCCGTACGATTGTTCTCGTCCGTAAGAGCAGGTCTGAGAGCCAACGAAACCGAATCTTCATTGAGATCGACGTGGAATAGATAAAATATAACTCCAAACATAGCAGGACCGAGACCGTTGCAGAGACCTCGCATTCCCGTGACCATGCCCTGGACAAGGCCCTGCTTGTCAGCGTCCGAGTGCATTGAAACGAAGGCTGATATAGCGGGATAGGTGATGCTCGAAACAGACGCGAGAACTCCCGCTGCCCACATCATCCTTGCGAAAAAAAAAAAAAAAAAAAAAACAAAAAAAAACAAACAAAATTGTAAAATTTAATTATTTTCATGGCGCGGATCGTTCGCATCGTTGCAACGTAACGAAATTTTTTTTTCTTCGACAAGGCTCATTATTAAAATGTAGAATCTTATTACGATGATAAATCGCTCGGTTTTTCCGATCGGAAAAATAAATCGGCTCGAAAAATTTGATGATTATAAAAATTAAACAAATGGTCGATAAAAATAAATATTTTCCGTTGCATTCCAACGTTGCGAACTTTATTTACCGGAAAATTCAATTATTTTTTGGAAACTCGATCCTAAGGGAAAACGAAAATGTTATTTTTTAACTCTCTGCGTGTTTGGCATAAAAAAAAGGAAAAATACACTTGGAAGTAATCGGGAAAGCAACTGAAACGATAACGAGACTGAAAAAGAATAGCGATTGAAAAAAAAAACGCAATATCGAAAGAATTTTTCACTCAGTTCTCAAGTCGATATTGTTCGATGTGCCGAGTTTTGTTTTTCGCTGATTTTTGTTGAAAAAATCCTCGCAAAACGAAGATTTCATCAGCTCGTTGAAAATTTGTACGCAAAAACGATATCACAAGGATTTTCAGCGAAAAATCGATATTCCTCGCTCAATATTTTTTCCGTATTTGCGAGCTCGGAGAAAGTGAGTTTAAAAATGAATAGAAAAGTAGTGCTCACGCGATCGAGCTTAAGGAAGAATATAATGGTCGATTACGGATGAAAAGTAAATAACGGTAAAATGATAATGGTTCGTCATTCGGACTGGTGGTTTAGAATGCGGGAAGAAATCAATATGGAGGAAGCAAGTTAAAGTTTCGCGTTTACATCGTGGCGTACTATTTGTACGGAGGGTTTGTGATATAGATATTGTGGTTTGTCGCATGTGGCCTCTTCTTCAAGGATTTATCGAGCGAAAAAGTGTTTGACCGCGGCCCCAGGCAGCGCGCATTAGCGTCAATTTATTCGATCCCTTTGGCGGCTCCTAATTGAAGCTTTGTGCTGGATGCACTGCGGTTTATTGACATGGAGAGATAATCGAGGGAGGTTTTTACGAAAAGTGATTTTTTTTTCCATTTTCCTTCATTTTTTCCGAGTTTTCTGAAGGCCAAAAATCCGAGATTTAACCCTCGGTAGACACACATGGGTCTGGGAGGCCCATTCAGCGATTACCATGGAATAATAGTAATAAAAAAGAATTTTTATTTTTTCCAATTTTTTAAAAGAGTCCAAGGACGGCAAAAAATCATATCAGGATCATGTGGGTCTTTTTGACCCAGGCGACAACGTTTTTTTTCGAAAATCTTGTTTTTAACCCTCCGTAGACACACATGGGTCTGGGAGACCCATTCAGCGTATGGCGTGAATTTCTCGTTTTTCGTATCGATTACCATTGAATAATAATAATGAAAAATCATTTTTATCCATCACCCAGCGCAGCCTCTTTTTCCATGGATCGAAAACTACTTTTCTGAATTTTTTCCGATTTTTTAAACGAGCCCAAGGACAGTGAAAAAACGGTAGGGCCCCCCAGACCCATGTGTGTCTATCGAGCGTTAAAAACGTTTTTTTTAAATATTTCATTAGTTTTTATCGACGTGAAAAATATCATTTGTTTACCAGGTCTGTGAGCCGAATCCGTACCACATGAGCTGCAACATCTCGAAGAGTAGACCGAGCATAATGGTGTGCTTACTGCCCAACGTCCTCATCAATGGACCGAGCAATATTTGAGCTCCGACACTAAGAATTCCAACAACTGCGATGAAGACGGCAACCATTGAGGCCGAGAATCCCATCGCGAGTTTGAGGTAAACGAATATGCAGCTGTATTGTCCGGCCTCGGGAAGGTAGCTCAAAAATACGGTGACGCACAGCATTAATATCGTGTGATCCTTGCCGACCTGATTCCAAACATATTTCCAATTGTAAAAATCATCATTTTCGAGCAGAAATCGATTAACAACGAAAAGTACATTTTTATTCATTATTTTGATAATTAATGGCACTCGTTTCAATTTTTCTAGTAAATTCAGTTTTCCAATGGCAAAGAAGACTCTCCCATAATCGTTAACAAATACCGTAAGAAAATTTGCTCCTACGCCATAAAAAATAATCAATTTTCGTTGACGAGCTTTTTCCAATGTATATTCTTTAATTTTCCTTTTTTCTCGCTCCAGACTAGCCCGAAGGCTTCCAAAACTCATCAGCAGAGTTTCGTGTGTTCATCAGTACCGGATCGGTGTCATTCAAGTGAAACGGGTCATTTAGACCCACCGAATACTGCAAGAGACTCAAATACTCTAGGGACGCGATCTCTGCACGTGTCTGTACAAAAAATTGTGTCAAAAAATTCTGGATCGTGATTTTTTTTGAAAAATCCCAAAAAAATACGATATCGAGACAGAGCTCGCTGTCTGGATAAAGTGGCGATATGAATATATCTTCATACGTGTGTCTGTGTGTGTGTGTGTAGATGTATATTTATTGTCGAGGCCGCAACAAATCGATACATGCGTTGCCTTTGTCCAAAGCATGGAATATTCCGCAATATTTTTTCAAACCGTTGACAACTTTTTATATATTGAAAAGTAAAGCAAAAAAAAAACGAATCGACTTTGAATTATGATTACCGGGATAAAAATTTAAAATTTGCATGGAATAACGAGGATTTGTCGTTACTCCCGCGTCGTACCGGGTCAATTTGACCCGAGGCGTTTTTTGCTTGTTTTTTGTTGTTGTAAAGACGTTTTTATTGTCGATAATGAAAATTAAATGCGAAAGAATCGGCGACGGAAGATTTTTGGGGTCAGAATGACCCACTGTGCACTCGGAGGGTCTTTTTTGAGCTGTTATTCAATTTTATCGTCGATGACGTCATTTTACCTTTCCAAGTGCAGCGAAAGGATCAGCCTGCTCCCACGATATCGGGGCCTGAGGACGCGCCTTCTCCGGCAAACTTTCGGGCACCGCGACTAGGATGAAAAATACATCGAGGATGGCGATCGAGGTCGCCAATGCTACGGCGAGGTTCTCACCGTACGTCGTCATCGTGTAAGCTCCGAGCGCTGGGCTTATCACCATACTCGCTGCGAACGTCGCCGAAACCTGTGGGTTTTTTTTTATTAACATTTTTCTTTTCATTATTTTAAGAAATTCATTCGATTTAGTCGGTTGAAAATTTTTTTACGTAATTTTTAACGATTTTGAAGTTTTTTAAAAAGAAAAAAACTTTTTTTTTACGATCCAAAGACAAAATCGGTACGAAAATTTTCTTGGTTTTTGGAATTTGATAAATTGTCGATAGGAAAAGTATTTTTCATTGGAGCCCAACGTCGGTGTCATAAACTTTTGTGTTTTTTTCTTGAAATTCGGATTTTCTGTTTTTGGAGAAATTTCGAAATTCTGTTTTTTCTTGAACAGAGCTCCGAGATTTTTATTTAATATTTAGTCAGGACAATGAAACGATATTTTTTAAGGAACCAAAACGAAAATCGTTATGACAATTTTCATAGTTTTTTGAAATTGTTTTTTTTCTCGATTTTGTTGAAATTCTGATTTTCTGTTTTTCAGAAATTCTGTTTTGTTTTTTTCTTGAGAAATTCGGTACGAAAATTTTAGCGAACTTTAGTGTCATGATAAAAATTGCTACTGACCAAACCGTAAGCCAAGGAGCGTTGACTTTCCTCGGTGACGTCCGCGACGTAGGCAAAAACAACAGAAAATGTACAAGCAAAAACTCCGCTTATTGATATCATGGCGAAAAACCACCATGTGTTTATGCTCATTAGAGGAATCGGTGCACAGGTGAAGGCAACTGTTATCAGGAGGAAAAACTTCCTCCCCCAGACGTCGGACAGCGCGCCGATCAGAGGAGCCGAGAGAAACGATAAAATTCCTTTTATCCCCATAATCAGTCCGTTCATGAGAAACGTGTGATCGGGAAAAGTTTCGTTCAGCACTGCGATTATCGGCATCGTCAGTAGCCCCCACGCAAAAAACTCGAGGAATATCACGACCAGAGCGTGATAGACACTCGGTTCGCCAACCCCCGAACTCTGCAAAAATCACAAACAAAAACGACACGGAATTAAAAATCAATTTTTTCGAAATATTGCAATTTAGGTATGAAATGATAATCTTTTTTTTTTCGTTCCTAATTCCTTGGGCAACAAAAGTTTCTCTTTTGATACGTCGCTGAAGAATTTTCCAGTAATCCTCACTGTTTGTAGTGAATAAATGAAAAAAGTACAAATTTTAACCCTCGGTAGACACACATGGGTCTGGAGTGCCCATTCAGCGAATTTTCTCGTTTTTCGTATCGATTGCCATCAAATAAAAACAATAAAAAATCATTTTTATCCATCACCCAGTGCAGACTCTCTTTCCATAGATCCAAAACTACTTTCCTATATTTTTTCCAATTTTTTAAACGAGTCCAAATACAGTGAAAAAAACGATAGGGCACTCCAGACCCATGTGTGTCTACGGAGGGTCAACAATTTTTTATCTTTTCCTTTTTATAAATGGTTCAATAATATTTTTCACAGTGTCACAGACTCAACGATCCCGGAGGCTCGCACGGTTCAAACGAAAGGAACTAAAAAATGAAATTCAATGGTCAAAATAATGAAAAATCCAACGCAGTCTCATTAACTTTCTGGTTTTTAACAAGAGGAGAAGAATGATTAGCGTGAAAAATTCTGCGCAAGCTTTTTCATTGGCAAAACGTAGCGACGGCTGAAAAAGCTGACCTTGAGGTGTCGATAGCATCGTTGGAAAAAAGTTAACGGCGGAGGAAAATCAGCGGCGGGGATTTCCTGGCTGTTGTGTAACTCGGAACAAGAGGGATCGAGGCCCTCGGCCCCTCCTTTAGCACCGGGGGGCATGACCCCTGGACACAGGTCTGCGTTTATTTTCCTCTGGTCATTTTGTCCGCCCGGACGCTTGATCCATAAACTCAATTGAATTGTTCATCGAGCGCCGACTCTTTTGGTCAACATGTTTTGTCACATCGCAGAAAATCTCGTGCTCTTTCTTTTGCACCATTCGACGTTTCCCGTGAGGGAGTTTCTCATCGAACGGGTTTTGCTTGTTCCGCGAGCGTTGCTTGCTCGCAGCGGTTGTGCGAGCAGTTCTTTGCGACGCCGAATCGTTAGATTCTTTTCTCCGGAGCGGTTTGCTTGTTTTTAGGGACGGAGAATTATTGGCGGAAGAGACAGAGAGGATCGGAGCGACGAAACGAGGAAAAGAACGAAAACCGTTCGGACACAGATTTTCTGTTTTTTTTTTTAACAGAAGCGACAAAATCTTTTTGCACAGTGACCGAACGACCGCGAGAGCTTAACTCGAAAATGTATAAAAACGAAAACGACGAAAAGATTGAGAATTTCTTCACGGAACTCGTAAAAAGTGTCGAGATTTTTGGATTTCCGGTTGAGAGCGAAAAATTGGCCCCGAAAATTGTACTTGCGCGTACGTTCGATAAGATTCTCGTGTTTGTTGAACGAGGACGTAACACGGGACGAAATTAGCGCGTGAGATTGTTGGAGTATAAACGATAAGGACGGAATGCTCGGATGGAGGCTGGCCAGGGGGTTGTAACAACAAAGAAGCTTGCGAGCGAGTGTCCGCCAAGAATGAAGGGGGGGGGGGGGAGAGAGAGGGTGAGGAGGAATCTATCGACTGTCAGTTTGACGGGAGCATTGGTGCGTCGCCGAGAGAAAAAGCGACGAGGAGTTTGCGGTCATCGAGTCAAGGCTCCTGTGCGAGTGTCGGTGGTGGTCAGTGCCGCGGCGGCACGTATCGACGACGCCGCGTGCCTGCATCGCCTCGCGCGCGCTCTCTCGCTAATTTTTATTTATAGACTTTGAATAACGCGACGATACACCGTGGGAGAGAGAAAGAGAGAGCGATCGAGCAAAAAAGGGATAAAATGATAATACGAAATTCCGATGAAAAGCGCGAGGGAAAAAAATGGCGGGAAATAACGGTCAATTCAAATTTAAATGGGCGACGATTGTCGAGCCTCGTGTGTCATCTCGTTCGATTGTCAGGGGTTAATGGTCACGCGTATCGAGAAAGATATTCGAGAAAGAGAGAGTGCCAGGGCGGGGGGGGGGGGGAGGGGGTGGACGACGGGAAGGACAAAAGGATCGAGAGCAGCTTCGAAGAATCTTTTTTTCTTTGATTTTTGGAGAATTTTTCGTTCGAAATTCCAGCTGATTGCGTCTGGAGGTATCAGTAGAAAAAAAAAACAATCGTTGCTGACCGAGAAACACGTTTCTTGAGGACGGATCGATATTCCGACGAGCACGATATTCGATGGGCACGGTCCTCGATTGTTTGAATGTAACGAGATGGAAAAAAAAAAACACTGTAGGTCGTAATCGGATTGATTTGTCGCTTGTTTTCGAGCGGAGAGCCCGAGATTATGGATTAACGAGAGCGAGGGAGAAGAACGCGGAATCGGAAGTGGATCCTCGAGGGCGCAGGATCTCTTTGTCGCGAAACGTCTCGAAAAGGTTCGGGCGACTCGAAACGAGTTTCGAGGGAAAAAACTTGGCGTTCGACGCCGCGACAATAATTGCGCTGTTTTTTCGTTTCACTCTCGTTATCTCTGATTATTTTTTTGTCAAGCTACTCTCGCACCGTTTACGACACGTTAGACAGAGCCCCGTGCGGGACTGCGCGTGTTACGAACCTAACGCGATTCGTGCTCGTGCGCGCGCGCGCGCGCTTCTTCCATCTCCTCGTTTGACACGATTTTCTCAGGGAATAACGTCGCGCGGCCGAGACCACTGCATTGCCGACGAGACTCTGTCGTACGCCCCCTCCCCGCGCGCCTTTTCGAGCGTTGTCTCCTGCTCCCAGCAATGTCTTGGCATATTTTCGTCGTCTCCCGCAAATCCGCGACCTAAATCATCGTGCAGCTCGCTTCTACCATGACGAATGCCGCGGGGAGCGAGAAGCGAAGTCGTTGAAAAATCCGAAGGCCAAATTTTCATCAATCGCTTGTATACCCTCGGGCACGAGCAAAGTGGGACAAGTTGACACACAAAAAACAAGGAAAAGACAAGACACGTGTGTTGACGAGAAATCCGGACGAATCGATTCGGCGCATGCGCGCTACGACGCAAACAACTCGCGATTCATTCGAATTTGGCGCCATTTTGTGTGTTTCCGGTCCTCGGGCGCTCCGCGAGTTTCAAACTGCCTTGGAGACCGGAAATACATCGACGAGAATTTGATAACGCTCGTTATTGCTATCGCGTCCCTTGCCATCGTGACAAATCCATTTTATGATTGTTTTTCGATCCCGGCATTCCCCGCTATCTCGATATATCTACGATCAAGGAATCGACGCGATTATGTAGCGACGTCGAATCCGGATAATCTCCTCGGACGTCGAATATTATTTTCTCGAGAAATTCATTAAGAAACTTTATTAAAAGTCACGAAGATATTAACGAGTCTCCATAGCGATGCCTGACGATCGTTTCCGTTGCTTTTCGCCTGACAAGTCTTCGTGTTGCGACACGCGCCTTATCAGCCATGCTGACAAAGTAAATAGGAAAACGAGCCATATGGCGATCGAAGCACGGTCTGTCAAATCCTCGAAATCCGATTAAAACCAAAAAAAAAACGTTTATTCATTTTTTCAATTAACGATATCAAACTTTCAAGGTAGATCGAGCCATAAATCGATCTTTTCGCTCTCTGAACGTCACGTTTATACCGAATCTTGCCATTTCTCTAATTTCATGAAAAGCTACGAAATTTACTCCAAAATACGATACTAAAGTATTTTCTTAGGTTAGATGACCAATTCGGCGAGTTGCTCTAAATTTTCAAAACCTTTTTTCACGCCAGTCGAACCACCTTTATTTTTTTTTAAATTTCATTCATTTATTTATTATTATTCATTTCATTTATTTCGTTTATTTCGTCTATTTGATTTATTTCCTTTATTTTATTTATTTCATTTTTATTTCATGCATTTCATTAATTTCATTTATTTCATTCATTCCATTTGTTTGATTTATTTCATTTATTTCGTTTATTTATAAATTGATAAATAAACTATTTATTTATCAAGGGCCAACATTAAGGCCATTTCCTGTTCTTATTTTTTCTTATCCCCCGCGTCGGGCTGCTGTTTTCTCCTCAACTATGGCACGGATCAAATTTTATCTCTCCCATGGAAGAATAATTCGCATGAAATAGTTCAAGGTCCTGAAAATATTGGAAAATTCTTCATAATCACTGTCCAAAAGATTTTCCATGACGCGCACGCGATGACGAGTTCCAAAAATATTTAAAAAACAGCGATAACCTCGTAGCGGCGATACAAAAATTTCGTTATCTCATTTTGTCAGGTGTGTCTACCGTACGGATAATAAAAAAAAAAAACCTCTCGGCTCGACCAATCGCCGGTATATCCTGATAATTACAACGGCGAGGAGTCATCGACGAACGCCATATGTGGGACGAAGATTCAGCTCCCCGAGATGCTACGCTGTGAACTTTTTCTCTACGGTGAATTCTTCGGCGTAGAAATGATGAAAAATTGGTTTATGGATTTTTGGAAAATCGATCGTTTCCTGCTCTTTGCTTTTTTAATTAATCGAGAACTCGATTTTCCGAAGAAGAGGTTAAACTTTTGTTTTTCTCGAAATACGAATCGCCACAGAGGGAAATGGAAATTTGGATTTTTTTCAGACGGAGCTTCCAGAATCGTTCGAACAGGATTTTTTTTGAAATTTCATGAAATTGTTTTTGTAAATTTTTGATTTTACGATGTTTTAAGTATTCGTGTATGTGCGTGTGTCGATGTTAATTAGGAATTGCGAGGTAATTACCATGATAACTCCGTCCTTCATGATGGCTTTTCGGCTTCGTATTATCATGCCGACGACTTTTTTTGAGACTTTGGCAGGCATGCTAATGCACTGGGCGCAAAAGCTCTTGCGCTTTTTGAGTTTCATGAATTATTTCGTGATTTTTAATCGCTACTGAACGAGGAGGATCCGATTTGAAGGATTGCGGTAAAAAATTTAACAGGATTTAAGAAGAACGAGGGCTGAGACGGCGATAATAATAGAGACAAAAGAGCACGTTCCATTTTTATCGCGAGAAAAACCTTTTCCTCTTTGTACTTGTTCCGCGTAAACAGTTGAGTCAACTCTCGTCGTTATCGCAACATTTGCCGCACGAGCGTACACCGCGTCAAAGCTTTTCGCGATCGAGCACTAAAAAGGTATAGACTCTTGCTCCGAAATCATACGCGCACTAACCGCGCACTTCGAGCTTTTTTTTCTTTCCCTTTGCAATTTTTCCTCCCGCGATTCCTGCTCCCGATGCATTAACGAAAAACGCACAAGCCCCGAGCAGCACTGTACAGCGATGGAGCAAGAGACACAGGTACACATAAGAGACACAGCTCGTACTAATTCAAGAAACAAGCAACTCGAGGGAGAGTGGAAACTTGTCATTTCCAAAGGAGAAACAAAATGAAGGCATCCGATTGGTCCGTGTGTGAAAATTCTGCCACCTGATTCTCGAGAATAATTGAAAGCGATCGACCGCGAGGAAGCACGAGTTTCGGGGACCAGAAAGTGTTTGCTTTAAGATTCCGATTGATTAGAAGGGCGATAAGAAATGTGTCGAGCGACGAATAACTCTGGGAAATTAATTTTCATCGCGTGTGTTTTCACTTTGAGCAGATTTAGCGCAATTTTTTGTCGAGTGCGGCGAGAAATGCCAGCAGGAAATTATGTTACCGACCGTCGGTAACAAAAGAACCGGAAAGAGAGAGAAACGACCGGTAGATGGCAGATCCGAAGCCGCCGACGTACGAACGTCCACTCGGCGCATCTCTAGAGATCGATTAATGCGTGGAATCAGACTGGCCGCGCGACATCGGTCGCCCTTTTTCTTTCACTCCATTTCGAGTTCGCGGAGCCAGAGGGTCACTCTGACAAAAAGGTTGCTAAACTTGATTACATTACGATAAATTAAACGGCCGCTATAGCGTTGCAGTTTCTTTTCTAGTTTAATCGAATTATCGTTAATTAAATATGTAACTGAGGGGCTAGTATCGCGGGGAGTTGAATGTAGCAGAGCCGAGCGAGGTGTGGAGAAGCGCGGCGCGGCGGGGGATTAGCGCAGCAGACGGAATAAAATCGGGAAAACGTGTGAATTTTTAATTCGATATTGTTGCAGGCTCGAGTGTCGCTTGAAAAAGAACAGAGGAATAAACGGAGTCGTACAAAATGTGGTCGTCGATGCTTGAGGCTGCCAAAATGAATCCGTTCGGATCGCCCTTCGTGACGGCCAAATGTCAGGCCCAGGACGACGTCCAAGGCCTTGTCCGAGGTCGCACGATTGCCGCTGCCAGCGCCGAACCACTCGGTGGTGAGTACTCTTTTCCCTTCGATTATCATTTTTGCTTCGACACTATTCCATCCATCTTAAGAAACAAATGACATTCCCAAAAATACGAATCGATCGCAAAAATCTACCTTTTTCCTCTTTTTCTCTCACTGGCCAAATAATCGGACTTTGGGGATGAAAAATGATCGATTATCGATTGTCCTTCGCGGAGTATGTCCTCAGAGTCTTTTTTCATCCCTAATCTGCTCGAGAAAATCAAGTTTCGTTTTTTTATGCTCGAATCGTGATTTTTTGACGTTAATTGACAAACGGCATCGAGACTTGCGCTCGAGAGAGTTATATAAGAGCTTATGAAGCTTTGGCGTGTATGTATCTCGGGAGATGCCGTGTGTCAGTGGGCCAACCGCCTATCCGCGTATAGCCGCATACCGTGCGGCGGTAGGAATTGCATAATGGCGTCCACCATTTTGTCAAGGTGGTACGGCGAGAATCTCGAGTCTCGACCTTGTGCAGAAAACCGAGATCGCCATAATTTCTCCCATTTTCTTTCGAAACTGATCCGAAATACAAATTTCCTTTTTTTTTTTATATTATTATTGTACGAAAAATATGACGCTTCGTAACATTGTCATTCTGCGATTATAAGAAAGGAGAAAAAATTCATTGATCGCGGTAGCGACTCGTGTCGAGCCGCGAATCGCAATCGTTGCGATCAGCTGACCGACCTTGATCCAGACTTGCCAATCTCGTACGATCTGCCAACTTTCGGACCGAAATACTCACTTTCTCAAAATACACGCGGGGGTCAAGCCTATTTTCATTGTGTTTTTTTTTCTTGTCTTTTTCTGCAACGTAACGTGTTTCAATGTCAAAAAAAAAATCGTTTTAAGTCCGTACCTCCTTTAAGTATACACTGGGTCAATTTGACCCGAAACTTTTTTCTCGTTTCTTTCTGCAACTTAACGTGTTTCAATGTCAGAAAAATATGTACAATCGAGTGTTGAGCCTCGCATCGAACTTTCGTGACGGAAATCTCGAAAAATAATGTTCGATTCGAAAGTGCAATTGAATTTAAAAAACCGAGAATCCATCCAGCTTATCTGCTCGAAAGGGGCATGACCCCCAAAGTCGAGATCTTGAGTCGAAATATTTAATCGTCTCGTCTTACGAACTGGACGAGGCGTTGCCATGGATGACAACGTGACACATTCTGTGCGCACGGTCCAGTCGCTGCCAAAAATGTCGGAAAAATGCGTACAAAAGTTTTTCGTAGTTATTTCCCGAACTGTGAAATTTTGCTGCTGCCCCCATTGAGAACTTTGTTTTCCAATTTCTTGGGACAACGCGATCGTTCCGAAATTGCGTGTTTTCTTGAGCAGATCTCAAGGGATCCAAAGACAAAATCGGTAGGAAAATTAAAAGCATAGGAAAATTCGAAATAATTAGAATGTTGTCACCAAATTTAATAAAATTCTTATGATATTGTCGTATGTAGGGAACGTCCTTAAAAAGTATTTTTCGTTGCAGTCAGACGTTGCAAACTACGGTGTCATTTTTGTTTTTCTCATTTTTACAGACAGCTGCGAATTTGGCTCAAACAAATACTACATGCTATGCGGCCTCGGAGGCATTTTGTCCTGCGGTCTCACTCACACCATGCTGACACCTTTGGATCTTGTCAAATGCCGTATCCAGGTCGACCCCGAAAAGTACAAGAATGTAGTCAACGGTTTCAGAGTGAGTTGCTTTTTCCCCCAAGATTCTTAACCCTCCGTAGACACACATGGGTCTGGGGTGCCCTATCATTTTTTACTGTCCTTGGACTCGTTTAAAAAATCTAAAAAAATTCAGGAAATTCGTTTTGGATTTATAGAAAGAGAGTCTGCACTGGGCGATGGATAAAAATTCTTTTTCATTATTGTTATTTAATAATAATCGATACGAAAAACGAGAATTTCACGTCATTCGCTGAATGGGTCTCCCAGACCCATGTGTGTCTACGGAGGATTAAAAACAAGATTTTCGGAAAAAAAGTTGTCGCTCTGGTCAAAAAGACCCGCACGATGTGCGGAGCCTTGCCTTCCTAACACGTGCCAACAAAAACTAAAGATTCCAACAGCTCAAGAATAAATTGAATTTCCTTTTATTTATTTTTTTAGGTGACTCTCGCGGACGGCGGCGCTCGAGGACTCGCCAGAGGTTGGGCACCGACCTTCTTCGGTTACTCCATCCAAGGAATGTTCAAGTTCGGACTTTACGAGGTTTTCAAAGTGCAGTACGCCGAGATGTTGGGCGAGGAGCTCGCCTTCGAGTACAGAACTGGATTGTATCTCGCGGCTTCCGCATCTGCTGAATTCTTTGCCGACGTGGGGCTTGCTCCCCTCGAAGCAGCCAAGGTAAAGTCTCCTGCCCCCGAAAATCGACTAAAAATTTTTATTTCTTTCCTGCGCCTCGTTATTGATTCTTCATTCCGAACGATTTGGCTCAACTTTTCGCGAAAACGACTGAACCGTTTTCGACGATAAAATTTCGATAAATTCTCTCCACCAAATTGCCAGCAAAAAATCGTTAAATTTCATAATAAAAAATTGATCGAAACATTCATAATTTCAAGATAATTTAAAAACAAGCAAAAAATATCGTTTGGAGTTCACACCTTGATTAAGTACACACTGGGTCAATTTGACCCAAGACTTTTTTTTTCGTATTTTGTCTGCAAGGTAATGTGTTTCAATGTCAAAAAAATATCGATTGGAGTCCACACCTCGGTTACGTACACACTGGGTCAATTTGACCCAAGAATTTTTTCAAATCGTTGCATCTCAGTAAATATGCATTTTTTGTGTGTGTTTTTTTACAAGACGATTTTTGTAGTAAATTGTCCATATTTTGTATTTAAATTTCATAATTCTGAAATTTCATTTCATAATATTGAGCTCAATATTCATAATTTCAGGATAATTAAAAAAAAAAACAAAAAAATCGTCATTTTCAATAAAACTAAAGTTCGGCCAATTAGTACAAAATCGATATGAATGCCAGAATTGCTTCAACAAGAGAACGAGGCGAGGCTTTGCGTGGAAACGTAGAATCCAAGGGCCAACTTTCACAAAAGGAATTTATCGATTATAATATATTATAAATCGAGATTCGACTTTTCATCGATAATTGCTTCTTATCGGAAACGTTGCTTACATTTCTTACTTTCTAATGACACAACCGAGGCTTGTTCTGCGTTATCGTGTCTTTTATTATCGTTGATACGATAATGATCGGTTTGGACGTGAAAGAGTGGAAAATCGATGGAATAACTTGGTTTTTAATGTTGGATTGAAAAAGGTGCGAATCCAAACGATGCCGGGATACGCAAACAATCTCCGGGAAGCCTGGCCAAAGATGTACGCCGATGAGGGACTGGGAGGTTTCTACAAGGGTCTGGTGCCACTTTGGTTCCGCCAAATTCCTTACACGATGATGAAGTTTGCCTGTTTCGAGAGAACTCTCGAGCTCCTTTACAAATACGTAGTGCCTAAGCCTCGTATAGAGTGTACGAAGGGCGAGCAGCTCGTGGTGACGTTCGCTGCTGGTTACATCGCCGGTGTGTTCTGTGCGATCGTTTCCCATCCGGCCGATTCGGTAAGTGGGACATTTACGACTTGACCCTGGAACGGTGACCTTATTTTTTTGGCTATTCCGTTAACCCGAGCTTAATAAAAATTGCAAAAATTCTCCCGTTGCAAAAGCTCATCCCGAAATTTGTTCGAACGAAAAACAGGTCGTATCGAAGCTGAATCAAGAAAAGGGCGCGACCGCTGGCGGAGTTTTGAAGCAACTCGGTCCCATGGGGGTCTGGAAGGGTCTCGTGCCCAGAATCGTGATGATCGGTACGCTCACCGGTGCCCAATGGTTCATCTACGACGCCGTCAAGGTCTACCTTCGCATGCCGCGTCCCCCTCCACCAGAGATGCCTGCCAGCCTCAAGGCGAAATACGGCATTGCTTAGAAAATGCTCGAGTGCTGTGCGCTTGAGTAAAAAATAAAAAAAACAAACAAAAAGAAAAACTAGACGAAAAGAAAAAAAAGGGGGAGAGTGAGAGAAACGGCAAAGACGCTGATTATAAGGAAATGAGGAAGAAAATAGATGAATTTTCGTACATTTGAAAAATCACCTTCCACGCTAGAGAAAGATCGAGGACGCGCCACCCGCGAGCAGGGATTTCAATTCCACAAACGTCGATTCTCTCTGCCGCATCGACGTAGTCCAAAAAAAAAAAAAAAATGTCTTAGAAATACATTTTGTTCGTTTAAACTATTTTATTCAGTATTCGTCGACAGGTTAACATTGACAAACGTTTTTCATGCGCGCGGTCGCGTTTACCATTTCGAGAGACTCGATTAAACGCAAAATTTTCGACACAAACGATTGAAAAACTTTTTTTTCTGTCTCTCGAGTTTCCCCAGAAATGAAACTATCTTTTGAGTCATCAAACATTCTGATCTGCCTCGACGAGGATAGTATGTTGTTAAGATTTAGATCGAGGAACGAAACAGTCCGCAGCCGGTTCAAGTCTCGGACTAAGGTTTTCAAAAGAGACTAAACACACAGGAGAAAAGAACAAAGTGTATGTTACTCTTGTTCTGTACATAGATTGAGCGCTGATAATAAAACTAACATCGCTCCTCAATATGTTTGGATCTTTATTCATTTTCACGTCCCGATTATTGCTGCGAGACACTTGACGAAGTCGGGATGGGGCAAAATGCTCGTTTCGGTATTTTTTTAACATTTTTAGTCGAATTTTCGACTCAAAAGTTCCTTCGCGTCGACTCGGTCGGGCAACAGCCCGAAAAGTGCTCATTTCACTATTTTTTTAACGATTGATCGTCGTATTTTTGAAATTGTTGGTTAGGGACAAGAAAAAAGTCATTTCCGGTGTGGAAAAATGGGCTGGATCGTTTTTCTTTCGAATTTGTGAAAATTGTGGGAAATTTTGAGTCCGGAAGCATTTTTAGTCGAATTTTTCGACTCAAAAGTTCCCTCGCGTCGACTCGGTCGGTATGGCGCGAGGGAGAGCGCCCCAAGTACTCGATTCCACCGTAAGCGGCGCTTCTTGACTTTCGCTCGTTTCTCATTTGCCCTATTTGTCCCTAGCCAGGGATTTTGCATCAGCCAATCGTGCGATTGCGCGAAAAATCTTTTTTTTTAAAGACACGTGTTGGCTAGAGCAACGAGAGGGGTTAGGAACGGCGGCAGGGTCGAGAGGAGGGGGGAAGGTATCAGCTGACGGGTCTCAGGGTCGTGAGGCTACGGAATCTGTTGAACGAAACGAACTATGAGAGTTTCCTTCGAGCTCCCCGTGGCACTGGGAGCACATTTTTATCTCCGAACAAATTTTGTGCGCCAAGTTGCTGCATATTGTCGTGACACGTTCTCGAGCTTTGCCGCTGCACGAAGACTCGAAAAACATCGAGATGACTTCCCTCGGTAAGTTTTCTAGCCTCTCGCTCATTCCCTCTCTCTTGTTTTTTGTAAAACTTGAAATATTCCCCCTAGAACGGTGACCTGGGCTCAAAAACGCCCCCTAGCGACTTTAAATCCCTTTCTCCCTTCGTTCTCCCGATTTTTATCGTTTTACCGCATTTTTTACTCATTTTTTGACCCCAAGCAAAATTACCTCAGGCTCCCGTGATCCTGCATTAAAAAACGAAAAGAATGAGCTCAAGTTGAACGCTTTTCGTTAAATTTTACCGGAGATATGATTTTTTTTAAATTGGGGTCATTTAGATCCCAGGTTGCCGGAAGAGGTAACAAAAAATACCGTCAAGGGTTCGTTAATGAACCCTCTAGGGTTCATTGACGGCAGAATCGTCTTGGCAGAATGCTCGTGGAATATTCCGTTTGGTAAACAAGACACACCACGAGCGAGCTATTAGTCAAAGCTCTTGTAATTGATCGATTGCCGAGTCACGAGCTGCAGCAGCAGGTTTCTGTGAATCCTGCCTGTAAAACGCATCGTTTTTTTCCTTAGACCAGAGTCATGTCAATCGGTTAAGTGTTTCGTCTTTTTAGAGAAGTAAAAAAAAAAATATTTCGTTGTTGCTTTGACAAGATTTTTTCGTCATTCTCAACGATTCGTGTTGCTCCCAAGGATCGTCCGTTTTGGGAGAATACGAAGCTTCGCCATAAAAAACGTATAACCTCGCGGCTCGCCTAATGATAATTCGTTAATTCAGGAGCTAAGCTCTCGAGACAGCATCGTAAGTAGTTGTCAATCTAAACTTTCCTGAATGTCGTAAATTCATGACTTACCCACGCCCGTTATACTGAGTTACGAAAAAGCTTTCGAAACAATCGAAATCTCGTAAGTAATCTCTGTAAACGCTACGAGTCGAGCAAATAATTCGTACGAACTATAAATTCATCGTAACGACGACAACGAAAAAACATTTCAACCGGAAGATAATGCCGCAAAATCTAAAATTTATTGAAAGAAACTCCAAAGTGCCTTAATAAAAACAAGTTTATTGCAAAATCCCAATAAATCCACAAAAAACATATAGAAAAATCATTTCCGCTTCAAATTTCCGGCGCGTTTGAAAAAAAAAACATTTCAACCGGAAACACCGCAAAAATTAATATTAATTAAAATAAACTTCAAAATTTCGGAATAAAAACGAGTTTATTGCAAAATCCAAAAAGAACATAGAAAAAATATTTCCGCTCGGCAGTAGAAAAAAGCGTTTGTCTGTTTAGAAAACATCTGAAGCGTCTCTGAGGCTCGAAACGACGCTTCGGACCTTGTCCTATACTGTGTGTCCCTCGCGCGCGCTGTGGCGATTCGTACATCTAAACAAAAGACGCGGGAAGGTCATCGTGACCGTGAAAGTACGATTCGGCCAACGTTTTTCTGTTTACAGTCGACGAACGAAAATTTGGCGGTTAAAAAAAGAGAAATCGTTCGACAAAGACTCGAAAATAGTGAAAAGATGTTCTTAACGAAATTCAATAAAAATCGATCGTTCAGTTTTCGAGAATTTTGAGATTGTCATGTGTGCACTTATCAAAATGGGCCATTTTGCTTAATTGCGACAAAACGTCGTCGATTATTGTGGAACTTTCTAAAAAGATAAATAAATGATTGAAGAATTTTTCTTATCTCGTCGAGGTCGAGGTCGAAAAAATTATCCTGTGCCCGCAACTTCCTCAAAAATGTTGGAAATCCTTGAAATTTAATAAAAAAAAAATAAAAAAAACATTTTCAGTCGCCCGGAAAATCATAACGTGTCTGCGGCGTTATTCTAACGGCAAAGGCGTTACCGATACACTCGATGAACCGTCTCAATCCTCCAGGCGTTGTCGATGAATTGATAATTCGCAACAATCGTCACGACGGTCTTCGCGTTCTTGACCCGATCGCGTTCCGCTCTCGGTTACCTTCCGAAGTCTTCGGAAGGTAGCCGGAGTTTTCACTTCGACACCTTGTCGTAAAATTGAGATTCAATTACGAATCGAGCCTCGCGGTACGTCCTTGAGCATAGAATTGTCAAGCATTTTTTAAATTCAAGGTCGTGCCAAGTTTCTATTCCCTTTCGTCGACGACTCACGATGTTGGAGTTTGTTCGGGTCAATCTGACCCAAGACGTTTTTCAAATCGTCATGGCGTCGGCCCTGAATGTATTTTTTTTTTTTTTGAAAACGAAAATCGAATGCCAAACAATCGGTGACGAATGATTGTTGGGGTCAAGACGACCCAGTGTGCACTCGGAGGCTTATTTCTTGAGCAGATCTCAAGATTCTTATTAAATATTTTGCCAGGACAATAAAACGATTTCTTCAGGATCCAAACACAAAATCGAGACGAAAAATGTCATAGTTTTTGAAATCTAACTCTGGAACGGTGACCTGGGGTCAAAAACGACCCCAGGCGACTTTAAATCCCTTTCTCCCTTCGTTCTCCCGATTTTTATTAATAAATTAAATTATTTAATCGAGAGAACTTGCAGTTTCGAAGGAATTTCCTGCACCGAGTATTCAGCGATCGCACGTGCAACGTGGTCTCGATTTTTCTGGCCCAGTCCCTCAATCATGTTCTCCCAATTGACGCAAACGAAAGTCTAGTCTCTTGTTTACCGTCGTCGTTATCTTCCGAGTGTTTGGAAACGAGACTCGCTTTCTCGTCGAATCTTGTGCCTTCTGACGCAGTCGAGGCTTTTATCAACCTCACACGTTTGATAAATCGAATAATAGCAAACAGTACAACGACACAAAGCCAGAAGCACTGCTGAAATGACACTGAACTCAGTAACGAATTTTTTCAAAATTCATTTACGATTTGTTTGATTTTAAAAATCGTTAGAATTTTTCGAGCCCCGTACACTTTTCGTCTCGCAATATGCGATCGTTTCATCGTGCCTATTACATTCTGCATTTTAACCCTTCGAGTACACACTGGGTCATTTTGACCCCAAACATTTTTGATCACCAATTCTTTGGTCTTAATTGTCGTTCTCGTCGAAAAATAAATTTACGGCCATAAAATATGGATAAAAATATTGAAAACAGCCTTGGGTCAAATTGACCCATAGCGCATTCGTAGGATGTGTGCACTCGAAGGATTGATGAGCTTCGCCAAAAAAAAGAAGAATTTTTTACAGATTTTTGTTCAGGAAGCAACAAAATGCGTTTTAAAACAATAATAAATATTTCCAATTTTTGTGACTTTATGAAAACAGTATTGTTTACATTTCAATGCTTCCAGATAATCGAGAAAAACGACAGAACGTGCTTCGATTACAAGTAGAAAGGCCGGTCTATGAACAAGAGTCTCTGAACCGAGAGTACCGTTTCGAAAAGCCGGAAGTATCCAGTGAGTATTGTCAACGTTTGTATTCACAGCCCTGTAGTCTCTTACTTTGCCCTTTATTTTGGAATTTTTTTTTATCAACTATTTCACTCGGTTTGTTGCAACGAAAAAAATTGTTTCATCGTATTTGATGCTAAAGAATGTTATCGCCAAATTTGATTAAATTCTTATCATACTGTCGTATGTAGGCAACCTCCTTAAATAGCGAAAGCACAAACGAATGAGGCCAGAATCCGATTTTTGTTGAAATTGACTCCAATTGACCCCCGCGTTTGTTTTCTTTCCAAACGAATGGACGCATCGTTGCAGCCTGCACGAAACGTTCAATTGTCGAAAAAGTATTCCACAAAGAATTTAGCCCTATTTTTCAAACGAGACGAATTTTTCCAATTGATAAAAAAAAAACAAAAAAAAACTACACGCCTCCAAGGAAATTGACTTTGCAGAGTTTTGTTTTGATTCGTTAATGCTTTCGCAAATATGTGATCGTATATATTTTGCCAGGTTGAAAAAACATGCTGTAATCGATCGTTTGTTCGTTTAACGAGTTGTGCAAACTCTGCACGAAGCTATGTATGAATTTCAATGACTAATTTTAATCACCTTTTCGATTGGGTAAAAAAGTTAATTCACCGGAAACAATCAGAGCTTCGGAGATGGAAATAAAAATACGGTTTTTACTGCAACGTCAGCGGTTGAAAAAATAAAATACGACGTGCAAGACGAGCCTCTCGATTAATAAATGTTTATCAACATTTCCAGTATTTCGCAGCATCGCCCATCGCCTAAATCAACAAAATGTTCGTTCCTGCGCAACCTCAATCTTCCCAGTTGTCAACTGGATGAAAAAGTACAAATGGAAAGAAAGCATCGTTCCTGACACGATATCCGGTGTGACCGTTGCGATAATGCACATCCCACAAGGAATGGCCTACGCCCTGCTTGGAAATTTGCCACCCGTCGTTGGCATCTACATGGCATTTTTTCCTGTTCTAGCTTATTTTTTCTTTGGAACATCCAAACACGTTTCCATGGGTATGAGCAGCTACTGAATCTTTAATTAGTAAACTAAATCGCAGAAAATTTGCACAAATTAGAGCGGTTGGACGATTTTTCAAAAAACTCAGATTTTCGTAAAATTCAAAAAATCATTAAATTTAAATCGTTCAATCGATATTTCCCAAATTCAATACCAACCTTCCTATTATGATACTCTATTTATAAAAAAAAAAATTAGTAATAAATCTTAAAATTTGCGCAAGTTAGAGCGTCGACAGCCTTTTTTTGAAAATTTCAAAACGCCGTAGAATTCGTATTTTTCTAGCAATTCCAACAAAATTATCAGAGAATTAAGAGCTTTTATAGATTAATATCTGTGCAAAACGGGAGCCCTGTAGCTCGAACCGTTCTCGAGTTACGAACGTTTGAATTTTGCAGTCCCAGAACATACACAAACACACACACGTCCGGACATTTTTTCTGGATATGATTTTTCGAGTTTTTGAGACATTTTAAACGCATTGACATTGAAAATTGGAAAAAAAAAATGTTCACCGTCACATAGCTTCCTCTATGAGGAAACAAAAATCGGAAAAAATTCAGGAATCTATAGAAAAGAGCCTGCACTGAGTTATGGCTAAAAATTCTTTTTTATTATTGTTATTTGGTGGCGATAATCGACACGAAAAACGAGAAATTCACGCCATTCGCTGAATGGGTACCCCAGACCCATGTGTGTCAACTGAATCTTAAAAAATTCAATCAAGTTTTTCGTAAAAACATTCATTTTTTGCTGTTCATTTAAAATTCCAATCATGTCGAAGTTTGCATCGTTGGAATGCAACGAAATTCCGTTTTTTCTTGAGCAGATTTCGAGATTCTTATTAAATATTTAATCAGAACAGTAAAACGGTCTTTTTTCCGGATCCAAAGTCAAAATCGGTACGAAAATTCCCATAGTTATTGAAATTGGACGAAAAATTAGAAAAATTAGAATAAAAAAAGAAATGAATTAAAATAATTTTTTTCGTTGCAAACTCGAGCGTCATAATTTCGAGAGTTACTCAAATTTTCGTCTCAACGACAGGTACGTTCGCCATCGTTTGTCTGATGACTGGAAAATCGGTCATGGCCTATAGCACGCCCTCAAACAGTTCGCTCTCGATAAACGAGACACAATTACATTCCACAAACGCTGGTGATTACCTGGACATGTCTGTTCAGTACTCGCCGATGCAAGTTGCCACAGCAGTCACTTTTATGGTCGGAATTCTTCAAGTGAGTAAATGGCTTCGATAATTCCACTTGCTTTTCACTTTTCAGCAAAAATACCAAAAAAATTCAATAATTAATTTTGCCTCTGGGCTGTATTTCAGATGATCATGTTTGTTTTTCGACTGGGAATAATCAGCACGTTGCTCAGTGAGACTTTGGTCAACGGGTTTACGACGGGGGCTGCGATCCATGTTCTCATGTCGCAGGTCAAAGATCTCCTTGGGCTGAGGCTGCCAAAACAGAATGGAAATCATTTTAAACTGATTCTCGTAAGTTTGAGCGAGATGAGTCACGATGTACGGGTCAATTTGACCCAAGATGTTTTTTAAATCGTTGTGGTCGGGCATAAATGATTTTTTTGACGAAAACAAAAATCAAATGGCAAAAAACATCGAAGACGGAAAATTGTCGGGGTCAAAATGACCCAGTGTGCACTCGGAGGCTTGTTTCTCGAGCAGATCACATAAACTTTATTTTCGGAGGATCCAAAAAGTAAATAGGTTCGAAAATTTTCATGATTTTGAAAATTAAACAATTAATAGTGTTTTTTAGTTTTTTTTGCAAAAGTTGAAATATTCTTTACGATGAAGCAAAGCAAATAAAAAAATTTTGGATTCCAAAAAAAAGGGAGGCTCGGGTTTTCCAATTTTGATTACGAAGTTCCGAATTTTTCAAACGTTGAAACTTAATAATGTTGATAAATAATGAAAAAATGAATTTGACAGACGGCGGTGGACATTTTCGAAGAAATCCCAAACACGAATATAGCTGCGGTGGTTATTTCAACAATTTCCATCGTCATAATGTACGTGAATAACGAGTACGGCAAGGTAAGCGTGCAGAGAAAAATTCTCAATAATTAACGAGTGTTTGCCAAGAATATAAAACAATAACGAATCGTTTGTACAGCCGTGGCTCAAGAAAAAATGCAGCATGCCATTTCCCATTGAAATGATAGCCGTCGTCGCCGGAACTCTCGTTTCAAAATATTGCCACTTACCGGAAGTTTACAACATCAGAACGGTCGGCCACATTCCCACGGGGTGAGTAACACTAACGACGCGTTGCTTTTACAAAAATTACTAAAAAAAAAATACCATAAAAAAAAAAAAAGAGAAGTAGAAACAATCGCAAACGTTTGTTTGACGATCCTCTTACGTGCGATGATTTAAGGCGAGATTGATGATTCGACAGACTGCCAAAGCCCGAGTTACCCACTTTGCAGTTGTTGCCGATAGTCGCCCTCGACAGCATCTCGATAACGATGGTTTCGTACACCATAACTCTATCGATGGCCTTAATATTTGCCCAGAAGCTCAATTACGAAATCGACTCGAATCAGGAATTGTTCGCTATGGTAAGTGTTTTTTTTTTTTTTTTTTTTACAACTAATTAACGATCCGTACGACAATTAGCGCATCTCCGTAGACACACATGGGTCTGGTGGACCCTACCGTTTTTTAGTGTATTTGGACTCGTTTAAAAAATCGGAAAAAAATTCAGGAAAGCAGTTTTTGATGACGTTGAAGTTTGCATCGTTTAAATGCAACGAAATTCTTTTTTTTTGTGTCAAAACTGTCTATTAATATGGAGTATGCAATTACGATGATAAAACGATCGATTTTTCCGACAAGCTCGAAAAATTTGGATGATTTGTAAAATTAAACAAATCATCAATAAAAATGAATATCTTTCGGTGCTTTCCAACGTTGCAAACTTCAGCTTCATAGTTTTTGATCTATAGAAAGAGAGCCTGCACTGGGTAATGGATAAAAAAATTTTTTATTATTGTTTTTTAATGGTAATCGATACGAAAAACGAGAAAAACGAGAACAGACCCATGTGTGTCTACTGAGGGTTAAGGCTTCGTCACCCTTTTCCTTCGTGACTAATTTCATGTCTAAATAGTTGAAATAATAAAAAAAAATTCTGACCTTTACAATTTGAGATATTTAATTTCCAATTTTTTATTTTTCCCATCCAAACGCATGTGAAGTCACGTTTCGTTAAAAAGTTGCAAGAAAAAAAACAAAAGAAACGCGAATTCAATTTAAAATTTGGAAATTAAATATCTCTAATTCTAAACGTCAGAAAATTTTTTTTTTCATAGGAGAAAACTGTTAGTTTTGGTGCCAAGATACTAAATTTTGAAAGAACCCTAAATAAAGTCGTTTTGTGATACGTTAATACAAAAACGTACTAAATTTTCAGAATTTCTCATCATTTTTTATTTCAAGCCTTTAGGTGGTTGAAGTAACGATGATAGAATTTCTAAAATTTGGTATTTTTTCACACGAAGTATTCAGGAGGTCGTGTACAAATTTCACGATGATTAAGAAGCTATTTATTGAAGAATTAACATTAATCAGTTTTTCATGAACTCAACATCGTTAAGTGGCAGGACGAGAGGGACTCAGGGCGTCATGAAAATGAATTTATTTGGGATTTTAATTGGAAGTGAAGAATTAATCTGATTTGAATTTTTTTTCTGGGACAGGGAGCAGGCAACTTATTCGGTTCGTTCTTCTCGTGCATGCCAGTTTCAGCGTCACTCAGTAGATCGCTGATTCAACAGACAGTTGGTGGAAAGACGCAGATAGCGAGTGTCATATCTTGCGGATTGTTATTGATAATATTATTGTGGATCGGACCGTTTTTCGAGCCGTTACCGCGCTGCGTTCTCGCCTCGATAATCGTGGTCGCATTGAAGGGAATGCTCATGCAAGCCAAACAAATACCACGCTTTTGGAAACTGAGTAAACTCGATGGCATGGTCTGGATCGTGACTGTCGTGACGGTCGTTGTCGTTGGTATCGATGTTGGACTCTTGGCCGGTTTGCTCACCTCGTTGGCTAGCATTTTACTCTTGACCATCGAACCTTACATGTGCTTGCTCGGACACGTACCGAACACTGATTTATATCTCGATGTCAATCGATACAAAGGGGTAGGAGAAGCACGCTCATTTTTTTTACACGATTTTATACGTGGAGAGAAATTTGTATTAACCCTCCGTAGACACACATGGGTCTGGGGTGCCCTACCGTTTTTTACTGTGCTTGGACTCATTTTAAAAAAACTGGAAAAAAAAAATTTCACCGTCACATAGCGTCCTCTACGAGGAAGCAAAAATCGATTAAAAATTCAGGAAAATAGTTTTCGATCTATAGGCTGCACTGGGAGATGGATAAAAATGATTTTTTATTATTTTTATTAAATGTTAATCGATACGAAAAACTATAAATTCACAACATTCGCTCAACGGGCCTCCCAGACCCACGTGTGTCTACAAATCGCTAAAAACTACGATGACATAATATTTTGATATTTCTATTCCAGACAACGGAACTAAGAAGAATCAAAATTCTCCATTACTGTGGCGGCTTGAATTTCGCCAATAGTAATCACTTCAAAGTCAAAGTTTTTAAACTCGTCGGCGTTGAACCCCACAAGGTCGTGAAGCAGAGACTCAAACGAGCCAAACGGAATCTTTACAACGAGGTACAAATCGAGGATGAGGTTGTCGAGCTGCGATGCATAATAATGGACATGAGCGCTCTGAGTTACGTCGACCCGAGTGGGATCGGCGTGTTACACGCGATCGCTGACGAGTACGCTCGAATCAACGTCTCCGTCTATCTGGCCGGATGTTCGTGGCCAGTTTTCGAGAGAATTCTCAAATGCGATAAGTACGCCAAAGGCGAACATAGTTTTAGAATTTTCGCGACGATTCACGACGCCGTTACTTATTCCATCGACGAATTCACTTCGTGATCGATCCGATTTTTTGTCCAGATGTAAATATTTCCAAGCGGTTCATATTACACAGCGACAATCCTCTCGGCCGAGTTTTCTCACGCTCGATCTTAAGGACGTTGTATGCAAAATTTTCTATCGAAAGAATTCCTTTAAATTTTCACCACGCCAAGAGAATTCTGAGTTTTAATAGCTCGCGCAATTTTAAGAGGCTCCACCATGTAGAAGTCGAGATATTTATTTATAAAAATCACTATTTTCAATAGTTTCTCACAAGAGCGTGTGTTAAAAGTTGCAATTTTCAACATTTTATATTTCGATTTTTAAATCGTGAAGCCTCTTAAAACTTTGCATAAACTTTTATGTAACATCGAAGAAGCTTTATTTAGTTTTACAAAAAAATCGGTCGTTAAATTTTTTCAAAATTTTGTTTATCATATAAAAAATACAGATTACCTCGGACAATCTTGGATTTGGAGTATGTTGTTCTTTAGTCAATTTTTAACAACTTTTTTTTAATGGACTTTGGCTCCCAAACCATTTTGTATGTAAAAAAAAACTTAAAACAAAAATTTAGATTTTACCATCGCCGTACAACGTCCTTAAGAACATTTCAATTTGTCAAAGTCGTTGCCTCTCCTTGAAACACAAAGCTATTCCTTTGTTTTTTATACCCGAGCCAATTCCATTTTAATTCGCGATTCGTCCGCGATTATTGGACGAACCTTCTTGGCCATTTGAGCCTCCACGGATCATATGAATCTTTATGGCAGCCCAGATCGCTCCTTTTTTTCCTGCCACTTGTATCTCGCATATTTTGAGATAAAAAAATGTAAAAAAAAAATTGTGGAATAATCTCCATTGATTCTAAGTTGTTATAATCGTTACATTTATTGTTTTATTTTTTTTTAATGAAACGTTTTGAAAGCCAAGATTTTGGAAAAAAGTTGTCGCTTGGGTCGGAGAGACCCATGTGATCCCTGAAGGTTTGAAATTCGAATCTTCTCGGAAAATTCACTTCCGCAAATAAAAAAGAAAGTCCTCTTTTTTGCGATCTCAAAAGTGCATCAAATATTTATTATAAACGCGCGATACAAAAATGGGCTATGATTTTTGTAAAATTCTACGCATCGCACACTTGCAGAGAATATTTTTTATATTTTTATCTAATGAAAAGTGAAAAATTGAGCCGCGAGGGACTTAACAAATGACGGAGAAGTTTTCATTGTTGGAATTTGATAAAAACTGATTATTTTTAAATAGCAGATTGTCAAATTTTCATACGGTATTTGTCAATGATAATGGGAGAGTCTTCTTCGCCATTGAAAAGCTGAATTTACTAGAAAAATTGGAACGAGTGCCATTAATTATCAAAAAAATGAATAAAAAATTCATTTTTCGTTCGATTCCAACGATGCGAACTTCAGTTTGCACCAAGAGTAGCAAAAAATGTATTTCTTTGATTTTTTACCGTGTTTAGAGTTTGATCAACTCATGGAAACAATGTCAATATTTAATAATCGTCGATAGCAGATGCTCGAGCACGAGATTACCAATTATTCCAAAACGTGGCAGTCCCGCTGCTCATTTCACTCGAGTAGATCAAAGTCGTTACCTCCAGAGTGATTTTTACTTCGTTATGCCAAAGTATAAACGAGATCTCGAGCCAGAGACTCGGTTATTTTTTATTTTCATTCTAACTCAAGCGCTAAAAATCGAAGAAGAAACGAGAAGCTCGAAAATTGTCCACTGTTTCGAGAAAAATACGTTTATAGTTTCGATGCCAATTTTTTCCTTTTTTTTTACAACGAAGACCATAGCGACGTGGACGATTTGAATTTTGCCAACAAGTTGAACAGCTTGTTTATAGAATTCTAGAGTTTTGTTGAGTTTTACACCGAGCACGTCCCTTTGGAGCTGCTGTCATATAGATGGAGAGACTCTTGACCAAAACGATACGCGTAAGAGCGACAATTCACACATGGGTCTGAGGGGCCCCACCGTTTTTCACCGTACTTGGACTCGTTAAAAAAATCGGAAAAAATTCAAGAAAGTAGTTTTTCATCTCTAGAAAGAGAGCCTGCACTGGGTGATGGATAAAAATTATTTTTCATAATTGTTGTTTAATGTTAATCGATACGAAAAACGAGAAATTCACGCGATTCGCTGAATGGGCACCCCAGACCCATGTGTGTCTATGGAGGGTTGAAATGTATTTCTCACAGAGTTAAAAACAACGAAAAGAGTTGTAATTGTTCCATGTAATTAGTCCGAAGTTTAATCATGTAAATAAGAAGAGTGAGCTTGTTAAATGAACGCTGCATTTTTACAACTGTTACAAACTGCTTTATCCTTCATTTTTGCCCCTTAATTGAGCGAGCACTTTTCCCAAACAGCAGGCATTTCCATTAGGCGAAATGCTCGTTAGTTCCAATTCCATGAGAAGCTCATTCAGACGCAAAAATTATTATTGGATGGGCCTTTGACCGATTTAACTTTCTCTGTGTTACCGTCCTCGTTCCTTATGAACCCTTCGAGTGCATATACTGGGTCGATTTGACCCTAAAAATTCTCCGCCACCGATTCATTGACATTTAAAACAAAAGCATCGTTTTCATAAGATTTTCTAATTTTTTTTATTTACCTATTCCGGTAACCTGGGGTCTAAATGACCCCAATTTTGAAAAATTCATATCTCCGTCAAAATTTAACGAAAAGCGTTCAACTTGAGCTCATTCTTTTCGTTTTTTAATGCAGGATCGCGTGAGCCTGGGGCAATTTTGCTTGGAGTCAAAAAATTCGTCAAAAATGCGGTAAAACGATAAAAACCGGGAGAACGAAGGGAGAAAGGGATTTTAAGGTGCCCGGGGTCGTTTTTTACCCCGGGTCATTGTTCCAGGGTTAATGTTATGAAGCTTGACAATAACCCCTTAATTTTCTCACGGTAATCCGAGCGGGAATTTCATATCAAAATTTCATCGCATTGTTTCTAATTTCACACTCAATAAAATATCTCAACGATCTATTGCGATCTATTTTTCGTGCGAGTTACCGCGAGGGTTGTCATCGTTTTATTTTTTCCGGCAAGTTAATGCGCCATGATATTTCAAAGACACAAAATCTGTGTCTCGTACGTCTCGTTGCACGTAATTATGCATTTTGGGAAGAAATAGATATTTCTATAGAAATTCAAAATTGCCGCGTGGAATGCGCGTGCGCATTCCTGGTGCGCGGCCAATGAAAAAGAGAAACATTAAAATTTCCATATACGAAGGATCCAATGAGAAGCCTCGAGCATTATGTTTTTGACATGCCTACGAAAACAATATGGCTGCCACGTGGAAATACGATTAGAATTAGATCGCTGGATCGTCTCGATCTCAGCAGGCAGTGAAAGAGACACACACACACACTCAATACCACACATCGGTGTAACGCATTCGCGGTTGAGACAGTGAGAGAGTGTATCGAGTTTTTTCATCGCGTTTATGACGATCACACAAATTAACAAGTTTCCTAACGCGTCATAAAAAAGTATTCTCCATTAAAATCGCATTCTTTTTCATAGAAAGTGTCATTACGACGAGGGAAACCGATCGAGTGGCTAAAGAAAGCGTGCAGCTCGCACGAAGTCGAAAATCGTCGGCAAACTCGAGCTTCTCGTTCGGATTTCCGAACACAGTTTGATATTTTGCAACTCGGGGTTATCATTGAGGGGGGCTGCGGGGTCAGGTGTGAATTCGTCTCGATCGCGGACGACAAACATCTCGTCTTCGGAATTTCAGGCAAGTGGATATTTTTTTTCAAAATTCATAATCGACGTTCCTCGCTCCGGAAATCCTTGTTCCTTATTCGTCGTTTGATAAACTTCGACGAACGCGAATTCGCGTTTTTTTTCAACAAACGCTATAAAAAGAAAGCTGCCAAAGTTTACAAGTGTGTGTATGTGTGTGTGACAGTGTGCTCGTGTCTGTGTGTCATTGCTCGCGAGTTACGGAAGAAATTATCGAGTTGTCCAACATTTTTGAGCGACTGTTTTCCTTTTTTTTACGATCCGTTCTTATCCAATCCCGTTGTCTTCACTCACGATCGTTTTTTTCGCTTCTTTTTCTCGTTTCCGGTCGCGGCTCAAAATCGCCGCGATCCAGTACGAATTTTACGCGAAAAAATCTGCGTATGTAAAAACTCTTGATTCCCGTGTTTTCTTCTCGATTTCGTGCGACGAAATCTTCATTTTTCCTCGTTTCTGCGCGAATTTGTCAAAGCTTCCGAAAAATCGCTTCGCTCGGCCAGTGACCGACTCCAATGTCCAAAGAACGTTCGCTATCGTCGAGTGACCTTTCTGCTCGAGAGGTCAATTTGTAGATTTGCTGTAATCACGAAATTTGCACGTTTTTTCGCCACAAACTGATAACCTTTGAGTCGTTGTTGGAAACGTTCTCGCCGCGTGGAACGGCGCAGGAGGTGATTTTTTTGTTCCGATGATTTCGTAGCCCCTCGCAGAGGCAAAAACTTGAAATCGGAGAAAAAACTGCGTCTCTGTAGAAATCGTCGTCAAGTTGGGGCTTTGACGTGCCCGAACGAGTTGGATCGTCATCGTGATTCTTCGATTCTTGAAGTTAACGAGCGACCAAGAATCTATCTAACAACATTCACGCTCCGGTGGTTCAAAAACTCTTGGAGCTCGTTGTTTTCGTTTGCCGGTTTCCCACTCACGGTCCTTGACCAAAAATACTGGTTTGTGGTCGTGGAAACTCTAGAAAATTTGTGTGCGCTGGGAGCGAGAAACTGAAGGAAGGTTTTCTGGAATTTGAAGGAAATGGAAAATCTGTGTTAACTCTCCGTAGACACACATGGGTCTGGGGCGTCCTACCGTTTTTTGCTGTACTTGGACTTGTTTACAAAATGAGACAAAATTCAGGAAAGAGTTTTGGGTCTATAGAAAGAGAGCGTTGAGAGCGAAAGAGATCTCGTTGTAAAACGATTAATCCAATGTTTTCTGCGTGTTTTAAAGAATTACTAGTGATTTATGGGACTCTCAAAAACATAATATCCGAGGAAAAAAATGGAATTGAACGATACTGAAGTTTGCATCGTTGGAACGCAACGAAATTTTGTTTTTTCTTGTGCAGAGCTCTTGATTCTTATGAAATATTTAGTCAGGACAATGAAACGATATTTTTTGAGGATCCAGAGAGAAAATCGGTGCGAAAATTGTCATGGTTTTTGAAATTTAACAAACAATTAATAGAAAAACGTATTTTTCGTTGGAATGCAACGAAATTCTATTTTTTCTTGTGCAGAGCTCTTGATTCTTATCGAATATTTAGTCAGGACAATGAAACGATATTTTTTGAGGATCCAAAGAGAAAATCGGTACGAAAATTGTCATGGTTTTTGAAATTTAACAAACAATTAATAGAAAAACGTATTTTTCGTTGGAATGCAACGAAATTCTATTTTTTCTTGAGCAGAGCTCATGATTCTTATCGAATATTTAGTCAGGACAATAAAACGATATTTATTTAGGATGAAAAGACAAAATCGCTACGAAATTTGTCATGATTTTTGAATTTGAATAAACAATTAATAGAAAGTATTTTTCGTTGGATCTCAACGTTGCGAACTTCAGTGAGATTCGTTGGAATACGAGAAATATATTTTTTATTCATTATTTTGATAATTAATGAACTCGTTCCAATTTTTTGTAGTAAATTGCGTTTTCGAATGGCAAAGAAGACTGTCCCGATATGGTTGACAAATACAGTATGAAAAATAATCAGTTGCGTTCCAACGATGCGAACTTCAACATCGTAAAATTGATAATTCCCGATCATCCAAAAATTCAGATAGCACGAACACGAAAATAAATCACTCGTCGTTGTTTTGTTTTCCATTAAAAATGAAAAATTGCAATTAGAATGAACGAAATTGCAACGACGAACTTCTACGAAAATTAGGAATTGCAAATTTTAAATTTGTCGCCAGTAAAAATTAGAAAATAACGAGCAAAAGTTTCTAAACTCCTCCCTATCGTCACAATTTGCATTGCGAATTAATTCGCTAACGTGGAGCACGATTTTGCAGCGTGAAAAAATATTTCACACTGAGGATTATTCCCTTTGAATCGTTTCGTATTTTTTGATCTTTGGCACTGTGAAAATTCGTTAATTCTTTGATCTCCATAGAAGGAATCAATTCCTAGGCATTACGAGAGATTTATAGAGACTCGTGGCTTGTTATCACGATCTCGTTAGTTGCGATAATAAGTTTCAACTCGAAATGAATAAATCGTGTAGTTGCTGCTTCGCAGATCCATGGCACATTGCTAGAGCATTGTTGGAGCGAAAATAGTCCGAAGGTCACTTGTCGTTTGGCATTGTGAAAATATTATTGAGCAGTGTGACCTTGATTGCCATCATGTGAGCAGTATCTCGGCCTCAGATGATTATTAACTTATTTTTCCATTAGTCCAAACTCGTTTTTTGTTTACATCGTTACCAGGCTGGCCAGGCTCTTGTTATCGTGATTGTCTCGAAAAGACAAATATTTTTTCTGCTACATGATAGTCAAGCATTCCGCAACGTTAATATTACGATCTGGAAAGAAAATTTAAATTTTGAGCTGAAATTTGATTTTTGGCTCAAGTTCCTTGGAATTCCTTCATCGTTTTTCTTCAGCGAACCCTCCAAATTTTTCTCAACTGTAGCTGCTACAATTGAATCATTTTTTTGTTGATCTGAAATCGAAAAAAAAAAGAATTTCGTTGCGTTCATACGATGCAAACGGATTCTTGTTTTATTTTATTTCTTTTTTTTTTTTAATTTTATTTTTCAATCATTTTCAATAATTATCCATGATTATTTATTTATAATCATAATTATAATATAAATATTATTATTAATATTGAATAATTTATTATTTTATTCTTAAATAATTTACAATCAAGTTATTAAATAATTCTTATTTTATTTCCAAGTCATTAGCGTGTTCGTTTTTTGTCGAAATTAATTTGATGGTTTTTTTTTTCATTAATTCCGGAAATATTGCTCTCCCACGATGAAAATTGCTTTTGGTAATTCATATTTTTGTTTTTTTTACTTTTTTCAGAAGGGATATCGAGAGGTAAAAATTATTAAGAGCCAAAGAGGAATCGAGAATGTCGGGCTACGACGACGAAATAGTCGAGGACAAGGGAGAACTTGGTTTGGGTTTGGATAGTGACATCGGTCTTCGCCATCGTATACCATGGAGCGATCGAGTTTCTCTGTCAAGCGAGGTCCCTGGCCTCCACGAAGTGAAGGAACTGCTCGAGGACGACGACGCGAGTTGTCTAGCCGAAGAGGAGGATGGAGTAGGTTGTCCTTTGCCCTCCACTCCCGAGGACGATCATCTCCTCGATTGCGAGGTTCGCATCCATTTTTTTCTTTTTTTTTTCCATCAAACTTTCCCACGCAGCATCTTCCTCCTCTAAAGATTCTTCTTTCTCTCCTCTGTACAGATGACCGAGGTCTTGAAAGCCGGAGTTCTCAGCGACGAGATAGACTTGGGTGCACTCGCCCACAACGCGGCTGAGCAGGCCGAGGAGTTTGTCCGAAAAGTACGTACCAGGGAAAATATCGTTTTTTTACGAAAACGATTCATTGGCACACAACTCGACAAAAAAATAATAAACTCTGCAAAAAAAAAAAAAACACAATGAATTTCGCTGCATTCCAAAGATGCAATCGTCGACGTCATAAAATCGCTTTCTTTTCTATTTTCCAATCGCCACATCCATTAAGAAATAATTAAAAGAACGTTATTCGGACGTAATTAACTTAAGGAGGTTGGCTACATACGACAATATGATAAGAATTTAATAAAATTTGGTCACAACATTCTTTAGCATCTTTAGCATTTTTTTCACATTTTTCGTCTACATAGTTATCGAATAATTGGAGTTTACAATATGCAAAAGATATTCCTATATATTTCTGAATCCTATGCTTATGCATGGAAACTCTAGTTTTCAATAACTCGAAAACTATGAAGAAGAAGAAGAATCTTTAAAAATTTGTACATTCGTATTTAATACTAAAAAAAATTACTCACGAATTTTCATTAAATTCTAATCATTTAGAGTTTTCCTATGCTTTTAACATGGCAACATTGTTGTGTGTAGCCATCCTCCTTAAAATAAATATCAGCAAGTCGAAAACGAGCAGCGTTGTAGCTTTTCGATGCAAGTTCGATTATTGCACTTGGATTTTCGTTACGGAGGCAAAATAATGAGATCAACTTTTGTCACAGGTCTGGGAAGCTTCGTGGAAGCAGTGTCACTTCAGAAATCTCCCAAGATGGTTGCAGGACAACGATTTCCTCCACGCAGGGCACAGACCGCCTTTACCTTCGTTCTACGCTTGTTTCAAAAGCATTTTCCGCATCCACACAGAAACCGGCAACATATGGACTCATTTGCTTGGTAAATATTTGCACGCAAGATTCTTAAGCCGGCGTTGACACACTGGGTCTCATTGACCCGGTCCAATATTTCGCTGAAAACGTTTTTTCTCAAAAACGTTCAGAAATGCGAAAAATTGAAAATTGGAGCCCGGGTCAATTTGACCCAGTGTGTACACGAAGGGTAAAATGCGTTTTTATAACTGAAATTTAATCGGTTACAGGTTGCGTAGCTTTTATAGGAATTGCGGCATTTTTTCTGAGTCGTCCGCCAGTGGAAATTCAGCTCGAGGAGAAGCTCGTTTTCGCGACTTTCTTCGCCGGTGCTATTTTATGCCTCGGTCTCTCATTCGCCTTTCACACCGTACACTGCCACAGCGAGTGCGTCGGAAAATTATTTTCTAAGCTCGATTATTGCGGCATCGCGATGCTCATTATGGGCAGTTTCGTGCCGTGGCTTTATTACGGTTTCTACTGTGACTATCAGCCAAAACTCATATATCTCTCAGTCGTCGTGGTCCTCGGTATTACGAGCATCGTCGTTTCTCTGTGGGAGAGATTCGGCGAACCAAACTACAGGCCGTTGAGAGCTGGCGTATTTATGGGATTCGGGCTCAGCGGGGTAAGACATAATCGTCAAACTTTCCCTCATTCCCCCTCCGACCCGCATGAAAATCCAAAGAGAATGAACAAAATTATCAATTAATTAATTAATTATTATCAATTAATTTATTAATGATTAATTAATTGATTAATATTAATGAACAACGAATTAATTATGGACAGGTCATACCGGCCGTTCATTACGCCATCGCCGAGGGCTGGTTCAAAGCGATCAGTCAGGCTTCTCTCGGTTGGCTCATACTTATGGGATGCCTCTACATACTGGGAGCCCTGTTTTATGCTCTCCGAGTTCCAGAACGATTCTTCCCAGGCAAATTCGACATATGGGTGAGCGCTATTTACTTACTTTCCTGTTTTATTCTCTTTCGAGGAACTCAACACTTCGTATCGATACGAAACTGTATGAATTCATTATTTCCCAAACTCAGCAACCAATACCAACCGTTTCGAATAGAATTTTCTCGGTTATTATTGAACACTATCCACGCAAACTCGACTGTCTCTCTTGTTTCCTCATAGAGGAAGCTATTTGACGGTGAAAATTTGGTTTTTTTTGTTTTCCCAGTTTTCAATGACAATGTGCTTAAAATATCACAAAACAGCGAAAAATCGTATTTAAAAAAAATTTCCGGATGTGTGTGTGCGTGTATGTTGTGGCACTGTAAAATTCAAACGTTCATAACTCGAGAACGGTTCGAGCTACAGGGCTCCCGTTTTGCACAGATGTTAATCTATACAAGCTCTTCGTTCTCTGAGAATTTTGTTGGAATTGCTAGAAAAATACGAATCCTACGGCGTTTTGAAATTTTCAAAAAAAGCCTGTCGACGCTCTAACTTGCGCAAATTTTAAGATTTATTACTATTTTTTTTTTTTATAAATAGAGTATCATGATAGGAAGGTTGGTATTGAATTTGGTAAATATCGATCGAACGGTTTAAATTTTATGATTTTTCGAATTTTACGAAAATCTGAGTTTTCTGAAAAATCGTCCAACCGCTCTAGTTTCTGCAGAATTTATAAGATATTGTGTATAAGTCTGTACTTCCTCTTTACTTTCCACTCTTGTATTCGCATTCAATTTTTATTTATTATTTTATTTTCTTATTTATTTATTTATCACTTGAATATCAGTCCCAGTTACTGTGTCATTTATTTTACAATAATTATCGCAGAATATCGAATTTTTATGCAGCGTCGTCGCAGTCTTTTCGATCCTTGAGTTAACAGATTATTTTTTTTTATACTGAATTCCTCGGAAGCGTAAGAAGAAAAAAAATAGTGAGGAAATCTGATTTTTGGTGTTGAGTTAAAATTTGGTCGAATTTTTAACGATTTTTCAGTTCCAAAGTCACCAGATTTTCCATGTACTGGTAATAGCGGCGGCGTTTGTTCACTATCACGGGATAACGGAAATGGCTATGCACAGGATGACGATCGGGGATTGTTCGAACCCGGCTCAAGTGATGGCCTTCTAAATGGGAGAAAAGAGACTCGTGCGAGCGTCAGACGGTGAGGAAAACGGTAAAAAGGCAAAAGAAAAAAAAACTTATTGAACTTTTTACGGGGGCGTAAGAGCCGCAACAATCGAGGCTGCCCAACCACGAGTATCAAAGTGATTATCGACTTGTTGACACTTATTCCTAATTGTTTAAATGTGGGTGTGCGTAAAGAAACACCGAGACAAATTAACGTGGTAAAATATTATGAGAAGAGAGAAAGAAAGCAGCGGCAAGCAAACTCAACGAGATTTTCTTCTCTGTATTGGGGAATAAAGCTATATGTATATAAATTATATGTACACATTCACACATATATCTTTTTCAATAAGAAATAAATTTACCAACCAACAAGAGCAACTTTTTCACACCAAATTCAATTTTTACATTACAAAGTGCGAAAATCATTTTTTTTCTCTTCTCTCGTTACGTTTCGTTTATTAATTTTCAATTTTATGCCCAATTTTTTTTTCCACCCACAAGATTATTGAGAGCATCGGGATAATGAGTTCAACGATATTTATAACGGCGAGACAAAACGCGTCATGGTTCCTTGTTCCTTTTATTTTCGCAGTGGTCCAAATATTCTCCATATCGATTCAACAGGTTTTCCTTCATGCATTCGCGTCACTTTTCTTTTCACTCTTCGAGACTTTCCATCGTGAATCAACGTTTGTCTTTTGGGCGTGCACGCCGATGGCTTTGGCCACGAAAAAAACCTTTCTTCCCAAATAATCTCTCACTCCGTCGACCACGATTTTAACTTGCTCGAAACAACCGCAAATTCCGATTTAATTTTTCCTTCAATCTGAAAAATCTTAAGTCGCAAAATTCAATGACGTTTAATTTCTCAAAAGAATTATAAAAATGAATAATTAATTAACGATCACTCGATTCGATGGAAAGGCAGTGTTTTCAAAATTTTCAATCAAAATCATCGTCTTAAGGACGTTGTATGGCGACGGGCAAATATAAATTTTTCTTTTCAGTTTTTCTTACATACAAAACGGTTTGCGAGCCCAAATTCATTAAAAAAAAAGTTTTTACAAATTGACTAAAGAACAACGTACTCTAAAGCCAAGATTGTCCGAGGTAATCTGCATTTTTTATATAATAAACAAAATTTCGAAAAAATTTAACGACCGATTTTTTTGAAAAAGTAAATAAAGCTTCTTCGATGTTGCATAAAAGTGTATGCAAAGTTTTAAGAGGCTTCACCATTTAGAAATCGAAATATTTAGTGTTGATAATTGCAACTTTTAACACACGCTCCTATGAGAAATTATTGAAAATAGTGATTTTTATAAATAAATATCTCGACTTCTACATGGTGAAACCTTTTGAAATTGTACGAGCTATTAGACATCGCTATTCTCTCTGTGTGTTGCAAATTTAAATGAATTCTATCGATAGAAAATTTTGCATGCAACGCCCTTAAGTTTGAAATTTGACGTGAAACTCTCTCGTTAAAAACGCACTGGTTGGTTGCTCGCGTAGTAGAAACTTGACAAGTTTTGTCTCACTCGTTACGAAGGGCGCGAATATTTCTTGAAATGTACACGGATTATCATTATCATTATTATTAGTGTAGAAAATTGTAGGACATCCGGATAATATGGAGAAAGAGCACGCGAACGAAAAAGGAAACAGGCGAATCGAAATTGTTTGTTATTATTGTTATTGGTTGAGAATTTAGATTAATTTTTGTTATATAGTTTTTTTTACTCTACGAACAAACCCTCACGACATTGTGCAAAGTCACGATCGATACTCTGAGAAATCCTCTCACGATTTCGATGCTTACATGAAGATACGAAGTGGAGATCAAAATCCGTTGCTTCCTTTTAATTATTCTTTGATTTTGCAATTCCCTTCACACACAAACACACACACACACACACTCTTAGCGTTAGATTATTATCTTTAGTCTGTAAACAAAAACGTGTTAACTGGGCCACTGTCTGGTTCGAATCCCCAAAAAGGAATTGGCTCTTCTGTCTTTTTTTTTGTTTGTTTGTGGAAACTCGATATTTTGAGATTTTGGAATCAATTGCCGATTTTTTTTGCACTTTTTTCGATTTTTTTATGGCTCCGATTAGTTTTTTCGAAGAGTTGAAATAATTTATTTAATTTTGAGTTAATTTGATAAAATACTCGCGATTATTCGTCGAAAAAAAAACTTGGAAAATACCGTTTTCGGGATTCTGATCAGACAGGACTGTTGAAACGATTTTCCAAAATGGCAATTGATAGGAAGAACTTGGAATTTTAATGGAGAAATCGAGTTGAAACGGTGAAGGAGGAAAATCGATAAATTGTTAATAAATAATGCGTTTGCGTGTGAGAAAGCTCGAAAGGGATTAGTTACCGTCACGATACGTTGGAGCGGACCACAAATTTCATTATTAAAATTATTGTCTCGAGCATATAAATACACAAGAAAAATACTTTTGTTTCATTCGTTTTCTCCGTTCGCGATTCTGTCTTTGTCGTTTCGTGTTGATTGGAACGTCAATGCTGCTCGCTATCGAGGCTATCGAGGCCTCAGTACCGAGTGCGAAACAAAAGAAGGAAATGGACGGGCTGGGTCGTAAATTAATTTAATAATATCGATTTCTCTCAAAAATTTCCTTTATTCGAGTGTTCGGGTGGATATTTAACGTACCGCAGTAAATAAGAAAGGAAGGAAATGTGAGAACGAACGAAATGGTAAAGATTTCGACGTAAAATTAAAAAAAAAAGAATTAAGAAAAATTTTAAAAATTGGAATGATAGAAAAAAAATGATTATGTCGCATCGAAGAGTTATGGAAAGAGTTGCAATTGAAAAGAAGGAAAGAAAAACGTTAGGAGGAGGCAGGGGGGATATAAAGTGATAAAATAAAAATATTGTAATAAGCATCGAACTTTATAAGTCTATTTTCTAGAAGTTTGTATATCTTCCAAATAGATATTTTTTAAATTAATGCTGCAAAAGTGCGTGAGCGAAGCCAGCGGGCTGCACGAAATAAATTCATTAGTAGCTCGTGAATGGTGAGAAACCCGCGTGGCTAATCATTGTTTACGGAGTACTAATAAGGAATATTATTTTTTATTTATTAACCCTCGAACGGTAGTCTTATTTTTGGTGTCACCTATTTCGGTAACCTGGGGTCTAAATGACCCCAAATTTGAAAAATTCATATCTCCGGTAAAATTTAACGAAAAGCGTTCAACTTGGGCTCATTTTTTCCTTTTTTAATGCAGGATCGCGTGAGCCTGGGGCAATTTTGCTTCAAGTCAAAAAATTAGTCAAAAAATCCGGTGAAACGATAAAAAACGAGAGAACGAAGGGAGAAAGGGATTCAAAGTCGTCTGGGGTCGTTTTTGACCCCGGGTTACCGTTCTAGGGTTAAACAGAGTTAAAAATCCTCGAACTTTGAGAGAGTGTTGTTAAATTTTTTACACCAAATTTCATGATTATAATAAAGGGATGCAAATATATATAAAAAATAAAAATACAGAGAAACGTGATGCGGATAACGAGCGGCGATCAACATCTCGCAACTCGAATCCTAGCGAATTCGTTAATGTCCTTTTTTTTTCTTCTTCTTGCTCATTTGTATTTTTATTCTTTTTATTGTTATTATCATTATTATCGTCGTCATGAAAATTATGTTGATTTACTTTATTTTTTAGCGTAATTAATAAAAAGTTTACAAATGTAATTTTCGGCTGTTTTAATTCCTTTCGCTGAATCAACGCACGAATCATTCGGTTGGTTTATTTACATTCAACGTTCGGCCAGTAATATGCAAGTATTTCACATTTATACTCGGAGAGAATATTATTTCGACAATTACTGGGACATCATGTAGGTCGGTACCATGTCGCCTCTCTAAAGGATTTTTGCAAAGACACAGTCATTTTTTATGTATATTTTGTTGAAAATTGTGAAGAGTTTGACGTTTATCCCCAATTTTGACATTTTCCACCAAATATTCGCAATTTTGGTCAAATTTTCACATTCTTCGCACATTTTTGACACTTTTCCCCGAATTTTTGCATTTTTTGCTCAATTTTAACATTTTTCGCCCTATTTTCACGATTTTTGCATAATTTTCATATTTTTCCTTAAATTTTTGCATTTTTCGCTCAATTTTTTCCATTTTTTCGATTTTTCCCAAATTTTCAACATTTTTCGCTCGATTTCAGATTTAAAATTGCCACGTATTCGGGACAATCTGTCAGAGAGACGAAATGGTACCAGGAACGCTATGTAGTTCAGAGTAATTTTCGATACAATTTTCTCGTCCAGCCCGACAAGGTCGTTGGAAAAAATAGTCAAGACACGCGTGACCGCGACTAAAGAATCAAGGACAATCTCGGGAAAGGATTCTGTTTCGAAATGACGAGTTTTTTGTGCTGATGCGAAATGTAGCCCTTGATTTTGCCCTCGAATATGAGGTTGGCCACGAGGCACTCTGTCTCGTCCATATCGATGTCGTCCAGGCCTCGCATTTGCAAAGCCGTCACGAGGCTCTGCACCGGTATCTGATGAGTGTTAATCGCGAAATAAACTTTTTTAAAAAGATTTCGATACGCGAGCAGTTTGAGCTTTTCCACGATCAAATAAATCCCAGCGCCGATGAAAAAGTTTTCGTGCTTCGTCATTACGCTCTCCAAACGACGCAAATCTCCGATTTTTACCGCTTCGACCAGCTCCCAGAATTCCATCAGATTGTACTTCTCCAGGAGTCTTTGTTTTGGCATGTAGCCGAGGAGCATCTTCACAGGCACGAGATACGTTAAGATCAGGCGTTTGTTCCTTTTCGACTGCTTGTGGCAATGCTCGAAAGCGTATGTCAAGTGTTCGTCGGCTGAAAATATCCGAAGCGTTTCATATTTTTATTCGCCGAAAATAAAATCGAGCTGGAAAACATTTTTTCATTGTAATCAAAAACTTTGCGGAGGAGGGGCACAATTATTCGTGCCACAAAAACTGGATTCCCACTGCGAATAATAATCGCCAAAAATCTCGATTCTGAGCAGTCGATCGACGGCCCACGAGAATTTACCGTTCCACGGGTCTTTTTGACCCAGGCGACAAAGTTTTTTTTTTTCGCAAATCTCGTTTCTTGAAACGTTTTATTTAAAAACAAAACCAACGCAACGACTATAATAACTAGGAAATTTCAAATTAGAATCACTGGAGAAGATTCCAAAATTTTGTCACATTTTTTTTTTCAATATGCTTGAGAGTGGCGGGACAATCTTTATCAGTTTTTATCTTAGTTTTTTTTTATTTATTTAAATTTAAACATATAATTGAATTTTTAATTTAAAAAAAAAGTTGATTTTTTATTTATTTTCATTTTGACAACGAATATTAGCCCGGGCCTGGAAATTTTGGCACATAATCGTGGCAAAGCTACCAGGTGAGAAGATAATGAATGAAAATCGAACTCACCTCCTTTGTAATCACTGTCGAACATGGCTTTGCGTCCGACGAAGAATTTGTAAGTGATCCTCTGGGCCAGAGGGAATTGATCTTTATAGGCGGATGATTCGATCGCCCGAATGAGAGGTTTGCAAAGATGCAGTTTATTGATCCTGAAGTAAACTTTGAGGAGTTGGTTGACGAGAGCTAACATGCCCCATTTCTTAGTGTCATCCTCCGAGCTTCGGTTGTCCGCAGCACAAACCCGAAAGCATCCCATCAGGCATTCAGCACATTTTTCCAGAATTTCGCCAGGCTTAAAGTTTTTGTTTCTGCAATTTTCGGCTTTGAGTGCCAACAGCCGGAGCTCCAGGCACACCATGTTCATTACAGGAAGCATCCAGTTTTCTTCTTTTTGTTGTTGGAGAATTTTTGTTAACGCTCCTACCAGAGAGCTCTGATAATTGTAAGTCGTGTACGCGTCGTCTCCTTTTGACAAAGAACCGATTACTCTGAATCGAGAAAAAAAAAACGCGTCAATGAGTTTTCGACACAAATAATAATTGACCCTCCGTAGACGCATGACAATTAGCGCAGCTCCATATACACACATGGGTCTGGGGCGCCCTACTGTTTTTTTACTGTATCTGGACTCGTAAAAAAATCGAAAAAAATTGAAGAAAGTAGTTTTCTATCTATAGAAAAAGAGCGTTCACTGTTTGATGGATAAATATTCTTTTTTATTCTTTTTTTTTAACTATTCCGGTAACCTCGGGTCTAAATGACCCCAATTTTGAAAAATGCATATCTCCGGTAAATATTAACGAAAAGCGTTCAACTTGGGCTCATTCTTTTCGTTTTTCAATGCAGGATCATGTGAGCCTGGGGCAATTTTGCTTCAAGTCAAAAAATTAGTCAAAAAATCCGGTGAAACGATAAAAAACGAGAGAACGAAGGGAGAAACGGATTTAAAGTCGCCTGGGGTCATTTTGACCCTAGGTTACCGTTCTAGGGTTAATGGTAATCGATACGAAAAACGAGAAATTCACGCCATTCGCTCAATGTGCATCCCAGACCCATGTGTGTCTACCGAGGCTTAACCAAATAAAAATCGCGCGAAATCTTACTTCAAGTGATAGATTACGAGATCCACGGAGATCGACGGAAGATACTCCATCACTTTGGTCATTATTGTGTCGGAGGCGAGCTGCGGTATGGACGCGTGTGCATGACGAATCGACAGCAAATCCTTGGGACAAGAAGAAAAGTTGAAATATCATGCAGGGAGATACGACGACTCGTAACCGCTCAAGTGCGAGCCTCCTCCACGTACACACTGGGTCAATCTGACCCGAGGGGTTTTTCAAATCGTTGTATTTCGGTAAATATGCATTTTTCGTTGTCACGGTGCCATTGGGGACAAAACATTTTTGCGGTCGAATTGACCCAGTGTGTACTCGAGGGGTCAACTATTACGAAATTGCAGGAATTTGAAAATATTACCAAGTATTGGAAAAAATGTATTGTAATAATTTTGAGGGAAAATATTTACCGCCAGCGAATCGCCGTCTTCTTTGAGCCAGACCCGGCGGACCTGAAGTAACCAACAAAAGGGAGAATTTTTGTGAATCTCAATGAAGACATGAATGCTTATTGCGAGGCAACGTTTGTAAATGAATTGCAAAAAATTACCTGAACTATGTACGACTCCATTATTTAGAATTGATATTTATAATTATTATTTATAATTTTCACTGTAACAGCCTTTCGGGATTTTTGTTGAGCATCCTTCAAATCCTTCAGACAACGTTTGTCAACAAAAATACATGTGCAGCAACCGAAAGCATCTTCACGTAAAAACGTAAGAAAGAACGGCGACTAGGAAAGGAAAAAAGGAATTCGCATTTTTTGGACGGCAGATAGCGACAAGCGACAATTCGCGCGTCGTCGTTCATTGGACGACGGAACATCGTCGTATTATTCAAAATTATAAACAAAAGTGTCCGCGATCAAAGTTGCAAGTTTCTAAACGTTTTTTGTTTTTTTTTTTTAATAAACAAAAGACAGAGAAATGGTTGGGCACGATGCGCGATCTCATCGAAAGAAAACAAACCATCCTGGTCCAACGAGAAATCCACCTCGTCGGCGGGTCCCCATCGAGTAAGTTTTCACGACACAGACTTAACCTCAAAACGCGAAAACTCTCAAAATAATATTCAAACGACACATTTTTGGTTATGCGTCAAATTTCTTTCGGATTCGTTGACTCCAGCTTTACGATCATTCCATTTTTGTCGCTCGCCAACGCCTTTGATTTCTAATCGACGATTTCGAGCCAATTTGCCGTAAACAGAGAAATGCGTTGATCGACGTTAATCGTTTTTCTCTGTTGCGATAATTTTCAAATTCCTCCTCGTTTTCCAGAGATCTCATCGCACTGCCGACTTATTCTTCCACATCGGAGACGCCGCTTCCTTGTCAGATTAGCGACGAATTAGATCCCAGGATTACCGACTACATTGTGGGTGCTCAGTTCAAAGATGCAACCGAAGAATGGATTCGCGAGGAGACTTTTCGCTACACGGCTCGTGTTGTTACCGAAGCGATTCAATTTAGAGTTACTCTGTTAATGAAGCTGCACGTGGGTACAAAATTCTATGATCTGTGAAAAGTTGTTTTTTCATGATGTTGAAGTTCCATCGTTGGAACGCAACGAAATTCTGTTTTTTCTTGAGCCAACGAGTGCATTAATTATCAAAATAATGAAAAAAAATCATTTTCTCCCTCGGTAGACACACATGGGTCCGGGGTGCCCATTCAGCGAATGGTGTGAATTTCTCGTTTTTCCTATCGACTGCCATTAACCCTGGAACTTCGTTCTCCCATTTTTTATAGTTTTACCGCATTTTTGACTAATTTTTAGACTCCAAGCAAAATGGCTCCAGGCTCACGTGATCCTGCATTGAAAAACGAAAAGAATGAGCCCAAGTTGAACTCTTTTCGTTAAATTTTACCGGAGATATGAATTTTTCAAAATTGGGGTCATTTAGACCCTAGGTTACCCGAAAAGGTTAAAAAAAAATGATAAAAAAGAATATTTATCCATCACCCAGTGCAGGCTCTTTTTCTATAGATTCAAAACTGCTTTCCTGAATTTTTTTCCATTTTTTCAACGAACACCAAGCACAGTAAAAAACGGTAGGACGCCCCAGACCCATGTGTGTCTAGGGACGTGCGCTAATCGTAGTCTTGTGTCTACGGAGGGTCAAGTAAAAATTGTACAGCGAGTAAACGGCCTATTGTAAAAACAACATTACAATTCATTCAACCGTATCGCGACGATTCCCACAGTTTATTTTTCCTTTGATCCTCCGTTTTTATCTCCGACTTTTCACCCAAATGGTCTTATCGCTGCAGGGCTCCACTGACGAAAAGGTCGAAGAAATACATTGCGATTTGGACGATGTCGCTCGAAACTATCAGCTCGAAATAATGCCTTGGATCAAGGAATTCTCCGATTCGCTGCATTTTGGTTACTTGATATCCTGTAAGAATCAATATCTCAAAAGCTTCCATTATTTCATTAATCAAGAGTCGAAATAACTTTGTTCATTAGGATCGCACTTGAAATATCGAAGATTCGTCAAAATTTGTCTATTTCGTTCTCCCTCGTGTATAACGACCCAATTTGTGCAAAAACGATCGAATGATTCATATTTTTTTTTCAGCTTTTGTTAAGTACAGCGGGAAAAGTGTAGTTCGCGCAAAAATATTGGGCTCGTTGAAGGAGAAAGGCTATGTGACTTTAGAGAAATGTGAAGAAGATGGCGGAGGAATTTCGATTTATGTTCATCCACGCGATGCAGTTGACGAAATATACTTCAAGATCCAATGGTCCGTGAGATTCGTTACGAAATATTGGAACGCCATACACTTCTTTTCCATACATCCGGTACAAGTTGGTATGCAAAAAAAATCGATACTTTTGTAGTTGGAGTTCGAAACGTTGGGCTCCAACGATAAATACGTTTTTCTATCGATTGTTTTTTAAATTTCAAAAACCATGACAATTTTCGTACCGATTTTATCTTTGGATCCTCAAAAAATATCGTTTCATCGTTCTGACTAAATATTTGATAAGAATCATGAGCTCTGCCCAAGAAAAAACAGAATTTCGTTGCATTCCAACGAAAAATACGTTTTCCTATTGATTGTTTTTTAAATTTCAAAAACCATGACAATTTTCGTTCCGATTTTATCTTTGGATCCTCAGAAAATATCGTTTCATCGTCCTGACTAAATATTTCATAAGAATCAAGAGCTCTGCCCAAGAAACAACAGAATTTCGTTGCATTCCAACGACGCAAACTTCAACATCATCGAAATTTGGTCGCTCTCGATATTTCCATGCAATTTTCTTTTCGTTACAGATGCGGAATTTGTCACAGCCAACAGAAAATTGCTCAAGACGTTCTGTAAAATAGGAGTGGACGAGGATGAACTTCAAGAACTTTGGAACAAGTTGTGCCTCAATATCGAACGTCATAAGCAGTGAAAGTTTCTTTACAAGCTTGTCATTCATTTCGAGTTCAATTATTACGACGCTGAAGTTTGCAACGTCGAAACGCAACAAAAAATATTTCTCTTTATTCGTTAAAATTTCAAAATATAGTTTTCTTCTGTTTTCTCATCGTAATTAATAATAATGAGCTTTGCCAAAGAAACAAAAGAACTTCGTTGCATTCCATCGATGCAAACTTCAACGTCATTATTCGATTATTCCCCCAGAAAGCCTCATGGAGGAGTCTCATCAAATTTCCCAGTTTCAAGAATTTTTTTTTTCTATTTTTGGAAATTTTCAAGGTCAAATGAGCTGCAGACAACTTAATCGTTTTTGAGCGATCATCAAGTTGGAATACTGAGTGCAACTTTGAAAGAATCGTGTGGAGCGAAGTAGTTTATTTATTTAAGAAAAATATTGAAAAAAAAACAAAAAAACAGACCGCAAATTACTCGTTTCTGCAAGTTTTCAGAATTCTACTTTGGCCTCCAACTTTTCGTGGAGTTTTTTAGTCCCATGTAGGACTGGAGGATCGAGAAGGCAAGTTCAATAGAAATAAGACTTTGCAAAAAATCTGTTGAACAACGATATGACTTTTGGATTAATAAAAAGTTGTTGGCCACATTCTCCAATGTTGAAATACAATATTGATTGTTTCACACTCCTCCAAACGTAAACGAACCCTCAAGGCGATCCAACAGTCGCGTAATCGTAAGGGAGAAGCAAATACACGTTTTTCTCGGACATCCTTGATATTTAGAGAAAAATTTAATTTGATTTTTGGGTCAATTTGACCCAAGGCGTTTTTCAAATCGTTTCATTTCGGCAAATCGTTGATAGAGAAAAATTAAAATTTAATTTTTGGGTCCGAAATAAAATTATAAATTAATTTTTTTACGAAAACGGAAATGAAATGCCAAAAAATTGGTGCCAGAAAATTTTCGGGGTCAAAACGACCCAGTATGCACTCGAAGGGTCAAATGGCTACGAAAATCGCGACCAATCGCGACTAATAATGTTCTTGAATCACGTAGTATAGGAATTCAAGTTTTTGATTGGTCGTTGCGTCTGATAAAAGAGAAAAGCGACACTCAAATAGTGAGGAAGGTTATATTTTTGTTTCTGCTAGACAGAATAATAATAATATTGAAAATCAAAGTTTTTTTCAAACTTTCCAAAGCCATGATTATCATCAATATTCGAGTTCGAATCCAACGCTGAAAAAGTTTTTGTTTCCCGTAATAGTTTGAAGAACTATTGGGCGCGCGAACCAGCAGCTCCGAGGGCAAGAAAATGCGGCACGCAGCTGCGAGTGATCGAGGCACCTTCGTGCATGAAATTTTTTTGATGCCTAGAAATGAGATTTTTGCTAAAAATCGATCAATTGCTGAAGATCCAGGAAAAAACGAGCACGAAATAGTTGGCATGACAATTGTTTGACAAGCCAATGCACAAATTCGTTTAATTGACTGTTTGATCGCGCTCGTTTGTTGAGCGACAATGAAGCGATAGCAGAGCAACATCCCCAGTGGCGCAATTGGTTAGCGCACGGTACTTATAAGACAGTATTCTGTGAGCAATGCCGGGGTTGTGAGTTCGAGCCTCACCTGGGGAATATTTTTTTTTCGCTCGAACCTGAAGCGTCAAGGCTCAACAAAATAGTTGGACGTTTTTTAAAAATCTTCGGTGATGATTATCGATGACGTTTTAATGTTGACGGACACACGTGGTCTTGTTTGATCGAGCCTTGACAAGCGATCGTGGCGCTTGTCGTGAAAATGATGCTTCGATCAAAATTCTTGTTCAGATTCCTTGTTTTTCGAGTAATTTCATTTTTTTAGGATGTAACTTGAAAATGCTACTCAGATTTAACGGATTTCTTAAACCCTAGAACGGTAACCTTATTTTGGCTTCCTCATAGAGGAAGCTATGTGACGGTGAACATTTTTTTTCTTCCAGTTGCCAATGTCAATGTACCTTAGAATCTCCCAAAACATCGAAAAATCATATCTAGAAAAAATGTCCGGATGTGTGTGTGTGTGTGTATGTTTGGCACTGTAAAATTCAAACGTTTATAACTCGAGAACGGTTTGAGCTACAGAGCTCCCGTTTTGCACAGATGTTAATCTATACGAGCTCTTCGTTCCCTGAGAATTTTGTTGGAATTGCTGGAAAAATACGAATTCTATGGCATTTTGAAATTTTCAACAAAAATGTGTCGACGCTCTAACTTTCGCAAATTTTAAGATTACTAATTTTTTTTTTTTGTAAATAGAGTATCATAATAGGACGGTTGATATTGAATTTGGGGAATATCGATTGAACGGTTTCAATTTTATGGTTTTTCCAATTTTACGAAAAACTGAGTTTTTTGAAAAATTCGTTTTTGAAAATTGGATTGAATCGGATGGGACAAGGATCGTGGGAAAGAGCAACAGGACGTTGGATACCAAATCGTAAAGTTTATTAATCGGTAAGCCTCTCCGTTCCGAGGGCACGAGCTATTTATTTACAAAAACCAGCGATTAATCGTTTTTCTTTAGCGTTTCAACGTCGCAAAGCTAGGGCACGGCAGCAGCTTCTTTGTCGTTGGTTTGCTGACTGCGAGAAGCTTCTTCGTCGGCCTTTTTCCGATTGCGCCATGCGGCCATGTAAGTGATCGGGTGAATGGGCAGGAATCCGCTGAGCCCGAGAAGCTTTTCAACAGGTCTTGAGATGTCGACGTTGCCTTGTCCGATCCACCATTGGATTCTTTCGAAATTGAACGCAACCAATTTTTCATTGTTTTTATTTTCGCAAGGATCGTAACTTCCCAATTGTTCGATCGGTTCGTCGCGCTGTTCCCTGAATCGCTGGCGTTCGGAACAAGCAGATAAACGATTTATTCGGCTCGAGCTTTTTTCTCAATGCTTTTTAAGGTATTACCATCTCGAAACGACTTTATCTAGGGTTCTTTCAAAATTTTGTATAAACGTTTGTGGCACCAAAACTAAAAGTTTTCTCCTATGAAGAAAAATTTTCTAACGTTTATAATTTGAGATATTTAATTTTTTATTTTTCCCATGTAAACGCGTGTAAATTGAAGTCGCGTATCTTTTGTTTTTTTCTAGCAACGTTTTTAACGAAACGTGACTCCAATTTACACGCGATGAGATGGGAAAAATAAAAAATTGGAAATGAAATATCTCAAATTTTAAACGTCAGAAAAATTTTCTTCGTAGGAGAAAACCGTTAGTTTTGGTGCCAAGAACGTTTATACAAAATTTTGAAAGAACCCTAAATAAAGTCGTTTTGTGATAGTAATACGTTAATAAAAACTCACGGTCATGACAACGATGTGATAAAAAGGCCTGTTGGCACAGCCATATCTAACGAGGCGAATGGTTTTTGCTATTGTCTTTGAATACTGCCCACTTCCCGACGCGAGATGCAATGGCATTCGCGGCATGTTTATTCTTTATTCTTCGATCTTATCGTCACTGAATTTTTACTAATTTCCTTTTCCAGGTGAATAACAAACACGACGGGGAGGTTATGTTTGATTCTGTAGCAGCCGACGGACAAACATGGCTGCCGATACATTTTAGTTCCTGTTGCGACCGCGCCACGCGCGTTTTTTCAAACAAATCTCAAGATAAAATTCAAAACGCAACAAAATCATATTTTTCTCGTTTTTACTCTTAGGCGAAATCATTTTTTCACAACTGTTGGTCGGGGAGTTATAATTTCGTGCCTTTTCGGAAAATGCATCCGAGTTGGCGCTAAATTTTTCAGTCTTTATTGGGAAAGTTTTTTTTTGCGAACCAACACGAAATCTTTTGTTGGTCATTGGTATCGATGATAGAACATTTGTTCGCTTACAGTTTCTGTGGAAAAAGTTAGTTACTGTTGCGTCATCGGCCGGTTATCGCCTTGCGATCTTTCAAAATTTTGAATAAACATTCTTGTCACCAAAATTAAGAGTAGTTTTCGCTTATGAAGAAAAATTTTCTAACGTGTGTAAATTGAAGTCGCGATTCTTTTGTTTTTCTTCTTGCAATGTTTTTAACGAAACGTGATTTCAATTTACACGCGTTTAGATAAGAAAAATAAAAAATAGGAAATTAAATATCTCAAATTCTAAACGTCAGAAATTTGTTTTTCGTTTCGTGATAGTAATACCCTGAGGAGAAGACTCCAAGGAATTGGGTGGAAAGGAGAATATCGAGTTATTTGAATTGGCGGCCATCGTTGCGCCTCTTTCGTAGATTGGAGAAACTGTCGGAGGTGAGAAACATGATGCGGACGATGTTCGGTGGCGTTTGTAGCGGCGGAATGAGGAAACGAATCAGATGAAGAAGGAACGAAGAGGCGCAGGCGTGTCACGTGATGGAGAGCTGCGTTTGAGCGTAACTAACCACAGGTACGAGTTACATTTTTAATACTTGAAATTTGTTGGATTACAAGGCCGCGGGAGCGCCAGACTTGGCAGGAGTCTGAGCTTCTTGAATAAATATCCTCGTAGCTAAAAAATATTGAAAAATAATGGGAAACGCGTGGCCTCGTATCGTGTCCTCCCCATCGAATCATGTCACTGCTTTCGGGCAGAATCTTCCAATTTGATTCCGCCATTATGCATCCGGCGATGTATCGCAGCCTCGGCGAAGAGGTGATAGGGCCGAATGCCGGGGGAAGCGGGCGAGAGGTTGACCAGCCGAGAAATTGCGAAAAAGGAACGATCCTATTGATGCTGCGTTCTCACTTGGCAAAAAGCAAAAAAGAGCGAAAGACAAGCTCTTGAAAGAAACTTAGAAACGCGTTTATCATCCCGACGAAGAATTGGTCATCGATGACCGTCCGCGCGATTGATTGCTTTTTATCGCCTTGACTTTCCTCATAGTCCGCGCCGCAAAATCTCGATTTTGAGTCTCGGCAGCTAAAAAATATTGGGAAATGCGAAACTGCCTCGTCTCTCGTTCGGAGGATGTTGAAAAAAAAACCAAAAAAAATAACAGAACGTTGTATTTCAAGCGCGGTCGTGTCTCGGGGTAGGTCTTTATACATATTAACTATTTCGCGAAGCCGCGAATACGCGGGCATGCGTAATATGTGTACGTGAATAAAGAAAAGTGTGTGTGTAGGAACGAATACGCGCGCGCCCCTCCCCGCTCGCGCGCCCTCCTCATCGTTGCGGCAGTTTTTGTCACCAATGTGTTGGTACGAGCGCACGAGCGCGTATCGCGTACAATCCTCGATGTATGTGTACATGTAACTCACTCTGCGCGTGTGTGTGTGTGTGTGTGTGTGTGTATCGCGCGTCCCTCCATATTCCTCCGATCCGCGCTGCCTTGGTTCGCGGCCGTTGCATTCGTTCGACGACCGACGTCTCTCCATGGACACACTTCCTCGATACTGCGCGTACGTCAAACACTAACATACAAAAAAGCATTTATTCTTCTCGTAAGATCCTTCTTTTGCGATATCGCTCGACGAGCTCGTCAAAGCCCCGAAACGGCGCTTACTGTTGGACTCTCGCAAATGATGAAAACAATCGTGTTCGTTCCCGGCACATTTTCCGCTTTACCAATCGGCCCAAATTCTCACGGTACGTCCGTTTCGCGTACGCTTTTTTTTCTCCCCCGTTTTTTCTTCTTATTCTTTCTCTGCGCTTTCCATTAGATTTTTAATTGTATACACGCGGGCTACATCGAACCAACCCGCCGCCGTGATTATTCTCTCTTCGGCGATTTCCACGCCGCACCCTCTGCCCAATGCCCGTTTTGTCTCTGCTCCCCGTACCTTCCCTTTTTTTCTTGTTCTTCGTACACGCTCCTCGAGCATCTTCTCTCCTCGTTCTCTTGTGCCCGCCGCCGCTCTTTCTCCCTTGCGCTCTTCTCGCGCCCGGTACACTACGCTATCAACCTACGGATTATGGTGTTTTTTTGCTCCCTCCACCTCCTCCCCCCGCTGCCCCTCTCCGCGCTCTTTCCTCGTCGTTATATCGGGAAAATTGTTATCGCTCATTCCCACACGCCTCGAAACTCTACGCGGAATATCCTTCTCGTGAGCTTCTGCATTATTTATGTTCGCGTTCGAGTTTGTCGCTTCTCACTATCGCGCTTTATTCCGAAGAATCTTTTCTCCGAATCGCCACTTCCTGGCCTTCCCTCATTTCGACATTCTAACCTTCTCCACTGCCGCCTTACGACCCATTTTTTCATCGCATTTTCCTTCGTGATTATTACGAGGCTCCTTTGTGCTTTCGAAATTTTTCATTGAGATCGCGATTATTCGACCTTTTTTTATGTTTCTTTTCTTCTTGTTTTTCAGATTGTAAATAGCAAGTGTACATAGTGTGCTCGGCGACGGAGCTAAAGAGAGAGTTTGCCTCAGAGAGACAGAACAAACGCTAGCGTGTGTCGCCGTCGCCTAAATTTCAGTCGGCAATGAGTACCGCCAACAAATCATTGGCGTCCTCCGGTGGGAGAGCCACCGGCAAGAACAAGTCTTCACACGGCAATCACAGCAAATCCGATCATCATCATCATCATCAGTCCAAGTCGTCCGATTCGTCCAAACACGACAAAGGGCAGGTTCGTATCGCCAGCATTTCCAACCATCCTTTCTTTCTTTTTTCTTCGCTTTCCAAACATTTCAATCTGCGCGAACAGTCGCGTCTTATTTTTTTGCGAGTTCTCTTTGTTTGGCGTGGGTGCAAAATGTTTTGGCCGCCGCGTTGGTTATCGACCGACGCGGAGCCTCAGAATTTTTTATTAAATTCTCCAATTTTTGATTCTGAAAATTTAACTAATCGTCGATAAATAGAAATATTTTTCGACGCGTTTCCATGTCGCGAACTTCAGGATTTTTGCTCATGGGGCTCTTGAATTTGAATGAATTACAGTTTACTGGAGCTGGCGACGTTGGAACGCGACGAAAAATACTTTTTTTTATCGGTGATTTGTTTAATTTACAAAATTGTCTCAATTTCTCGAGCCGATATAATTTTTGGCTCGCAAAAACCGATCGTTTCATCGTCGAAATTACATTCTGCATTTTGATCATGAGCTTTGCCAAAAAAAATTGATAATTTCGTTGCATTCCAACGATGCAAACTTCAACGTCGTGGAATTTATTAGTTTAGAGCAAAGAGAGGTCGACCCAACGTTTTGCAGAAAAATAATAATGCGCCGACTCAATTTCTCTTGCCGCTCTGTCTATTTACAGCAAAATAAGGATCAGTCGCGACATGCACAAATAATTGACACGAGAATGGGCGGTGCGGAGGACCCTGTACTAAAAGAGCAGATAAAGCAGGTGATGGACATGACGCGACGTTCCGAAGACGAAGTAATCATGGCTCTGCACGATAACGACGGGGATCTCGCCCGCGCCGTCAACGATCTTCTCGAGGGTGTACAGACCGAGTGGGAGGTGAAAAAGAAGAAAGCCAGACAGCCGGGGGGATCCAAGCAAAACGCGGATTCGTCCGGAGACGCGGAGGAAACGGGCGATTGGGACGAAAGACGTAATCAACGAGGTGGAGGACCTCCCCGCCTTCGCGGTCGTGCCAATCACGATAATCGAGGCTGTGAGTCCGCTTCCCACTTTTTCCTACAATTTTCAAAATTGATACAATTTTTAAATCCACGCGAAAGCAACATTTCCAATCTCGTACTCTTCTCAACAAACTAGTCAACGAAAAATCACTATTAATTATCAATCAGAGCAGCAGCATTATGAAAATTTTAAAATTTCTTTATTTCCACATTCACGTCCAGGGAAACTAGACACGGAATGGAAATGGACGAGTTTTTCAAATTCGTCGTATCGGCTGAGAAAATTCATGCGATTTTTAGCAAAGCAAAATCATATCGCCTCGTTGTTGCTTTTTATTTTTCTTGCTAAAAAACGAGAGATGCTTTTTTTTCGATCAAATGGTACATCGTTTTAAAAGAAAGAAAAAATCGAGGAGCAATATGTGAAGAGAATGTCAATTTAATAATTATTCAATCTTTATATATATAAAGCTCTGCCACAAAATTGTGTTTGCGCCCTTTTCACGCAAAACTCACTGAATCAATTTTGAATACGTTCTAGGCTGTACTTCCGATAATTTTTTTTTCTCGGGAACCCGCACCAAAAAATCACATTTTTCGTCACATTTTCCACTTTCCACCTTCACAAGCAACTAAAAAATGATAATAAATAAAAAATCTCTAATTACACTGGAAATTAAATTTTGTTAAAAATCGTTGAAATTTTGTTGAACACGGTAAACTAAATATTTTTGGATAATTTCAAAATTTTCGTTATTTTGGCAGTATGTTTGGTTTCTAACGGAATCGTCAGCAAAATTTACGATTGGAAGGACAAAAATTAGCTTCCCAAGAGACTTTCTAGAATATTTCTTGCAGCGATGACACAATTTTTGGGATTATTCAAAAAAAAACGTTCGGTCGAACGTATCGAACAAAATATCGTTCTTTTCCAACAAAATTTTGTTTTCACTGTACCAATTCAAAGATAATTCGAAAACGAAGATAATGAGCGGTAACTGGAGTGCCAGTTTGTAAAAAAAAAAGAAAGTTTTCAGCGATTTTCGTAAAATCAATGTTTGAAGATTTTGAAAAAAAAATTTCAATTTTTCATATTAAGCTCGTCGTACCCTTTAGCGCTCACTACTGGTTAATAAATAAATAGAATAAATGAATTGGAGATCGAAACGAATTTACGAAATAAAACGGTGACGTTTTTCGCGGTGTAGGGCGCGGACGAGAAAACAAAGAGAACGAGAGAAACATGGAGGACAACGTGAGAGGCGAGGGTGGTTACGGGGGCGGAGGTAGACGCGGGGGTCGCGGAGGCCCAGGAAAATCAGGGCGAGGAGGTCGTGGCGGTGGGAGAGGCTTAGGACCAAGGACATTCGCAAATCGTGGTGACGTAGCGTCGTCCTCGTCCGCGCACAGCTTCAGCCGACCGATCGACACGTGGACCGGAAGCGAAGAGCAGCAGCAGAGCAACCAGGGACCCAAGATGGGTGAGCGATCGTTCTTTATCTCTCGGAGTTTGTTTATCGAGTTTCCAAAGTTCGGGAAAGCTCGCCGAGGCCCTTTTGCCGCGGTCCAACGATCACGATCCTTATTTTTCTTTTTTTTTTTTATCTTTTTTTTTTTTTTATCAGACGCATGGAACAATCTCGAACCGGCGGAAGACTGGGACAACGAGGAGTACACGGGCTCGTTGGCGGACACAAAGGTTTTCACACCAAGTACATCCTTGAATGAAAACTCGAGTGTTGTCGCCGCCGGAGGCCCCGACGAGTCGAAACAGGGCCCGGAAATCCAACAACCCGTTGTGCAAACCTCGGCCCAGGCTCAGTTGAATCTCGCCGCGTTACAGCAAGAAGTAAGGAGGAGCAAACAATTTTTCACGCTTTTTCATTTCATTCGTTCTTTCTTCTTGGTTCCGGCTTCTTGACTACTGGAAACAAAAATCTTGGCATTTTCTTCGTCGAAAGCTCTCAAACTTCGTTAAATTTCCTTCTGCTCTCCCTTCGCCTCGGAAAATTCGATTAAAAAATGATTTTTAAAGAAATCGAGACACGAGTACGAGTATTTCCGGGGTGCCGAGATTTGATGATTGATTATTGTACATCTCGACGAAATAAATCGAAAATGAAGAATAACATTTTTTTATATTGTTGATATTTTTCGGGACATCTAATTTTTTAGTGGTTTTTCTTGGTTATTTCAAAAAGTATGGACGAGGGAGAAAAAGGTTTCGTACGAGAGATGCAGAGAATGTGAAAATACACGTTTGTCGAGAAAAATTTACCAAAACATTCGATATCTCGAAAACTATCAACAATATTGAAAAATGTTATTCTTGAGTTTCGATTTGTTTCGTCAAGGTCTACGAGAACTCCCCCGGAAATCGTACTCTCCACCAAATCGAATTTTCTAGTGTTTAAAGAAAATGGTAAATATTCTCTTGTCGTTCGAATCTCGTCAGGATTCGAACAAGCTGTCGGAAGCCACAACATCATTGCAGTCTCAGGCATCCAGTCTGCATCAACAACAAGCGCCTTCGGTTCTCGGAATTACCGGTCAGTTGCAACAACAACTTTCACAGCAGCCTCAACCGAGCATCGTGGGAGGCGCAGCGTTGACTGCTGCACAGAGCCAATATCTCACTCAGCTGACTCAGCAGTCGAGCGAGAACTTCAAGGCTTCCGGCCAATCTGCTTTCTCCTCGATCAACATCACTCCACAGGTAACAAATCACTAATTTTTGCCTTTTTTAATTCACCACCGAATCGACCCATCGAGCCAAAGTTTTTTCCAACCATTTCCATTTGACTCGCAAATTCGAAGCAATTTTTTTTTCTACCAAATGCTTCGGTATTCATGATTCTAGATACAGGGCCTGTGGATACCATAATCAACGAAAACTTGATAAAGTTTTTGGAGATTTTCAATTATTTACATTCAAAAATTGAAAAAAAATTTCTCAAGTTCCAAATTGAATGTAATTCCATTTAAATTATTTAAATAATTTATATAAAATTATTCAAATAATTTAAACTTTCCAAAAATTGTAAAATTTACATTAAATTCTTTGAATAATTTAAATTTTCTCGAAATTGTAAAATTTACACTAAATTCTTTGAATAATTTGAATTTTACAAAAATTGTAAGATTTACATTAAATTATTTAAATAATTTTATATAAATTATTTAAATAACTTGAATTATAAAATTCAAATTGAATTGAATAGAATTCAAAGATCGCTTGGGGCTTGAGAAACTGTTTTTCTACCATGAAGATGGTTTCCTTTGGCAAAATCGAAATTTCTGCTCAAGGGCTAACGCAGACTGGGAGGAAACAGAGAAATTTTACTTCCCGAAAACTTTTTTGATCCGAAATACCGTTCGAAAAATAAGATTTTCTTTTCTTTACACGTGCCATGGTGTACCTGAGTCTCGATGGTATAAAATCTTCGTAAAGTATTGGAAAAACGATACGAATTTGTAAAGACATCGCGAAGGGGAAAGCAGAAACTTTCGCAATTACTCGCTTCACCGTTCGGCAGTTATTGCCAAAAATATACGATACGGTTATTCGAACGATTTTATTGAGTCTTGCCAAATCTGTTACACAATGTGTGACTATGTTGCGTTACTCCGAGGCATTTGTCGAAAGCTTATTTAATGATTTTCCCGAGTGGAAAACGTCCCGCAGGAAAATTTTCCTTTGGCGAGCGCTCGTTTATTATTTTTTTGAAAAATATTATTTTACGTCTATTGAAATAATTCAATGATGATTCGTCGTCGAGAAAAACTATCCGGTGCTTGCAACGTATAATTTGATTAGTCGGTAGCGACGTGGTCACGGTTCTCGAGCACATTCGTGTTCCGTCAATGAAGGAATATTCCGAGCATCTTGGACGAATGGAAATTGAAGATTTTGCAATGCTCCATTACGTTTGTCAATTTCTAGCCAAAATTTATTTTTCGTAATTGCAATTTTTATGATTAAAAATATTTTTTCGTCAAGCCTCCGAAAAGTTACCGTCCACCGGAATTTTCTTTTTGTTGAAATTTTTAACATCAGGTCACCGATGAAAATAAGAAATTTGAAAAAAAATCGATGCGCTTTCAATGAGATAATAATTTGATAAATAAATGATACATATTGATCGTCTCAGCCGCAGCGACAAGCGAAACAACGTCCACGAGTTCCGCCTCCTTCGAAAATACCGTCGAGCGCAGTTGAGATGCCGGGGGACACGGTAAACAGCAGCAATATCGGTTTCCTTGACGTGCAATTCGGTGCTCTCGAGTTGTGCAGCGAGTCGGGTTCGCTCGATGGCTCCGCGACCGACAAGTACAATTCTTCCTCAACGAGCATAAGCGGCGGCCTTGATATTTCATCGACTACGTCTGCAGCCGCGGCTGCGGCCGCCGCTGCCGCAGCGGCAGCAGCAGCAGCAGCTGCTGCGGTCGCCGCATCGACAGTCGCTAATTCTTCGACCTCCTCCAACTCGTTGGACATCGAAACACCGCAACAATCTGCCGGCAGCAATCAGTGCTTCAATACCAATTCGCAAATGGTACGTTTTTTTTATTTATCGAATTTCATAACCAGCCGAATCGGAATATATTAACCGTCCGTGGTCACCGCGGGGTCAAAATGACCCCGAGCGCAACTTTGAGCGGAATTTTATTTTATTTTTTCCATAATTCAGCTTCGTACTGATCGCAGTCGGAAAGTCTTGACGAACGTTCAAGCGACATGTTAAAAAATTGACGAAATTTTCTGTTCGTACGAATAGGTATCGCCCAGCAACGCATCTGTCGCTTATGGAACAACGAGCTCTTACTCAACGTCCCAAAAACCGTATCAGGCTTCGAACGCCGCGCCGAGCAGCTACAACGCGTACTCGTCGAGTGGTGGACAAACGGGGCAATCGTCGAACGCGTTTCCAAACGCGAGCGGAGGAAACGCTAATAATTATCCTACTACGACTTCTGTGACACAAGCTAGTTATAACGTTTCCTCGGGGTATCCACAGTCGACCGCACCAACGTACAGCCAAGCATCTCCTTCCGCTTCGACCGGCGGCTCGGCCAGTTCGGCAGCCACTTCGGCGTACAATCAAACGACGACACCCAATCAGGTTACTTTTTCTCTATTTTTCACTAAGATTCTCAATCCTCACACACACACACACACATCCGGACATTTTTTCTAGATATGATTTTTCGATGTTTTCGGATATTTTGAGCACATTGACATTGAAAGATTGAAAAAAAAAAAATTTCACCGTCACACAGCTTCCTCTATGAAAAAGCAAAACACAATTTTCCCCATAAAAATCCTAATTGGCCTCATGACAATGAAGAGAAAAAGATTATCAAGTTTTTGATGAACGAAACAGGCGTATCAGTCGTCGACGACCGGCGGTGGCGGTGGCGGTTTTGTTCCATCAACGACCGCCCAGTACCAATCCGGTCAATCGTCATCGAGCAACGTCGGAGTGACGAACAACAGCAACACCGGAGGAGGTGTCTATCAAGCAAGCAGTTACCAAGGTTCTTCGTCATTCCAATCAACACCGCAGGCCTACCAACCCTCCGTGACGACTTTCACATCGCCGATAACCCACGCGAGCAGCGGCGGCGGTGGATATCCAAGTGCCGCGCACTCCGTTTACGGCAGTGCTTATGGAAACTACAACAGTCAGCAGCAAGGAGTCTCTCACTATCACAAGCTCAACAGTGGCGGCAGCAAAGATTCCCAATACGATGGCAGCGCGACTACGAGCACTGGCTCATTGGCAACAACTTCAGCCCCGACACTGGGCACCGGCGGTGGAGCTGCCGGCAGTCTCTCTTCCTCGGCGTCGGCCAACAGTTCTCAAACCAAGTCTACGAGTTCCAACGGTAACATTTTTGGCCAGTTTATCGATAAACCCTTCGATACCATGTCATAAAAAAAAAAAAAACGCATATTTATCGAATTACAACGTTTTGAAAATCGTCTTGGGTCAGATTGACCCAAAATTTGAGGATGTTCCAAAGTTTGAGAATATTACAAAAAAACGTCTCTAAAAAAAAAAACAAAAAATGCATATTTACCGGAATACAACGGTTTGAAAATCGTCTCGGGCCTGATTGACCCAAAATTTAAAGATATTCAAAAATTTGAGAATTCGAGAACGCCTTGGGTCAGATTGACCCAAAATTTGAGGAAACTACAAAAAACTTCTACAAAAAAAAAACGATAAATGCATATTTACCGGAATACAACGGTTTGAAAAACGCTTTGGATCAGAGTGACTCAAAAATTTGAGGATATTCTATAAAAAAACGGTGATACCACGAGCTAGAAATGTTTCTCAACATCATAAATGTTCGAGCTCTCGTCCAGTAAATTCCCTTTATGATTTTCTCATTGAAATGGTATTTGAAATGTCGAATGCTCCAAACAGCCGTGCCAAAGAGTACTTCGAGCGGTGTAGTGACGGGTGCAGGAACTGGCAGCATGACTGGTGGAGGAGCTGGTAACATGACGTCGATTTTGAACCATCAATACATCGTAGGCCAGCCGATGCCTTACGCGACTTTCCAACCGCCGTTGTACAGCTTCGAGGATCTCCAATTAATGCAACAGAGAATACAGCCGCACATGGTCAGTTGATAAGACGATCCAATAAAATAATCCACAAATTTCACATTCATATTTCACTCTCGATTTTTCGCGCGATCGTACAAACTGGCCAAGGGTGTTCACTATTTTTTCCTACGATAACTTAACGTACTTGCGTATTTGCAAAATTCGAAAGTCAAATTTGCGTTTAAATCTTAAGAAAAACAAAACCGTCGTATCACGTTTTGTGAACACGTACCAAAGTCACTCTGTACGTTGCTAAATATTTTAAGTTGAAAGATTGCCAACAATGAATGCGTAATAATTATTAGTTATGTCGTTATTTGATGCTTGGTAGCTGCTCGAATATTGATCTCTATAAATTTGACGTTTTCTTTAGCATTATTTTATTTATAATGAGTCGTTTCGATCGGAGGCTAAAAAATATCGAGTTTTCGATCTTTTTTTACGCTGCGAATCGAGCCACGACTCTTGGTTATAATCTAGAAGTGTTTTTTTTCTTATTTATCTTTCATGTCTCTTTTGTCGTTTTCCCTATTATCGTTTGCCTGGCTGTCTCGAGGTTACGGCACGCAAATTCTCGCCGATTTTTCGACTTTATCGGCATCGCTAAAAATTGCAGTAACCAACTTGAAAACATGATTTTATAAAAAAAAAAAAAAATTTGCAATTTTAACCCTAGAACGGTGAGCCTATTTTGTTTTACTTATTCCGATAACCTGGGGTCTGGATGACCCCAATTTTGAAAAATTCATGTCTTGGGTAAAATCTAACGAAAAGGCTTCAATTTGGGCTCATTTTTGTCGATTTTTAATGCAGGATCGCGTGAGCCTGGGGCAATTTTGTTTGGAGTCAAAAAATTAGTGAAAAATGCGGTAAAAGGATTTAAAAAACGGGAGAACGAAAGAAAAAAGTGCGGGGGATTTAAACCTTATTTTTTTTTTTTACCTATTCCGATAACCCGCGGTCTGAATGACTCCAATTTTGAAAAATTCGTATCTCCCGTAAAATTTAACGAAAAGCGTTCAACCGGGGCTCGTTCTTTTCGTTTTTTAATGCAGGATCGCGTGAGCCTAGAGCAATTTTGCTTAAAGTCAAAAAATTAGCGAAAAATGCGTTAAGAGGATAAAAAAAAAAAACGGGAGAATGAAGGGCGCGGGATTCAAAGTCGCCTGGGCTAGCTTATGACCTCGGGTTACCGTTCTACGGTTAACAATAAAATCCTTCTCATCGACTCTTCCCTCGATATGACCCCTCTGGATCGTCAAGTAGCTCCTTTATATTTTAGAATGAACGAAATAAAGAAAAAAACAAAGTTTTATTTAGTTGACTCTCCTTCGTATTCGGAGTACACAGTGTATGCATGTAGTTTTGTGTTTGGCCTCCCTGATTAACGTGCAGCCAACTACTGGTTACTATGACACGGCTGTGGGCTATCAGACAACTGGTCCGGCAACGAGCCTCGGCGGTGGCAGAAACGACGGCCTTTCCGGTGTCCAAGGTGTTCAGGGTGTCCAAGGGGTTCAGGGACCTTACACGAGCATGAGCGACGGAAGGTTCGCAAGAAACGACAGCAACGCATCGCCTGTGCCTTCGACCATGTCTCAACAGGTCAGTTTTATTTTCTTTAACTTTTTATCGCTTCCTCTGAACGCCAGGCTCGAGCTCAAATTATACGAAATTTTCGATTCGAGAGAATTCACTTTTCGTTACGACGAAATATGTCGAAAATATGAGGCCAAAAAATGACGTTGGTTTGCACATTAAAAAACATAGAAGCACAAAATCTCGTAGATTGTGAAAAATTCATTTGCGTAAGAATCAGTCCTCTATAAATTAATTCACGAGCAGACTGCGACGCAGCATCAACAGCCGATCATGAATCCGACCTTTCCACCGGGTTACGCTTACATCGCATACGGCGGTGGAATAATGCCCGGAAGTTTTCCATACGGAACACCGGCCATGTATCCCGTGAGTTTTAAAATCGTTTAAATTAATGACTTTTCTATTTTCTCATTGGACAAGAAAAACGAAATATCGAAGAATTTTGAGAGGAAAAAACAAGCCTCGTCCTCATAAACAAGTTTCCTTCGTTTTAGCCGATCGCGACCGCTGGTAACGCCGGAACAAACAGCGGTGCTTACAGCACAAAACCAGCAAACTATGGCTCAGGATACGGAGGTGGAGCCAATTACGATGGTTTAGCCAGTGCTAGTCAGACCGGGGAATACAAAGCTACGGGAAGCCCGTACACAGGCTCCCAGAGCGGCAAGACTGGAACGTCCACTGGTAACAACAACAGCGGAGGCAGCTCCGGCGCTGACATAGGCACCAACATGTACGCCAAGAATCACGTTGCTCTCGGCAAAGTTAACGTGAGTCCAATCATTCATTATTTTCATTATTTTCAGCCTGTCTAACCAAATTATTACTTAACAACATTTTCACTATAAATCGAAACATAAAATTTCTTGTTATTTTCATGATTCTATCAAATTTCAATGGTGCGGTCCAAATAGTGCTTTCTCGGTTTTTATTATTCCTCAAATATTCGCGATTTAACTGGCAGAAGCTTCATTTTTGACACTTCCAGTACCGACCTCCTGTAAATCCATCTTGAATCAATCTGACCCAAGGAGTTTATCGAATTGTCTTTTTTTTTTTATCCAGAGACGTTTTTTGCAGTAAATTATCCAGATTTTATGTCTCCAAATTCATTTTTTCACAAAAACGATAATTAAATGCCAAGAAATCGTTGCTATTGACCCTCGGTAGACACACTGCAATTTTGGCGCACCTCCCTAGACACACATGGGTCTGGGGTGTCCTACCGTTTTTTTACTTTCCTTGGAATCGTTAAAAAAATGGGAAAAAATTGAGGAAAATAATTTTGGATCTATAGAAAAAGAGGCTGCACTGGGTGATGGATAAAAATTATTTTTCATTATTATTATTAAATGATAATCGATACGAAAAATGAGAAATTCACGCCATTCGCTGAACGGGCCCATGTGTGTCTACCGAGGGTTAGAAAACGTATTTTGTAAAAAATAATTAAAGAAAAAAAAAAGATAAAAATAATCGTACTAATGCCGTTTCAATGTAAACGCCGATTGTGTCCGGGCTTTGGAAACAAAACTCGAGCAGTCTTACGACAAACAGACTTTCCACTCGGCGACACCGCCCCCGTTTAGTCTCTCGGGGAGCCAAAGCGCCGGGATGCCCGGAGGTTACGGAACTCCTCACTTGTTTATTTCGACAATGCCGCATCAGTTGCATCAGCCATTGCATCAGGACGGCGGTAGCAGTACCGGCCAGCGCTCAAATTCGAGCTCGCAGAATAAAACACAAGCAAAGCCAGGCTACGCTTCGACGTACTGGACCGGAGGCAATTAAAAAGCCGGCAATGAGAAGCAACACGGAGAGACAACATGAAAATCTAAACACATCAGCACCGCCGCCGCCGCCGTCACCAAATCGAAGCGAAACGAAAAAGCAAAAGCAAAACCGACACACCGCTGTGTGCGCTCTCTCGATTCTCGTCCGAGTGTCCAACGATACGTACAGACACACGAAAACGAGCTGCCGACGATCGTAAACAACGACGATCTAAAGATCGAGAGCTAGAGGGAAAATGGAGAGAGCGTTTCGAGATATTGCCGAATTACGAATAGTTCATAAGCCATTTTGACTAATGAAAAGATTTTTAAAAAACACTACACATATAAATAGACACGAATACACACCAAACGCGGTTATCGAATTTGCGTTATATTTTCTCCGCCTCGAGACGCTGCCCTTGTCCATTTCCCCTCGATATTTTCATTTCTCATTCACCTCGCACCACCGTTCGTCTCCCATCCCTCCTTGACCTTTCTCCCATTCATTTTAATAATTGTGCTCTGGGGAATAACAAAAAATTGTCCCAATACGATCGTGACCAGTGTTGAGAGAGAAACCTGTTCGGCAATTTTCAAAAAGCACACAAAACCAAACGGAATTTCGTATCGACGCGCAGAATCAATAGCGAAATCGTCTGAGCGATTCCTCATCACCTCGTTTCCTTGTCAGTATCTTTTTCACGGTTATCCAAAGATCATAAAGCGTTCATCTTCGAGCGTTCAAAAAAAAAAAAAAAGAAATTTCGATTTAATTGCAAAAGTCCTTGGTTGGAAAAGAGCCGAGTGTAAATTTTTGGTTTATTCGTTTTCGATATCAAACAGACGTTACAACCGGAGCAAGGTAAACGAAGACGTGAGAAATTTCTTTGGCACGTTGGAGGACGGTGCGAGCGAGGGAAAAGCGAGTTGATCGCCTAGACCTAACGAATTAAACATTTCACAAATCTCCACGTTCAGGAATCCCTATCGATCAATTTTTTCATAAAAAAAAAAAACCCCGAGCGATTAAGTCGTCGATTGAAAATAATTAAAAAAGCCCCCCCAAAAAAAAACGGAGCAAAAAGTTAAATTGGTAAAATGTCAATGAGAGCGAACTGCGGAGAATGTCGAAAGTGAGGCATTGATCAAAAAAGGCATTGCTGTTCGATCAACCGGAAACAAACAATTAATTTCTATTTAATTTTTTACAACAAACGCAATGGCCAATGGTAACAAGCATTATTTCTGTAAACTCTGATATCGAGCTGCTGGCAGGAGGTTAATCCGCGCGATAATAATCGAGCATATATGTTACGGAAAGAGCCAAAAAAATGTATTCACACACTTAATCAACAACATTGTTGTCTACATATTTTTGGCGCGCGCGCGACTGAGCGAGCTTGCGAGCGAGTGTATGCAGGTCTGTGTGTATATGTGTATGGGTTTTGTGCGTGTGTGTATATGTCTGTGAGCGCGCGCCCCTCTTTGTACACACGAAAATACATGATGAAAAGGAAAAACAAAAGGAACAAAAAGATAAAGAAACGGAGAAATAACGTTCATGGAACTCCTTGTATGTCTCGTCTCTGCAACTATAAATATATAAATATATTGATGATTAAATAACTAATGAAAAATAAATGAAAAATTAACGTCGAGAAATTGTCACAGAGAATATCGATATTTTCACTGTACGAAAACAGAACATGTAACAGCGCGTATCTTATACTAAAAATATGTGACTTATTATTTAAGTTCAGTTATTTCGTGACCCTTGGAAAGCTGCTTTGTCCGCTGGGGGAGAGAGGAAACTTTAAAATAATACGAAATATTTCAAGTTGAACTTTTCGGTCATACCATTCATCGCGTTTCCTCATTTCTGAGCTAAATTAAATTATCACCATTTATATAAACTCATTTTTATTTGCGCGTCGCTTAAGAACCGAGGACGTGCGCCAGGAGGGTTAGTATAGTTGTAAACTTGTATTAACTGGACTTGTTCCCTAATAAAATTGTGAAGACCAAACTCTTTAGGCTCGATCTCTTGAAATGCCAGAACTTTGCTGCTCATTGATCAATATCTTCGCTCTCTCTCTCTCTCTCTCTCTCTCCTTTCGATATTTTTCATTGTCGCGACGTTTCCATCGGGAAGTCTCGATACACGGCGATCTTCCTCGATTGTTTTTTTTCTTTTTCGACCTCCTTTCGTTCGGTACACACGAAACTACGAACTCTCTCGAAATTTTTAATTAATCGAAAAGTTAAATTTGCACTCGGCGCAGCAGCTTCTCGTTCGCTGCTGTTTAGATTTTAGAATTCTTGACAATATCCACAGGCGCAGAGTCTTTCCGCCGGAAATCTAAACGACGACCAATTTTGCTCGGTTCCTCGGAGCCAATAAAACGATCGGCACTTGCGTTTGTATCTTTGAAAAATCAAAGAAAGAAAATGAAGAAAAAAACAATAAGTGCGTCCGGATTCTCGCAGGAAAATCGATCAATGCACACGTGAGACGAAAAATAAACGACGAGGCACGAGACTCTCGACGACGAGCCAACTTTCCTCATTATTTTTTCACCTCACAAATTTTTTACTCCCACTTTTTCGAGTCATTCCCTTCACTCTCCCTCTCTCAGTCACACACCCACATCCAAACAGAAACACTGACGCGCGATGACTTTAGAAAGAATTCAACGTAAAAATAAATTCGCGCAGTAAACCGCGTACTGTTGCATAAATATGCGGACCGAATCGTATCGTTTACGCGCGGTAACAATTAAAAGAAAGAATGAAAAAAAAACAATAATAAAATGATGAAAAAAATTAAAGGGGTTCTATCGCCATAATCATAATAGTGTATACAAAGTAACGGCAAAATCATGAGAAACAATATTTCCAAGACAATGTTTCAACATTTAGCGTGAATTTTCTGAACCGTCGCATTTAAATGTGTACAAAATTTCAGAAACTTTCACCGTCTGGTAATCGAGATATTCACTGTTTAAGGAGTTTCGCTACAAATATCTAAATATTAAGCTTCAACATCAAGTGCGAAAAAAACAATTTTTTTCAAATTTTTCGTCTGTCCAATTATCCAGTAATTCAGCATTAAAGCAGAATTCTCATACCCGGAATATATATTTATATATGTATATGAAAACGGTATGCTTATGGACGTGAACTTGAATGTTAAATTATTCGAGAACTGGTTGGAAGAATAATTTGAAAAAAATTGTATTGTCATGTATAATACTAAAGAATATATTAACAAAATTTTATTAAATTCTAATTATTTTGGAATTTGTTATATTTTTAACATGGTTTAGCATGGCAATATTGTATCGCCTGTACCGAAACGCCTTAAAATCGCAATTTCAAGGTCTTATGGGAAGTTACGAAAAAAAACGATATTTTACAACAAATAACTCGATTTCTAGACGGTCAAACTTTCTCAAAGTTTATCCACACTCGAGTACGATTGTTAAGATATAACTATCACGAAACGACTTTTATTTAGGCTTCTTTCAAAATTTAGTATAAACGTTCTTGGCACCAAAACTAACAGTTTTCTCCTTTGAAGAAAACATTTTCTGACGTTTAGAATTTGAGTCATATCCAATTTTTTATTTTTCCCATCTAAACGCGCGTAAATTGAAGTCGCGTTTCTTTTGTTTTTTTTTCTTGCAACGTTTTTAACGAAACGTGACTTGAATTTACACGCGTTTAGATGGGAAAATTAAAAAATTGAAAATTAAATGACTGAAATTCTAAGCGTCAGAAAATTTTTCTTCACAGGAGAAAACTGTTAGTTTTGGTGCCAAGAACGTTAATAATAAATTTTGAAAGAACCCTAAATAAAGTCGTTTTGTCATAGAATAATACGTCAAGAAAGTTCATACGAATTTTAAACTATCAAACTTGGAATTTATCTTACGCATGATCAACGATAGAGCCTCTTTAAACGATAGTAAGTGTAATGTACTATAAGAAAGAATAAAGTGCAAGTCGATTATAGGTGGTATATAACATTAAATAATTAAAATGAGTAAAACGACAAGGAGATGATTACGATTATGATTATGATGAAGATGAAGAAAAAAAAACAGGGAAGGAGTATGCGAATATATACTATATATAGTATGAGGGAATAAACGAGAAGCGCGTGTCCGAGAGGACTTAATGGGGAACGCGAACGTCAACGTTCTTCATAATGATTGTCATACCTTAATAATTTTTGTATTTTTGTCAAATATTAATGGAGCGATCGAGATTGCAACGTGCATTCGATCTGCCACTATTGCTAACTATTAACTATTATAGATCAACCATCATTAATAAATAATAACATTTAGCTACTACTGTGTATAAATATGAATATTCTCAGAATAAATGTAACGAAGGAATCAACGAGCAGCAGCGTAGAAATTCATTTTTACATTTTAAATTTGTGCTTTTTTCTTCTTTTTCATTTCTACTCATTTTTCAAGCGTTCCAAATTTGTTTTTTCGCCATCCCTCGGATGCTCGTGGACAAGAAAGCTGGATTGGTTTTTTTTTTTGAGGAAAAACCAATTGGAAATTGTGCCTTGAACGATCTATAAAAAAAAGGGAGCGATCAATCGATTCGCAGAAATTCTGGACAGTCATTTTGGCGAATTTGGAGAAATGACTGTTTTATTGTCAAGTATTAATTTCAGATTGACGCAATTTATTCGATTATTTGGTGAAAAAAATACAAAAGGATTTAAAAAAGTATTTATTATATTATTGACGTTTGGAAAAAAGGTTTTCGGAGCAGCGCGGAATTTATATTTTGTGCGTTGAATTTTTTCGGGTTCGCGCGGTTCGCGTTTCAATTTAGTTGAAATATTAGCCACCACAAGCGTTAGTGTCGAGTCGCAACCAAAAACTAGAGGCTTCCTCGATACCTCTGTGAAGTTGGCCCCCCGAAGTTATTATTTTTTAATTTTATTAATGCAAATCGTTTGAGAGGCTTTGAGAGTAACGAAAAATTGTTTCAGAGTAATTCACTTGTCTCGAAACTCTATCGAGTCTCTAGATTTCATTGAATCGTAATTTGACTTGAAAAACAAAAGAAAGGAAATGGATGCTAGCGACATCTTTCCAAGAGGGAATGTAGTTTTTCCTCTCCCAGCAATTTAAACCATTACAGGACGATTTCTGTCTCGCTATTTCGAATGACAATGGTCAATAGCACAACACTCCTTAGCGTGCGATTTATAGTTCACAGTTCGCACTCTCGAGGAGTGTCAGGAATTATCCTAACCTTGCCGATGTTGTATTTTTGAATCGGTTTATTGTTAGATAAGTTTTTAGTGTAAAAAATTGTCAATAGTTAATTTAAAAATGTCTGAAAACGCAAGTCCGATTAAATATTTTTTGAGTGGCGGTTTTGGCGGCATTTGCACCGTAATAGCGGGTCACCCTTTGGATACAATTAAGGTAAAAGCTCAAAGTCCATCGTTATATAGTTTTATCGTCGATTCTATTGACCCTTTTGACGGGCAATTTGTTAATACATACCGCGAGCATTTTTTCGTGATTACCAATTCGATTGGAAACTCCGTTTCTTCGAAAAACGAAAGAACGTAAAACTATTTTTCGTAATTACCACAAACTTGTCAATGAATTAAAAAAAAAAAAAAAAAACAATTTCATTTCACGTAAAATATAAATCGTTGTTCTATTTCCTGTTTTAATCACGTTGATTCTTGTTTTTTCTCGTTCCCCGTTTGTGACGATACCATAACCTCCAAAGACTCGAAATTTAAACATTTGAATATTTAGAACATCGATCGAATTCATCGTGTGTGCATGCGTATTTTCTTCATAGCGTAACTTTTGTATAAAAATTTTTCCATTTTCAAATTCTTCAACATTTCGAGCATTTTCAAAAAGTGAAGAAAAAACTTGCTGATTCTTGCTTCAAATTTCCATTTTTATGCAAAATTTCATATCGTGAAAAAATCAAGTTAAAAATCCGAGCTGTGGAACACGAAATAGACATTACAATTTTTTTTTTTTTTTTTTCTGTTTTTAATAGGTCCGTTTACAGACAGTTAGCAAAACTGGAACGCACGATGCTCCTCTCTATAAAGGAACTTGGGATTGTGCCAAAAAAACAGTCGCCAAAGAAGGTTTCCGAGGGCTCTACAAAGGTCAGTAGAGAATATATCCGTTTGTGTAAAAATGCAAGTCTTTCTTTCAAAAATGGCAAGAAAAATAAATAAAAAAAATAAAAATTAAAAAAAAACTTTAAGTTTCTGTTTTTTGAGGAAAATGGAAATTTCTTCAGATTTTCATGGTTTGATAAAACATCATAAAAATCTAGCTGAATCGACTTTTATAACTTGCTCCCAATCATTGTGAAAGTTTTTGGAAAGTGAAGACAGTTGAGGATTTTCTAAAAAATGTTATCATTTTGCTTATTATTGCGAGGCCACTAAGCGCCTTGCTAATGGGAGCAGTTTTGTGAGCGTGAGAAACTAGCATAGAAGTACTGTGCAACTTGCTCATTACCGTGTCTTTCGAGTCCAGTCCAGGCGGCTGAAGAATTTGTTTAACGCGGTTGAGCTTGCGTGCCATGGATCCAAAATACTCCAAATGAGAAAACTATCAATAGTTTTGGGCTTGGAGCTGTTGAAGGAGAATTTTAGCATGATTTCTCCATTGCTCCATTTCTCATTCCTTAAGGAAAACCTCATGGATTTTCCTTATGGGAATACATGCTTAATATTCTTTTTAAACCCTCCTGTTTTTACAATGAAACAAATCAATCAATCGCAGCGTCGAAAGAAGCCAAAAATGCCAAGTTGTGGGACATTCGCGTGAACTCTTCAACTTTTTACTTTCGAAACAACTTTTTAAATACCTTTTCCAATAACTTTTGAAATAAATTTTAAAATAAATTTTGAAATGAATTTTTGAATAACTTTCAAAATAACTTTTGCAATAAATTTTTGAATAAATATTGAAATGACTTTCAAAATAAATCTGAAAATAACTTTTTAAAGAACTTTTGAAATAACTTTACAAATAAAACATTGAACGATGAATGTTTTTCGAGTAATTGTTGAAAAGTTAAACTCTGTCGACACGACTCTTTGCCTACATCCTGTTAAAAAAGTGAGTGACGTACTTACAGGAATGGGAGCGCCTCTTACCGGTGTGGCGCCGATATTCGCTCTCAGTTTTTTCGGTTTCGGGCTTGGAAAAAAATTGCAGCAAAAATCACCGGAGGATAAATTGACGGCGCCACAGCTTTTCTATGCAGGAGCATTCAGTGGAGTACTTTCAGCGGTTATAATGGCTCCAGGGGAGAGGATCAAGTGCCTTTTGCAAATACAACACGCTGACGCTGTAGCAAAGTACAAAGGGCCGGTCGATTGTGTGAAACAGTTGTACAGAACCGGAGGCATGAGGAGTATTTATAAAGGAACTTATGCGACGTTACTCAGAGGTGAATAAAAATTTTTGAAATCTCTGATTGGTCAATAAATATCATTGAACAAATAAATGCAAAAAAAAAACGTGAGTTCGTTCGAGAAAAATGTCTCTGTTAATCTGTTACGAAGAGTTAATCAGTTGGTCAATGAATTTGTCAATTAAAATAGTTGCATAATTTTCGTCAATCGGTAAAAACTTGTCGGAAGCCTCGAATTCCATAAAAACGGAATTTCCGAGAACGGGAGTTAAATTTTTATCAGCGTTCTTATCAAAGTTCTAAGAGATAACGTGGACGTAAGTTTCGGGAGCTCCATTAACGTATTACTATCAAAAAACGACTTTGTTTAGGCATCTTTCAAAATTTTGAATTTGAAACCTTCTTGGCACCAAAACTAACAGTTTTCTCTTATGAAGAAAAAATTTTCTGACGTTTAGAATTTGAGATATTTAATTTCCAATTTTTTATTTTTTCCTTCTAAACGCGTGTAAATTCAAGTCACGTTTCGTTAAAAACGTTGCAAGAAAAAAACAAAAGAAACGCGACTTCAAGTTACACGCTTCCAGATGGAAAAAATAAAAAATTGGAAATTAAATATTTCAAATTCTAAACGTCAGAAAGTTTTACTTCGTAGGAGAAAACTGTTAGTTTTCCTGCAAAGAACGTTTATACAAAATTTTGAAAGAACCCTAAATAAAGTCGTTTCGTGATAGTAATCCCTTAATTATCATTACAAGCATATTTTTCACTCTATTTTATCTAAAAACTACAAGAACATCGGGATGAGTTTTAAATAAAGAAATGATCGCATGCATCGATGGCTTTTTAATGCATTTTCTTTCCCTTCAGATATGCCAGCTAGTGGCATGTATTTTTTGACCTACGAGTATCTTCAACGACTGATGGCCAAAGAGGGTGAGAAACTAGGTCTCGTGTCGACAATTTTGGCCGGTGGTTGTGCAGGAATTGCTAATTGGATCGTAGGAATGCCGCCCGACGTTCTCAAGAGTCGGCTCCAAACTGGTAACATTAATGACTCCATCGGAGCTCCTAAAATTTCTATAAAGTGCATTTTACTAAGCAACTTTTTCAAAGTCACTAAAAAAATGAATCAAGAGCAAAATCATAAGAAAATTATTAGTCGTTTAAATTTTACAAAAATCGTTGGTCGACGACTTTTGAACAATTCGTTAGTGACTCAATTGAGATTCTCGTCCAATTGAAAAGTTTTGAAATTTTGAAACTGGAATAATTAGGAAACGCCAACTAATAATTAATCGTTCTTCCATTGCTCATTGTTAATCCTTACTTGCGACCTTGGGGTACGAGCTCCCCCGGGCCTATTAAGAAAAATACTAATTTTTCCACTTTTGTTGGTTTTAGCATTTTTTTAGTGTACTTAAATTTAATTTTTGGCTTCAAAAAGTAAACAATCTTTAAAAAAAAGCTTTCAATATTTTCTACAACAATTTTCAAGTCGAAATATTCAGTAGTTCATTTTTTATAACAATTTTTGTTACCGGTGTACAAATCTAGCCCATGGTGGCGAGTACGTAATTTTACAGAGGTGTGGCAAGTGAGGGTTGAAAATCGGTGCACAATTTTTTTGATAAAAATATTTATGCAACAATGGCTGCAATAATTCATTATTTTGTAGCGCCTGAAGGAACGTACACTGGCTTGAGAGACGTATTCTCTCATTTGATGAAGGAAGAAGGTCCTCGCGCACTATACAAAGGAGTCGTGCCCGTCATGCTGCGAGCTTTCCCAGCGAACGCAGCTTGTTTTCTTGGTTTTGAATTAGCTATTAAAGTACTTGATTGGGCAGCACCGAACATGTAATTATAATCCTCCCCCCCCCCTCCCTCGTCCTCTTGCCCAAAAATCGAATTTTCAAATAATTGTAAAACATTTGTATTCTTTTTATATATATATATATATGTAATATAGATTTTTACTACTGTTGCCGGAGACTTGGTCAATTATATTTTTACGACTGCAAAAAGCCTTTTTTCACAATGACCGTCCCTCCTCGGCATTCCTCTTCGCCAAAGTCTTGCAAATTCCTAAGACTGAGTAAGGATATGGAAATATGTATTTTTTATAATTGTTCGTCGTAGCTTCTTTGAGTTTTATGAGTGAAAGTAAACAATTGCCGAAAATGTAGCGTGAATGACGAAGCCTTAACCCTCGGTAAACACACATGGGTCTGGGGTGCCCATTCAGCGAATTGCGTAAATTTCTCGTTTTTCGTAACGCATTGAATAAAAATAATGAAAAAGAATTTTTGTCCATTACTCGGTAAAGGCTCTCTTTCTATAGACTTTCCTGAATTTTTTCCGATTTTTTAAACCAGTCCAAGGACACTAAAAAAACGAAAGGGCACTCCAGACCCATGTGTGTCTAGGGAGAACGTATTACTATCACAAAACGACTTTATTTAGGTTTCTTTCAAAATATTTTGTATAAACGTTCTTGGCACCAAAACTAACACTTTTCTCCTACGAAGAAAAACTTTCTGACGTTTAGAGTTTGAAATATTTAATTTCCCATTTTTTATTTTTCCCATCTAAACGCGTGTAATTTGAAGTCGCGTTTCTTTTGTTTCTTTCTTGCAACGTTTTTAACGAAACGTGACTTTAAATTACACGCGTTTAGATGGAAAAAATAAAAAATTGGAAATGAAATATCTCAAATTCTAAACGTCAGAAAATGTTTTCTTCGTAGGAGAAAAGTGTTAGTTTTGGTGCCAAGAACGTTTATACAAAATTTTGAAAGAACCCTAAATAAAATCGTTCCGTGATATTAATACCTTTTGAATATTTTCGACACGATTTGACGAATTAAAAAAAGGCCCTGTCAGCGGATTTTTGCCATCGTCCCGCATCCGTGGACAGAACCTTTCCGTCATTAGTCAAACGACATTGAAAAAATTTTAATTTCGAAAATTCGACGTGATGTTCAGTGACTGATCCATTCTCTCAAAGAGAATTTGTCAAAATTGCGAACAATGTGGCTCGGGATCTGTGGATAAACATTGACCGGGAAAATGAGCAATTTACCCTGTAAAATTGACATTTTTTCCATTCAAGTCTCTCGACGAGACACAAAGTACATCGAGTGAGTAGAAACGATACAATAAACGAAGCGTAAAAAAAAAAAACAATTTTCTTACTTTTTGAAAAAAATTTCATCGGTATAAAAACTTTTTAGCGGCGCGATTAAAAAGTGGGCAGCCAAGTACTAAATTGAAATAAGTTTCGTAGCTACTGGACTTTTTACAGGAAGGTTAAAAATAAAATTCCTTTTTGTAGAATTAAAATTGATGACTAACGTTGGTTGGTAAGTTGACTGGGTCTCGGTTGAATGAATTGGTATGAAAAATTGTTCGACCGGGAATATCTTACGATATTTTCGTCTCTATGATTAATCGGGGCGAACACTGATATAAATATTTATGCGAAAAACAATGAAAATGATTTACGATTGAGGATTAAAAAGGAAAGCTGTTAATCACATAGAACCAATATTTTGTTCGACCAAGAAGATCAATTTCGGGAAAACGAAAACCCAAAAATAATCAGCAATCGGTTTTGACAGCGTAATAAATATTTGGCTTATCGCACTTGCAAGTTTACGGCAACGCGGATATCCGAGTAAAAAACTATTTTATGGAAAGTGTGATCGTTGATAACTAGAGTCTTCGGTACGTACTAAGTCAATGAAATCATTTCGACGTTATTTATCGTTGGGCTTTGTTTGTCATGGGGGAAGGACGTCCAACTTCAATCCAGTCTTAGGTATGCAGAAACCGCAGTATCCACCGCATCTTCCAGTGATTCTTTGGTGGTTCTAAAAATGCAAATTTATTCTCGTTCAACGAATCGAACGAAAGGAAAGAATATAAATATTCCGTTCGGTAGACACACATGGGTCTGGGGTGCCCATTCAGCGAATGCCGTAAATTTCTCGTTTTTCGTATCGCATTGAATAAAAATAATAAAAATAAATTTTTATCCATTACTCAGTGTAGGCTCTCTTTCTATAGATCCAAAACGACATTTCTGAATTTTTTCCGATTTTTTTAACGAGCCCAAGTACAGTCAAAAAAAGTGGGACGCCCCAGACCCATGTGTGTCTACGGAGGCTTGATTCTTCATTATTTTACTCACTAATTTGTTGATGGCCATGATTGCTTTGGATTTTTTCGAGCTCCATGAAACTTCGGGAGCTATTCTCAATGCTGTTCCCGTCAGATCGATACTGAAGCGACCTTGAGGGCAATTCTCACGACTGTAACAATCACCAGCTTTGCCAAACTCTACTCGTCTCGCTCCGTTGGTACGAGAAAATGTAAAGTCGTCCGCTGAAAATTCATTCAATTTTACATGAAATTTTCTATTTGAGAAAAATTTGGGAAAAATGTCAAATCTGATGTTTATAGTTTCGCCCTTACGTACCAACGATCATGAGCTTTGTCGGATTGATACGGACTCTCTTAAAGTTTGTCAATCCTGACATCGTTCCGTCGCTCACACACTCGCAGCTTTCGTTCCGTTGCCCCTCGTATGGACATTGATTCGGGTTCAACAATCTAAAACACGAGAAGGTTAAAGCCAAAAGTTTAAATAATCATAAATTCCAATTTCATGTGGAGGCGTGCTCCGACTTTAGTTTCAAAAGTTATTGGTTCAATATTCCAGACTCTGCAACGCATAATTAACCCTTCGAGGGTACACCTCCCATGAGTGCATATGGGTCAATCTGACCCAAGACGTTTTTCAAATCGTTGTGTTCCGGTAAATATGCATTTTTTAATTTTTTCTGTAGAGACGTTTTTTTTAATATTCTCGAGTTTCGGAATATCTTTGAATTTTGGGTCAATCTGACCCAAGGCGTTTTTCAAATCATTGTATTCCGGTAAATAAGCGTTTTTTGTTTTTTTTTGTAGTAAATTATTAATATTTTATGGCCGTAAATGAATTTTTCGACGAAAACGAAAATGAAACGGCAAACAATTGGTGACAGAAAATTGTTGGGGTCAAAACGACCCAGTATGCACTCGAAGCTTAAAAAAAAATAAAAAGCGCAAATGGATATTTGGAGATTGGATGAATTTACCTCTTGTCATAAATTTCGGCGTAGTTTTTGCGCTCTCCAGCCGGCAGAGTGAGATACTCTCGCGGAGAATCGGTACCGATATTGTGACAATAAATCCTCATGCTTTTTCCTCCAACGATGAGTGTGTATTCGCCGTCGTGTCTGAGTCTCAAGCGTTTTTGTGCTTCCAAGCAAGTTTTAGGACCGCAGCGTCTCTGATTACACTTGCGTTCTCGCTTGGGTGCCAAATGCCGTGGACAATAGCTACGAGGTCGTTTCCTGCCTGTCATGTCGTGACAAAATAATCGACGTAGCTGTCTCCCTTTTTTTCCACAAGGACTGCTACACTGAAAAGACATGAAAAACGATATTCAATGGCCACTCGTTATTTTGACTGGCATTGCACGAAGAGAAAAGTTATTTGAAACATTAGTAATTAGTTAAAGTCACGAGAGAATGGTAAAAATTAAAAGGAGCCTCTTTCGAGTTACCTTTCTCCAGTTCCCCGTCGACCAATAGAATTTATCATCGCATTCACGTGTTTTGCATGCTCTGACTGCATTCGGTCTATTTGCAGGCATGCAGCCATCAGTGGGCAGAGGATCGACCCATCCGAGTCGATGAATACGATGACAAGTAACGGTTCGTTGTTGAATGCCTTCCCCACATTCTCTCGAGCACTTGAAATGTGTGATAAAAGTATTTTTTTTTTTTTTTCTTCTTCACATAATCGATCATTAAGATATTACTATCACGAAACGACGTTATTTAGGGTTCTTTCAAAATTTTGTAGACTCCAGGTTACCGGAATAGGTAAAAACAAAAAAGGTTCTTGATTAAGAAGTCGTGACTGTTTCAAAGTCTAAAATTACGTTTCCAAGGATATTCGACGATTTTCTCCCGATAAAATGAAAAAGATTCCATGCAAAATTACAAAGAAACAAAAAAAAAAAACGGGTCACTTTTGAAATTTCAATCAGACTGTGTGAATCTTGAGGATTTATAAATAATGTTTTAATGAAGGAACGTACGGGAGTCCAGTTCGAGACTCTCCATCTTCGTTTACTTCGATCGGACGACTGAGGAGATCGACCAATTATTGTTGAGGTGACACAAGTCGATCCGTGACACTTTTTCGACTGTTTCGGCTTTTCAGTGGAATAACATTTGACATCTGGTGCAGAAACACCATTAGGATATTTACAACGAACTTGCCTGTGTTGTCGTCCTTGGCCGCAGTCAGTATTACACTATAACAATATTTAAAGCATTTAAATGGTTGTTGTTAATGGAGTTAGTATATTATTGGCTGTTTGCTGCGCATTCTTCATAATAAATCAATAAAAATAAATGAAAAAGATAAACTCACGGGTTTCCACTCGCCGACCTCCCAGTGATAACAAGGTCCGCTTTCGCAAGCTTCTGTTTCGTTGGGTTTGGGAGTACTGCAATGATTCGGAGAGACTATTTGATTTTCTACGTGACACCATATCGGTCGACCTCGTTTGCCAGGTCCACAGCTGGCCGAGCACTGCAAGGAAATCGTCAATTTTTATTCTCCAGCTTAGTCACGAAAACAAACACGTTTTCAGTGAAATAAAAATGAGATAAAACTTGTATGCAAACTCGAAACGATGGAAGAAAACTATTGCAAACTGGGACTCGATTCCTAGCGGCGGGATAATCGCCGGAAAAAGGGTAGAAATAAATTAGTAATGATGCGAAGCTTTTGAAAAGTCAATTTTAAAGTATTACTATCACAAAACGACTTTATTTAGGATTCTTTCAAAATTTTGTATAAACGTTCTTGGTACCAAAACGAAGAGTTTTCTCCTATGAAGAAAAATTTTTCCGACGTTTAGAATTTGAGATTTTTAATTTTTTATTTTTCCCATCTAAACGCGTGTAAATTGAAGTCACGTTTCGTCAAAAACGTTGCAAGAAAACAATAAACGAAACGCGACTTCAATTTACACGCGTTTAGATGGTAAAAATAAAAAATTGGAAATTAAATATCTCAAATTCTAAACGTCAGAAAATTTGTCTTCATAGGAGAAAACTGTTAGTTTTGGTGCCAAGAACGTTTATACGAAATTTTGAAAGAACCCTAAATAAAGTCGTTTCGTGATATCTTAACGCGTTTAATTACAATTTTTCATAGACCAGAAAATATAATACCGAAACGTTGTTTTTTTTTTATCAACGTTTTCGAGCAAAGATTTGTCAGGGCAAAGTTAAAAATTCGTCGAATTATTCTTGCCAAATGGCTGTTGATTATTTCGATAATTTTGTAATTGAGAAAATTTTAAGTAAATGTGCCAAAATGTGTTACAACGAAAAAATTTTGATATTTTTTTTTCGTTGTTTTATTATTCAGTCCTACAACGTTGAGAAGGAGTGAATTGCAATAAACCAAGAGCAAGCTATTAATTCGTACCGGAGACCACTCCCCAAAGCTCCATTCTGGACAAGTTTCTTGTCCGCACATACGTTGAACAATTTTTTCCTTAGCAAGACACTTGGACTCGTCGACGGATTCGTCAAAGGAATTAATGCAGGCTGCAGTTCTGGATTGCATACCCCCGCCACAAGAGACACTGCACGGTGTCCATTTGCCATAAGACCAGTAAGTAGAGTCGCAAGAACCGAGACACGGTTCGTAGTTCGGTGGGCGTTTAATGTGCATGCATGCATAATTCGCAACGGGTTGAGGTGGTTTTCCACTGGCAGTCTTAAGAATCTGAACACACTGACTAGAAATCGTGCGATTACCCGGGCCACAGTTATTTGAACATTCCGAAAGAACTGTCACCTCCCACCTGAACGAAACACACAAATAAATTTTCTTTTTCATTTACGAGACAGTTTAACACCGGAACAACATTTTTGTTTCATTTTTTTTTTTCTCATGTACAAACAATTCTGTATTTTGGATAATTGTCCGAAGAAAAACTCAAAAATTCTTTTTGAACTAGAGCGCACGAAAAATCAACTGGTCGCCCCTTTGCAGCGAGAGAAAAAAGAAAAAAAAGAAATTCACAAGTTTCCATACGTTGAAAAATACGATTATGAAGAATTTACGGTTTTGTGCATTTAACCCCAGAACGGTAACCTGGGGTCAAAACGACCCCAGGCGACTTAAAATCCCTTTCTCCCTTCGTTATCACGTTTTTTATCGTCTTACCGCACTTTTGAGTAATTTTTTGACTCGAAGCAAAATTGCCCAGGCTCACGCGATCCTGCATTAAAAAACGCAAAGAATGAGCCCAAGTTGAAGGCTTTTCGTTAAATTTTACCGAAGATATGAATTTTTCAAAATTGGGGTCATTTATGACCTCAGATTACCGTAATAGGTAAAAAAAATCAGGTTACCGTTCCAGGGTTAAGGAGATTGGCTACACACAACGTTGCCATGTTAAAAACATAAAAAAATTCGAAATAATTAGAATTTAATAAAATTTCGTCGGTATATTCTTTAGTATTAAATATGAATAAACAAATTTTTTAAAGATTTTTCTTCTACATAGTTTTCGAGTTATTGGAAACTAGAGTTTCCATGCATAAGCATAGGATTCAAATATATATAGGTATATCTTTTGCATATTGTAAACTCCAATTATTCGACAACTATGTAGACGAAAAATTAGAAAAAAATAGTGTCATCGTATTTGATGCTAAAGAACGTCATCACGAAATTCGATTAAATTCTTATCATATTGTCGCATGTAGTCAACCTCCTTAAAAATAGCGAGAAAATAAACAGTGCAATAAATAATAATAAATGGAATATCGATGAGATCGAGGGTCGAGTTGTTCCAGTGTTAATAACAAATTTGTGTTAATACATTGACGTACTTTAGAGAGCAGTAAGTGTTGCATGCCTGACTTTCCTCCATAGGTTTTTCTTCCGGTCTACAATAGTCGTCAGAGACAAAATCCTCAGTCTCAATATTCTGACACTGTGACCTGCGATATTTACTTCCATCACAGGCATAATTACAGTTGGACCAATCTTTAAGAACCCAAGTGTAATTTTTTAAAATATACTTGGGCACGGTATACTGGTATGTTATTTGCGGTGGATAAACGTTTCCTACAGACAAAACCTACAACAAGTATGACATTATGCACCGCTTCAATAGTCTCTAAAGTGATAGTAGTTCTCACGTTTTTTCGTGAGACTTCGATACCTCCAAGAACACATCGATCTTAATAGGTCGGGAACTGTTCAATCGTTCGACGGGAGTTTCCGGCCCGCTGTACTCGATCGTCAGTCCAGGTCGTATTATGACTTTTTGGTGCATAACCATGAAATTTCCATTCAATATGTATTTCCCTTCCTCTCCGATGCGCAGGGCTAAAAAAAAACGGCAAACGTAAATAAATAACGAAGGATCGATTTGGCCCTGTATTTTTGTTGAATAAGAGTTCTAATTTCGGGCAGACATCAGCGCACGAGAAAGCAAACTGCTCAATATGGCTGACAGCGACGACGTCGTGCTCGAGGGTTTTTTGTGCCCGATTTGTATGACAGATCTAAAAAGGCCGCATCTCTTGACGAAACATTTTGAAGATGTTCATAACGAGGATCCCGAGATTTTGAAATCCCTCAAAGGTACTCAAAGTTTCATTTTTTTTTTCACTTTTTCTTGGTCGTTCTACTTTTAATAAAAATTCACTGTGACAATGAATTTTGATATTGCTCTTCGTTAACCCTTCGAGTACACACTGGGTCATTTTGACCCGAAAAATTTTCCGTCACCGATCGTTTGGAATTCAATGGCAACGAATATTTTTGCATTCAATTTTCGTTTTCGTCGGAAAATAAATTTAGCGCCATAAAATACAGATAATTTAGTACCAAAAACGCCACGGGTCAAATTGACCCAATATCCACTCATACCAGGTACCCACTCGAACGGTTAAATGTTTTGAAATAAATTTCGACAGACTGACCCAAATAATTGCTGTCATTATGGGATCCGTTCCATCCGTGCTGCCTAATGTCGATGTTACTGCTGCCAGCAGGAATTTTCAATACTTTCGAGTATCCATAAACGCTGGAATTATGCGAGCCACTTATTTTATGGCACATTGAATTATCTCCACCGCAAACACCGCAAGTATCCAATTGAGCGGTAGAATCGAGAACATGATCGCATCCAGCTGGTTTACAGTGTCCATGAACACAAATGTGGAAGGTGTCGGGTCCGCAAGGTGTACCGTCGATTACTTTGTCCGTAAGCTCATAGTATTGGTTGCTTTCTACCTGGCAGTATAGCTTGCAGCGATCTTCCGGAATAACTGAAAAAAGTAACGAAACTGAAAGAGACGACGACTCTTTAAAATAATAAGAAATAGGAAGCAGCAAAATGATCCAATATTTTCGGAGGATTTAGACGATTAACGCTTCGTAGAGACACTGCAATTATCGCAACTCCATAGCCACACATGGGTCTGGAATTTTTATTTTTTTATTATCGTTATTTAATGGTAATCGATACGAAAAAGGAGAAAAAAATTTTTAAATTAACATTTTGTTAAGAACAATTTTTTAAACAAATACAAAATATATTTATCCATAAAATCCGTTTTGTTTTGCGTTGCTTTCAGTATATTGTAGATATTAAACAATTAAGAGGTCAAAAAAAAAAAACTTATCGCAAAGTTATACCAGTTTCCATAAGACTACATTTGACTACGTTTAATTTATTAATATTCATTGTTCAATAACGAGCTTCCTAATCGTCGTGAAATTTTTACACGATTTCTTAAATACTTCATGCAAAAACATACAAAATTTTGAGGATTTTCTTATCATTTGCCATTTGAGACTCAACAGCCTTGAAAAATTTGAAAATATTCAAGAAAATAGTTTTCGACCTAAAGAAAAAGAGCCTGCACTCGGTTATGGATAAAAATTCTTTTTTACTATTGTCATTTAATGGTAATCGATACGAAAAACGATAAATTCACGCCATTCGTTAAATGGGCACCCCAGACCCATGTGTGTCTACCGAGGGTTAATAAAACGTGAGGCTGTTCCTGCTAGAATTCCCATAAAACCCTCTTAGTTACTACTCCAGGTTTGATTGTTCGTCATTTATAAACGTACATCAAATCTTCTCGTACACTCGAGATAAAATTTATTTCCCGCTTACTAAATGATGCGTTTACCAATTACTCGGCTGGCTATATTCTCCTCGAAATTCTTCGGAAAATCTTGGAATTGTCACTTTGGACATTAAATATAGGAATTAATAAAAAACCAATCAGCATGAGTCTAGTCGATGGGATTAATGTCGCAGATTCGCAAGACGGACACCCCGCAGATCCATGTGTGTCTACGGATGGTTAAGATGTTTTGGTTTTGATGCGTGAACGGACTGATACTTACGTCTGGTGTATTTCGCGTGCCATTGAATGTCGGTAGAGAGTCCTGGTATATTTAAATTATTATTGTCGAATTTGGCGCATTGTTCCTCTCTTGAATGAAAAAAAGTAATAAACAAATGGAGAAGCGTAAAGATTCAATAGTTTTGTAAACAGGTTGAAAAAAGTAAGAAATTCTTAATCACCTAAAATCTGGAGCGTCCAAGGGACATTCTTTGGTTTGACAGCTGCGATAATGAACGCGTTCGCCGATGCAATAGTCTCCACCGTTTTGTGGAGAAGGTCCGTTGCACTCGCGATATCTTTTTTGTATTCCACCGCCGCATGTTCTCGTGCATTCGCCATATGCTCCCCATTCGCCCCACTGGCCGTTTATCGGCTCGAGGTTTCTGATGGAAGAGCATTCTCCTCTGTGACACCATTTTTCAACGGAATTTTCATCTCCGCACGGAGTACCATCGGCCCATGGCGTATTTTGCGTCCGGCATCGATGTTGACCCAAAATCCCCGACGTGCACCAAAGTTTTTTGCAGGCTATCTGACGAATAACGACACACGAGTTAAAGATAAATGTCACTGGTCAACATTTCGCTCCTCGAGACTAATCATTTTTCCAACATTCATTTTATTTATTTTTTACTTATTCCCCAAACCTGGGGTCATAAATGACCCCAATTTTGAAAAATTCATATCTCCGGTAAAATTTGACGAAAAGGGTTCAACTCGGGCTTATTCTTTTCGTTTTTTAATGCAGAATCGCGTGATCCTTGGGGCAATTGTGTTTGGATTCAAAAAAATTAGACAAAAATGCGGAAAAACGATTAAAAAGGGGAGAAGCAAGGGAGCAAGGGATTTTAAGTTGTCTGCGATCGTTTTTTGAGCCCAGGTTACGATTTATTGCTTCTGGATAATCGCTCAACTGCAATACTTACCATCTGCAGATTTCATCGGGCAAATTTTGGATCCACGACCGAAAGCCAGTTCGCACTGTTTATTTCCGGAATATTCTTCTCCGGGCAATCGTTGTGGATCCGTCGGGGAAGTAACGCTACTCGGCTCGTCCAAAAGGCAGTTTGCATTTCTGAAACGAAGCAGCACATCGTTAGAACGTCCTTGATTTCTTTAATCGTTAATCCTCCGTAGACACACTACAATTACCGCACTTCCCTAGACACACAGGGGTCTGGGGCGCCCTATCGTTTTTTTACTGTACTTGGACTCGTTTAAAAAATCGGAAAAAATTCAGGAAAGTAGTTTTCGATCTATAGAAAGACAAGCTGCACTGGGAAATGGATAAAAATTATTTTTTACTATTTTTATTAAATGTTAATCGATACGAAAATGGAAAAATTCACGCCATTCGCTGAATGGGCACCCCAGACCCATGTGTGTCTACTGAGGCTCAAATTGGACAAATCATAATGATAAAAAAAAAAAAAAAATGGCTCACTCCAAATATTCGGTCAAATAATAACGAGAGCATTTGGACCATTCCCATCGAAAAGTATTATTGTCCAGTCTCCGGGTCATAAAGTTATGAACGTCAGCATCGATTTGAAATTCCGCGCACTTGACATCGTCGTCGTGGGGCATGTTCAATCTGAAATATCACAATAAATATTTCACACCTTTCTCCAAAACAATGAGCGATCTGTCATTTTTGTTTATTTTTTTCTTTTTATTTTTTATTTCTTTTTTTTTCAGAAACTTGGCAACAAATTTTGATCCAGCAAAAGGATACTCACACGTGTCCTATTTCGTGAGCGATAGTGAAGGCAGTTGCCAGGCCATTGTCTTGGGCAATCGCGCAAGACAATCCCGGCGAGCACATACGGCCAAGCTCAGCCAAGCCGAGAGTTTCGCAGCGATTTTGTCGAGGATCTTGACACAAATTTTCTCTGGAAAAAAAAAGAAAAAACACGGAAAAATAAGTTGCTGGAAGAAACGAAACGATTTCCAAGTTGAAAAGTGTCGGGCACGAACCTGGTCAAGAGGAGAGCCACGTCGTGATGTTCGCTGGAAGGTTCGTTAGGATTGTTCAATTTTTGCCACTTGCAAAATTTTCTAAGCATCTCCGGAGCGGATATTCCGTTGTTGTGCGTGTAACGCATTCCGAAAGTTTGTTCCACCGAGGCAATCTTCATAACGGCAATACTAATTGGATTTCCGATCGAAGGATCTTTATAGATTCGATAGACCTGGACCAAGAAATACGAGAGTAAACAAGATTTGATACAATGTAGACATTGTGTCTGAAGCCTGAAAAAATATCGTTTTGTTGACCTGCCGAAATATTGAATAAAAATATCGATAAAAAACAGAATTTCGTAGCATTCCAACGATACAAACTTCGCTGAAAATATTCATTGTAATCGCTTCGATGTTTAGGAGCGAGTGAGGCGCCGAGAAGATGAAAATAATACTCACGGTGCTCATTAGGACTAAAATATATGAAACAAGATCGGCCCCATGGTACTCGATCATTTTGGCATCAGCGACGACCATAATCTCGACAAAGTATTCATGGGGAAGAGCTCGTCGTTGTCGCCAATTAGATAGCGGATCTTCTCCATTGTTTAATTTGTTTAATCTCGTATTGTCAACCTTTTTCCAATAGTTATGCCTATTGAGAAAATCAAAACGTCAAAGTACATCGGCATCGAGGCTACAAAAATGATCAAATATTGAAAAAAAAAAAAAAAAAACAAAGACGATGTGATTGAGGCGATTCATCGGTTCGCCAGATTCCGTGTGAATGTGAAAGTTGGAAAGCAGATTCACATTTTTCTCGGAAAGCACTCGAGACTTTGGAGAATAATGAAAAATTCAATATTTAAAGAAATTTTTAAATTTATTTATAAAATTTATTTATAAAAATAAATATTTAAATAAACTTGGAGTATCAGGTCCGGCAGGATCATTCCCGACGGTCAAACTGCACGAGGAGAGAATAATATCAAAAATTACCATGACAGTGTCCCTTCGAGAGATTTTAACAAATACATAATAATTTTTTATATGAAATTGAATGAAAAATGTCAAATTTTCCGCTATTTTCGATAAATGAAAAATGACTATGTATTTGCTAAAAATTCTTAAAGGGGCGACATGGTACCAGGGAACTATGATGCCATAATAATTTTTTATATTATTTTCTCTCCATGTCATAGATCACCTTAACCCTCCGTAGACACACATGGGTCTGGGGTGGCCAATCAGCGAATAACGTAAATTTTTCGTTTTTCGTAACGATTACCATTAAATAACAATAATAAAAAATCATTTTTATTCATTACCCAGTGCAACCTCTCTTTCTATAGATTCAAAAATACTTTCCTGAATTTATTCAGATTTTTTATACGCGTCCAAGAACAGTAAATAACGGTAGGGCACTCCAGACCCATGTGTGTCTACGGAGGGTTAAGCTTTATTTTCAAGTGGCGAATATTTTCTAGAATATGAAAAACATAAAACCTCGAAAAAGTGACAAATCTGTCTTGGAAATCTACGACATTAATCCCATCGACTAGACTCATGCTGATTGGTTATTTATTAATTCCCATATTAATGTCCAAAGTGACAATTCCAAGATTTTCCGAAGAATTTCGAGGAGAATATAGCGAGCCGAGTAATTGATAAACGCATAATTTAGTAAGCACGACATAAATTTTATCTCGAGTGTACGAGAAGATGTGATGTACGTTTATAAATGACGAACAATCAAACCTGGAGTAGTAACTGAAGAGGGGTTTATGGGAATTCTAGCAGGAACAGCCTCACGTTTTATTAACCCTCGGTAGACACACATGGGTCTGGGGTGCCCATTAAACGAATGGCGTGAATTTATCGTTATTCGTATCGATTACCATTAAATGACAATAGTAAAAAAGAATTTTTATCCATAACCGAGTGCAGGCTCTTTTTCTATAGATCGAAAACTATTTTCCTGAATATTTTCAAATTTTTCAAGGCTGTTGAGTCTCAAATGGCAAATGATAAGAAAATCCTCAAAATTTTGTATGTTTTTGCATGAAGTATTTAAGAAATCGTTTAAAAATTTCACGACGATTAGGAAGCTCGTTATTGAACAATGAATATTAATAAATTAAACGTAGTCAAATGTAGTCTTATGGAAACTGGTATAACTTTGCGATAAGTTTATTTTTTTGACCTCGTAATTCTTTAATATCTACAATATACTGAAAGCAATGCAAAACAAAACGGAGTTTATTGATAAATATTTTTTGTATTCGTTTAAAAAATTGTTCTCAACAAAATGTTAATTTTTTAATTTTTTCTCCTTTTTCGTATCGATTACCTTTAAATAACGATAATAAAAAGAATTTTTATCCACAACCCAGTGCAGACTCTCTTTCTATAGATCGAAAACTACTCTCCTGAATATTTTCGAATTTTTTAAACGAGTCCAAGCACAGTAAACAACGGTAGGGCACCCCAGACCCATGTGTGTCTAGGGAGGTGCACTAATTGCTAGTGTATCTACGGAGGATTAAATTTAGACACGTGAGGGGACGATTTGTGTAGGTTTTGACAGTTAGAAGACAAAGGTAAAATGTACCTAATGGACATGCGCGATAACATGTCAACAATTAGTCCTCCGGGGGTGACGGAGCGAAGCCCGGCCATATCGTCGTTGTTAGACAATTCAGGCGGGCGAATGTTAGTGCATGCCAAAAGGGAAGCATCGTGTGTGTTTAACCAACACATTTGCTGCCTCGGTACAGTTGGCAGATCCTTTAATTGCTGAGAGAGTTAATTCATCGGTTTAGACAGATCTCAACATACGGAGACTGGATATAAACGATACTCAAGTTTTCATCGTTAACCCTTCGAGTGCATACTGGGTCCTATTGACCCCAACAATTCACCGATTATTTCGCATTTAATTAATGCCACCAAATTTTTTCGCATTTAATTATCATATTCGTCAAAAAATATATTTACGGCCATAAAATATGAATCATTTACTACAAAAAACGTTTCTTAAAAAAAAAATCAAAAAATGCATATTTACCGGAACACAACGATTTGAAAAACGCCTTGGGTCAGATTGACCCAATATGGACTTAGTGCCCTCGAAGGGTTAAAATACAACGAAAAATATATTTTTCATTCATTAATTTGATAATTAACGAACTGGTTAAAAATTTTCTAGTAAATTAATTCTTCAAATTGAAAAAAAGACAGTCCTCCATTGTCGTTGACAAATAGTATTTCTCAGCTATAAAAAATTACGAGTTTCCGTTGCATTTCAACGATGCGAGCTTGAAAATGGTTGGATATTAATAAAGAAAGTGAAAAGTGAAATATTTAAGAATAAAGATCAGCTCATCAGAGAGTAAAAAGAAATAACGATCGAGCGTCAACAAGAGTGAGAGAAACGGTTGTTTGGGCGTTTGTACTGTTAAAGTTAGTTGGTCGAATTTTAAGACTCGTTACCTGAGCCGGAAACTAACCTCTGGTTGGCTTTACCATTGAAAGAATTGACTCGATGATAATTATGCTCGGAATAATGTCTCAAGCGACTTTGATTGATTTCTCTTTGCAAGGAGTCTCCCCAATAGACATTGGCCGTGGAAGATCTTCGGTCTCGATGTCTATCGCCAACGTACGTGTCTTCGGACGAGCTGTTATCGAGCATCGCGGTAGGCGCTTCATCGACATCGTAATCTGCAGATAAAAAAAAAAAAGAAAAATTTAGTTGATTCGCATTAGCGCGAGAATTAGAATTTCAACGAGATCGAGATGTCACGGTTTATCTTTTGCTTTCGTTTTTTTGTTTTTTTTTGTTCTTAGGAAAATATGCGCTGGTTTGCTTTACCGATCACTCCGCAATCGTGACTGTCAGTCTGAGATGCAGGACCGGTTGGATTACTAACGTTGGACTGCGTCTTCAGTTCGCGATAGAAAATGTGCTCGAGAATACCCTCAGCATTCGCGGTCCAATGCTTCGTCGGATTTATTATGTAACTACCATTGGACGTCCTCACGTGGCCAGTCTGTAAAGTTGTAAAATTATTTTAATCCCTTTTGAGCTACCGCACGACTTGCCACGTGCTATTGATTGATTTTGCTTCATTTGCAACATTTTTTTTTTCAGTTTTCAATGTCAATTTGCTTAAAATTTCCCAAAACATCGAAAAATCATATTTAGAAAAAATGTCCGGATGTGTGTGTGTGTGTGTATGTTCTGGAACTGTAAAATTCAAACGTTCATAACTCGAGAACGGTTTGAGCTACAGGGCTCCCGTTTTGCACAGATATTAATCTATACGAGCTCTTCGTTCTCTGAGAATTTTGTTGGAATTGCTAGAAAAATACGAATTCTGGGACATTTTGAAATTTTCAAAAAAAGGGTGTCGACGCTCTAGCTTGCACAAATTTTAAGATTTATTACTAATTTTTTTTTGTAAATAGAGTAAGGTTGGTATTGAATTTGGGGAATATCGGTTAAACGATTTAAATTTTATGATTTTTCGAATTTTACGAAAATCTGAGTTTTTTGAAAAATCGTTCGACCGCTCTGATTTTTGAAAATTTTGTAAAATGTTGTGTACAAGTCCATACTTCCTCTTTACTTTTTAGAAAAGTTGCCGAAATTATATAATTTGAATGAAAATACAAAAAACGCTGCAAATTGAAATTTGCAGCGTTTTTTATTTTTGATTCATCACTTTTTTCATTTTTTTCAAATTCCAGTGTTACAAAAATTGCAGCACGTCGTTAAACAATTTTTCTTGAGGAAGCAATTTGCAATATTCAATGTGCAGCGTTTTTTATTTATATTTAATAATTTTTTTCAAATTCCAGTGTGACAAAAATTGCAGCACGTTGATTAAACAATTTTTCTGTACAATTTTGAATTTCTAATCCGCATGGTTCGAACGAACTGATGAATTTTTTTCTTCTTTTCCAAAAATTCTTCTCGTACTTCGAGAACAAGATTGAATAATTATTCAAGCGAAATGCTGCACATAAATATTGGCTTTTATTAAAGAAAGAGAGAAAGACAATTGCTTTGGGTTACGAAGATGCAAAGTTCAACGTCACTTTAAAAGTCGTTTCGTCCAATTAGTACGAACAATTTCCGAGCACTGACATCGTTCAATTGCCAACTGAGATCGAAAAGTATAAAAAAAAAAAACAAAACAAAAAAACAAAACGAAAAAAGATGAGAATTTAAATTTCTTTGAAAAATTGATAAAAGAATGCTTGAAAAATAGAAATAATGTTGTTTTCTTACCATGCCATCGCACAAGCTGACAGAAACATCGGACGTTGGATCTCCGTCAACGTAACCACTGTAAAAACAGCCCAACTGATGATTCGGATGATCTCTAATCGTTTCGTTGATTTTAACGTGAGTGATCTAAAATAAAATACATTTGACGATTAATGTTGTCAATAAATAATGTACATCTTGACTGTTCAAAGTCTCAAGAATAATGATAATTGATGAGAACATTTAATGGAACATGATTCACCTTAACATCTGGAGATATGAAACTGGAATCGTGGGCCAATCTTAAACGAAATATACGGCCGAACGCGGTGAACTCGTATTGCGGATGCGGATCCCAAACGATCGCAGTAGGCTGTCTAAAGTGGCCACTATGGTGCCTTTTAGCCATAGACAGCCCATCTGCTGTAATAAAAACTACTCGTGTGAAAGACAAAAAAATAACTGATACGTTTATTAATCTACGTGGGAATATTTCTATAGTGAGAGGGTGTTTTTTCACACGGCGAGTTATTTGGACGTTGACTTTTCGAAGAGACAATGAACTCGAAAATTTTATTCAATATTCTTTCAAAAAAATCTAGTCTAATTATTTTTTTTTCTTTTAACTTTCGATCGTGCTTTCAATTTTTTTAGTTCCAAAGTTTTTTTTTTATTTTCGTCGTAATTTTCGATGAAATTCTCATATTTTTGTGAAATTTTTATTAAAAATTTAATTTTTAATAAAGTTTGCAATTTTTTTTATTGAGGATTTACATTTCAATAAAAATTTAATTTTCAATCAAATTTAATTTGAAGAAATTGAAATTTGATTGTTAATAAAATTTTTACGCAAATTTTACTAAAAACGAATAATAGCACATTTTTGAATTTCGCATTTTTCTTCTACAGAAAATAATGATGATGATGAAATTTTCACTTACAAGGATCTTCGTACTGGTTTTCGCTGATTTTCAAGGGCGTCACATATTCGACATCGCGTTCATCAGCTGAAAAGTTATCCGTTTTTGTTCGGAGGGAATCGGTTGTATCTCTGATTCCATTTTCTGCTGGTGTGATGTCAGGCAACGCTGAAACTGATATACGAGACACCGATATAGCGATAACGTGAGATCGTGCATAAAATGTAAACCGTACGGGGAATTGCTCCGTCTATGGTGTGGAAAAACGATTAAGGGATGGCAAGAAACTCGATACGAATATCGTGCACGCCTTGCTTCAAATTCATGTTTTTTTACGATCTTCCATTTCTGTGATTCGATTTTTGCTTCAGGTGTCAAATGGACATTTCTCACGTTGTCGAGTAAGGAGCGTTTAGAATTCTTGCTTCTTCCACATCCAAAAGGCACTCGAGATTTCAGACTTTATTTAATTCGATGACGTTGCACTTTTTGATATTCGAATGCACCACATTATTTTTCTCCCAAAACGTTTATTTTTTCTACGGATATTCGTGACTGAGAAAAATATTTATAATGATACGAAATGAGTCAATTTTGTATTTTTTAATTAAAAAACAAATTTTATTTAAAATAAAATAAAACGCTCTTTTTTGGCTTGAAAAAAAAAAAAGATTTCTCCGAAATAATTTTTTCCGGATCGAATTGTTTTTTAAAAAAATTTTCAATCATACGAAATGAGTCAATTTCGTGTATTTTTTTGGGCAAAATTTTAATACAAAAATAAAGACCAACGCGGTTTTTTTTTTTGGTAGAAAAAAAAAACGATTTGTTCAAAAAGATTTTGTCCGGATCGAATTGTTGAAAAAAGAAAAAATTCTTCGTAAAATGGCACAGGCTCGAATCACAGATTTCAATTCAAGTCGATTTTTCTTTTTATCTTATTTCCAAAATAGAAACGAGGATCTTTGACGAAAAAAATTTTGCCAGGAACTCGGGAAACCTGGGGAGTAAGTATGTAATTTGAAAAAAAAAAAAATAATAAATTATAATTACAATAAATATACATTCATTAATCGTAATAAAGTCGGTCTCGGAGAAGCTCAACCGAATGTTTATGAATCGTCGATGATTGATAAAATGTTTGGCTCTGAAAAAACAATAGCCGAAAATAATCCACTGAAAATGAAAAATTTTGTTAAAAATGGTCGATATTTTGTTAAACACGTAAATATTTCTGGAAAATTTCAAAACTTTCGTTATGTCGGCAGTATTTTTGGTTTTTAACGGAATCATCAGTAAAATTTACGATTGGAAGGACAAAAATGAGTTTCCGAAGAGACTTTCTAGAATATTTCTTGCTGCGGAGACACAATTTTTGGGATTATTCAAAAAAACGTATCGAAGAAAATATCGAAATTTTCCAACAAAATTTAAAGTTTTCAGTGTAAAAGCTGAGGATATTTTTGGCATAGGCTGCTGCGTAAGAAAAATGAATTTCTGTTGATTTTTATTTCGACTAAATTATCGTTCATTCATGTCCATTTTTTTTTTTTTGCATCTCAGCGATGATCGCGACCAGGTTTATCGATAAAGAACGCAGAACCATAATGGACAGTGTTAAAAAAAAATGACATTACATCCAAAAGCTTCGTGACCTTGGCTCAGTGAGCTTGTATCTCGAGTCAACTGGCTATGCAGAATAAACTTTCTTACCTTCGTATTGCTTGGTAGTTGATTGAACAGCTGGCTTATAAGGAAGAGTAATGCCATCGTGAATCCACTCGTTATTATCGTTAACAAAATTTTTAGAAACGGTCAAAATGTTGGTGTTGGTAGACTGAAAATGTTGGCTCTTCTGAGTCGATTTGAAAGTACTCATGCTTGTCGAAAAAACAATGAGTACTATAACGAAAAGTGCAACAGCAAGAACGGCTGTGGTTGAAGTTTGACGTCTCGAAAAGAACGGCATAGCAGATCAATTATCGGACATAACGCCAAGACTTGTTCATTTACGTCCGGTGATTTGTAACGTTGAAAAAAAAATAATAATTCAAAGTTCTATTACCGATAATACGTGAAGCGATAATTGCCATAGCCCAGAGACTCGGGGGATAAAAAATTTGAATAATTCGGCATTTAATTTGTTATTAAATATTTTTTCAATGCCAAATTCACAATTTTTATTATTTTATTCAAATTTACGAAAGGCTACACTTTGGCATCGCTTTTAAATATAAAATTTCTTCCCCGTATTAACTGATCAAATTTCTCGTTATTTTGCTACATCATTTTTTTATTTTCACTGTCTGCGGTGAATCGTCAGTGACATTGGGTTCGATCGTCATTGACGCAATGTCGAGGCCCAGCGGTGACGGTTCGTTTGCCTGAAAAACAAACAAGCAAACAAAACATTTTTCGTTAAATTCCAACGATGCAGCAAACTTCAGTGTCATAACTTTTTATGTGATTTATCGATTTCGGGTCAAATTGACCCCTGAGCATAGCGGTGAGAAAAAATTCACACTGAAAAGTAAATTATGTTGGAAAATTTCGATATTTTCTTCGATACGTTCGACTAAACGTTTTTTTTTTAATCCCAAAAATTGTGTCATCGCAGTAAGAAATATTCTAGAAAGTTTCTTCGGAAAATCGTAAATTTTTCTGACGATTCCGTTATAAATAAAAAATAATTCCAAAATAACGAAAATTTCGAAATTATCCAAAAATATTTAGTTTAACGTGCTCAACAAAATATCGAACATTTTTAACAAAATTTCATTTTCAGTGCAGGAAATTGACAAAAAAAAATCTACCAAACTGTTCGATCTTCTAATTCAGCTCACGGATGTTAGAATCGCGTGATTGAAGCTTTTGCAATGGGACACCCTGTATCGAGGCGTGGTGGCTTAAGGAATTCTCCCGAGTGACTATATGCATGGGAGACTGCGAACGACACGACGCATTTCAAGCCAACACGGCCTAATCAATTGTCCTGGTTCTAGGAAAAAAAAAAACAAAAAAAAACAAAAAAAAACAAAACGACGAGTCGTGTTTGTTCTGATTGGAAAAATTCTAAAGGAATTTGGAGAGTGCCCGAGTCAATGGTAACTCGAGGAAACGAGATCGTGTGCGATGAAAAATTGGAGCAACGTTTTTTTATTACAATCGACAGGATGCAGGTGAGGCTCTGAGCCACATTAGAAGAGAAAAAGTTGGCTGGTGAGCTATCGAACCAATATTTTTCTCCGCAAACTAAAACTCAATGAGAATTAATAGAAAATTTCAAAATATTTGCTCAAAGTTGGTATTGAAATTTGCAATTTCTCAAAAAATAATTGAAAATATTTGCCGAAATGTGCAATTTCTCAAAAATAAATTGAAAATACTTGCCGAAATGTGCAATTTGTCTAAAAAATTGAAATTATTTGACGAAATTTGAAATTTCTCTAAAAAAATTGAAAATATTTGCCGAAAGTTGGAACGTACTTAGCAATTTCTCAAAATTCATTCACATTTGTATGGAAAAGTCTGCCCCTCGGTTAGCCAGAAACTGTGAACCGGTTCTTGCACATAGTACAACAATGCGAATAATTCGGATGTCGTAAATCAAGGATTCCCTGTCTATAATATATCGTAAGTGGATGAGGCCCAAAAAAAAAATAAAAAATAAAAATATCTTCAACAATTAGATAATCCTTTTAAATTCGCCGAAAAAAATTCTTGATGACATGAAAAATAGTCGGGTCTGTCGAGCACGTCGAATTTAATACATAAAACGAAATGTAGCTGCTAAACGAGTTTCTCAACTAAGCCCAACAAAAGTAGGTCGTCATATAGTACGTTAAAATAAAACAAAATTCTACAAAACTCCCACTAGAATCACATAAAACATCATTTTCATTAATTTTATATAAAAATTATTAATATTTTTTACTGACAAAAATAATCCACAGGTTTTTTTGAAAATTTCATCGAATCTCCATATTCATCGTGTCATGCATTATTATTCCGGTACGTTCAGTGCGATTAATTATTATAATCCTACGATTAAAATAAGTATATCCGGCACAAAAGCAACTGTATCAGCATATTAAGGACGTTGTATGACGACGATAAAATCTAAATTTTTCTTTTCAGTTTTTCTTACACACAAAATGCTTTGCGAGCCTAAATTCATTTAAAAAAATTGTTGCAAATTGACTAAAGAACAATGTACTCTAAATCCAAGATTTTCCGAGGTAATCTGTATTTGTTATATAATAAACAAATTTTCGAAAAAATTTTACGAGCGATTTTTTTGAAAAACTAAATAAAGCTTCTTCGATGTTGCATAAAAGTGTATGCAAAGTTTTAAGAGGCTTCACCATTTAGAAATCGAAATATTAAATGTTGAAAATTGCAACTTTTAACACACGCTCTTATGAGAAATTACTGAAAATTGTAATTTTTATAAATAAATATCTCGACTTCTGCATTGTGATGTAAATTTGTGTAAATTTAATTTAAATTAAATTTGTGTAATGAGTGTAAATTTAAAGGAGTTCTGTCGACAGAAAATTTAGCATAGAAACGTCCTCAAGGGCTTATCGTTGCGAGATTGTAACGAGTTTCAAACTTTTCTTATTTTTTTCATTTTTCCTTCGCCCACGAGTTCGTCAACTTACAAAATTTGAAAAAAAAAAATTCTGTGTGTCGTGTTTCCATCGAATGGGTTATAAAACTCAGCATAAAAAATATTTCGAATCATTTTTAAAAAAATTAAAATTGAAATCGAAAAAAAATTGAAACGAAATTTGAAATCGATCAGTCAACAGTTTATCGATGTATCGTGGCCACGATTTTCATCTGATCGTTCTTTCTTTTCCTCAAAACGATATAAAACGATAATTATCCAAATAAATAATCGTTTAGAATTTCCCTTTCGAGTTAAAAACATAAACTCCTCAGTACTCGAATATTTCGAAGGAAAGAAAAGCAAAAAAAAATCAATTTTATCGATTTAATCGATACATCGATCGACACGTTCGATTTAATTTGATGAACAATTTTCTTTCAACTAATTAGTTGATTAAATTTTTTGAATAATGCTCAATATTTATTGGAGAATCGTGTGTTCCCTGATCCGTTATTATCGAGAAGCAATAAATAATAATAACAAACCGACGATGCTCGGGTTGGATCATTTAGCGAGCAAGATACGCTCTCGAGCGAATCCATTTGCTTCCTTTTTTTTTCTTCACCTCTTCCTTCCTTTCGACATGCAATTATTAAATATTTACATAAACGGGAGACTTGAAAATGCTGCATAAACTTGAGGTCATATCGCTGTAGAGATAACTTACTGAGATACGTAACAAAGTGAAGAATCGAACGCGTAACGATTCATTTTTATCGGGTGAGCGCGATGCACTGCAACTTTTCTCGGGCGTTCTTGAACCGGCGCCCCAACCGGACGATAATAATTTCTTTAATCCTAACCAGAAGCCTTTTGCGTTAATTCCCACTTTTCCCAAAAAATTATCAAAATTTACGGAGGAAATTAAAAATCGACACGTGAAATCAAATTTTCGAAACTCGGCCCTTCGAAGGAGTGGAAAAATATTTTATTTTTCATTTTTTTTTCTTTATAGAACTTTTTTTTTTTAGAACACTTCGAAATTTATCTGGGAAATTGAGTTTTTAGGGAAGGAACGACTAGCAGCCGATGACCGTAGGTGAAAACGATTTTTTTTTGATTTTCGATTCAACTGAGCCAAAAAAAAAATCAATGTCGTTCGCAATTTTTTTTTCTCCATTGTTTATCGAAAATTTTATGAACAAATATGGTGTTTTTAGTTTTTGGAAAAATCGGAAACATCGATAATTAAAATTTGTACTTGCTGATGAAAAAATAATCATTTTCTGCTGAAAAGCAAATTTTTTACGAGCTCAGGCAAATCGATGAAGTTTGCATCGTTGAAATGCAACGAAATTCTGTTTTTTCTTGAGCAGAGCTCATGATTCTTATCAAATATTTAGTCAGGACAATGAAACGATATTTTTTGAGGATCCAAAGAGAAAATCGGTACGAAAATTGTCATGGTTTTTGAAATTCAACAAACAATTAATAGAAAAACGTATTTTTCGTTGGACCGATCAACAGATTTGCACTGAATGTTTTTAAAAAACATTTTTTCGTCCGATCGTTTTTTTTTTCGAAAAACTGAAGAAACAATATGTCGATTTGGAATTCCCAATTTTGAGCCATCACAGAATTAACGTGTTTGATCGATTCTATATGGAAACGCAAAATTTGATTTATCAGAAGAAAGCCATGAAAAAATATTTAAATTGTAAAAAAAAAAAAAGAAATGAATTTTCGTGCAGAACAAAATTTTCTCTAGCGAATAAATCAGAAGATATTTGGTCCGACAACTGAGCCCAGAATGTGGATAAAATCTCAGAGACATTGGATCTCAAACGTGAGCCTAAAACCCGAAAACGAGTTATTTAAAAAAAAAAAAAAATCAACGCCATAGGCGCAGTAATAATTTCGCACCTTTGAAACGCGTGAGAAACTATTAGGAGCTCGAACAAGGAGAGCGGGACTGCTTGAGCAAATAATCAACGAAATTGAAAAATCGGCGGATCGAATTTCGAAATAAAAATGTTTACATCGCAGCACGCGCGTAATTCAATTGGCACGTGCTAAGTTGCCGTAGGAAAGAATTACGAGTCTCTTACGAACGAGTTAAAAAATTGGAAAACTCAAAAAAATGAAGAATGAAAAGGAAGAAAAAATGTTAACCCTCCGTAGACAAATTATAATTAGCGCACCTCCCTAGACACACATGGGTCTGGGGCGCCCTACCGTTTTTTTTTTTACTGAACTTGGACTCGTTAAAAAAAATTTGAAAAAAATGCGAAAAGTATTTTTGGATCCACAGAAAAAAAGATGCTGCACTGGGTGATGAATGGAAATTATTTTTTATTATTGTTATTTAATGGTAATCGATACGAAAAACGAGAAACTTGAGCCATTCGCTAAATGGGCACCCCAGACCCATGTGTGTCCACGGAGGGTCAATGACGCGTGCGTAATTTTGCTTGGCGGGTGCGAAAACATGGAAAGAATCTCACGCACTAAATAAATAATCGCGCCTCAAATACTTGGTGTGAAGTGTTGAAAAAAACTTCGAAAATCGATGTACTAAATGACCAAACAAAAAAATACAGTGGATGCGTAATAATTTGGCAGGTGTGAAAAGCGTGAGAAAATATTTCGAGCGAGTCACCTCAGTATATATCAATAAACGCGCCTAAAATACTTGAAGTATTTATTGCATGTCCCCCGGTGTCGGAAGGTTGTTGAATTTCAGTGATGGAATCAGCAAATACTGTTCCTGAGTCGGACGTATTATGGGGATCGAACGACACTGAAGTTTGCAACATTGGGGTCCAGCGAAAAATACATTTTCTATTAATTGTTTGTTCAATTTCAAAAAGCATGAAAATTTTCGTACCGGTTTACTCTTTGGATCGTAAAAAAATATCGTTTTAATTTTGCTAAAGAAAAACCAGAATTTCTCAATTTCTCAAAAATGGAATACTATCAGAATTTCGAAAAAAATAATAGAAAAAGAGAAAAATTGATGACACTGACCTTCGCAACGTTGGGATCCAACGAAAAATACGTTTTTCTATCAATTGTTTGTTAAATTTCAAAAACCATGACAATTTTCGTACCGATTTTCTCTTTGGATCCTCAAAAAATATCGTTTCATTGTCCTGACTGAATATTCGATAAGAATCATGAGCTCTGCTCAAGAAAAAACACAATTTCGTTGCATTACAAAGATGGAAACTTGAGCATCGTTGAGATGCAGCGTTTCCTTAGCCCCGTCAACCCCAAACAACACGAAAAATAACCATTTGGAGGTTTCATAATTGTTCCATGCATGAAACTTATTATTAGCAGCCAGAAAGAATAATCCTTGGTCGCAGATTTGATTAGGCAGGCGAAAGTTGTATTGAAAAGCAAAAAAACTAAAACATCTCGTGTGGTTTCTCGACGTGCGAAATCACTTCCTCGTACTGGCTATTTGCTTTCTCAAACAATTATTAATGGATCGTTTGGTTTGGCTTTTATACCAAGTGACAAGTACGCTCGAGCACACACAAAGAATCCTCTATCTCGCGCGATTCACAGGACAGTACACGCACGATTCTTTATTCATGATGAAAAATGTGTATATAATAAAAAAAGAATGGTATCTATCTATGAAAAATCTCGAATACGTAAATAAATTAAAATAAATTAAAATACATTAAAAAAATAAAAATAAAACCAGCAAAAAGGTTCGTGTTAGTGCGAAATAATCGACGAAATCGATTGACCGATCGCACGAAAAAGAAACAAAGAAACAAGCAGTACCTGTCAAAATTACTGGCGCACTGTCAAACGTAGAAAATGCAGAGTTCGTGTCCGGGGGTCAAACATAAAATCGCGACTGTCTCGTCGGCAGCACCTCGCGAAAAATGCAAATATCGAGAATAATTTTCTAAGGAGAAACACTTGAGTTTTCACAGGATAAAAAAACTTGCGAGGATCAATGGTGTTTGCAGTTTGATCGCGGAGAAGGAAGACTCGAGTGGGTGGATCGACGAGTGCACAAAATTTCGATCACAAGTTAGTTCGATCGCGTACGAAATAAAATAAGAAAAAACACTAGAAGTGCGCACGCACGCGTGCACGCACCGACTGACCGAAGTGGCTACGGACGGAGCAGCAATAGCAGCAGCATTGCCAAGCGGCCAGCGCACTCGGCGAGAGCATTACCCCCTCCCTCGCTCGTGTGCCTTTGGCCTGGCGGGCTGCCCCGCTCCCCACCAGTGCGGCGCGCCGCGCGAGCCGCGCAGGTCGCTCTCGGCGCTCTCGCGGCCGCGTCCTTCTTCCTTCTATTCCGCGCGCGGCGCACCGTGTAGCTTCGCAAACTCATACGCCGGTGTTGTAGTTTTACAAACTCGAAGCGATTGCTCGAGTATCCTGCTGGCTTAACTATTAATAGCTCAAATATCGACAGATCTTTCAATTTCATTTTAAATATTATTTTTACTTAGCGGAACTGAATGACGCAAACGCGTTTTAATGCCACAAATGTATCCCAAGAAATTGTTATGTCCCGCAGCATTAATAAATTTGTACAGAGGTGTGTGTGCGTGTGTGTGTCCGAGAAGCCCGCGATGTACTGCTCTGTGACCTTGAATATATTTCATGGATTCGTATACACGAATCTCGTTTGGGTGACCGTTCGAAAAAGCGAATTTAACGTTTATCCATGCGAGCCGAGACTGAAACGCGCTTCAAAACCTCATTTCGATTTGCCAAGTTGAAAAATACGTTGCTAAAACTTACGAATTATTTACCGCGCGTTTTGAGCCTCGAGCACATTTTTTTCTTCAAGGTTCCCCGCGATTTTCACATTTTTACTTCTTCTCCAAGCCCACGAATGCCTCACGAAGGCGCCACGCGAGATGAATCATTTGCCTCTATACAACTTTTCATATTTCTCTTTCAATTTTTATTCCCTCTATCAAGGATGTTGCCTACATACGACATTATGATAACAAGTTAATCAAATTTGGTGATAACATTCTTTAGCATCAAATACGATGACACTATTTTTTTCTAATTTTTCGTCAACACAGTTATCGAATAATTAGAGTTTTCAATATGCAAAAAATATATCTGTATATATCTGAATGCTATGCTTATGCATGTAAACTCTAGGGTTCAATAACTCGAAAACTACGTAGAAGAAAAATCTTAAAAAATTTGTATATTCGGATTTAATACAAAAGAATATGCTCATCAATTTTCATTAAATTTTAATCATTTCGAATTTCCCTATGCTTTTAACATGGCAAAATTGTTGTGTGTATCCAACCTCCTTAAAACATTTTTTTGTCATCCTTTCCCGACACGAAAAGAGCCACTTTGCGCATTTTCTCAAGAAAACCTACTCGCGACCGATCCTGCCCTCTGAACTCGACTTTACTTTTAATCATCATTCTTACAAAACAACGCCAATTATTGTTTCTTTGCCACAATCGACAGCTAATAATTATAAGCCTCGCGTCGGTTGGAACTTCTATCCAACCTTGTCCGGGTCAACAGGATACACGAGGAATTTTTATTATCCAATTTAATCACGAAAAAAACTACAAATATTTCCGATCCGCAAGAAAATGTTGAAAATGCATCATTATTTATTTTATGCCTCGGAAAACTTTCCATAAGACAAAGAAAAACCAAATTCACAAATAATAATAATAATAATAATAGGCTCCAGGGTTAAGAAAATAAAAACGATAGTAACTGAAAAACTAGCAAAACGATTATTTCGCAAAGCAGTCGGCGACTAATTAAGCCATTTACGTATTAAAAGAGAGAGAGAGAGGTTACGATAATATACGTAATCGATTTACAACGTGTAAACGCGTTTTGAATAATCGTGCCGAAAATAGTAAGGAGAAATAAAAACAGCTATTTTTCAAACATTTTACAATATAAAGGAGAAAAAATGTTAATATTCGTCTCTGGAAGGCTGAACATTTTCGGCACGTATAGGCGCTATTTATTTTTTATTTCTACCGAACGCTCATTTGTGCAGAAATAGTACTGGGCTAACCTAGATACCATATTTTCTTAACGCACACCAGAAAAACGGTTTGCCGCAAGGATTAAAAATTATGCGTCCAGATTTTCCAATCTGTCAGCGAGACAGCCATACTGTTTTTTTTTTTCAAGGTTTATTTACTTTATTTAGGGTTCTTTTAAAATTTTGTATAAACATTCTCGGAACGAAAACTAACAGTTTTCTGCTGTGAAGAAAAGTTTTCTGACGTTTAGAATTTGAGTTATTTAACACTTTGTCTGGAAACCTGGGTCATTCGTGTCCGGGCAAAAACGACGGATCGATCCATTTATTGGATCAAAAATTGATGAAAAAATTTATTTTCCTACAATTTTATAATCGAAATTCCAAGTTGAAGATTTCGAACAGTAGCCTACATTTTTTTTCAGAATTTTGGAATGTAATAACAAGCTGAAAGAACGATGTGTCCAGGTTTACAGACGCAAGGTGCGGAGAAAACGTTCACAGACAAAGTGTTGATTTCCAATTTTTTATTTTTTCCATCTAAACGCGTGTAAATTGAATTCGCGTTTCTTTTGTTTTTTTCTTCCAACGTTTTTAACGAAACGTGACTTCAATTTACACGCGTTTAGATGGGAAAAATAAAAAATTAAATATCTGAAATTCTAAACGTCAGAAAAAAATTTCTTCACAGGAGAAAACTGTTAGTTTTGGTGGCGAGAAGGTTTATACAAAATTTTGAAAGAATCCTAAATAAAGTCGTTTTGTGACAGTAATACTTTGAACTTATTTATCGAGTTTGGAAAAAGCGTACAATGCCAGAGTAAAATTATTTCCTAGGCGACAAAAAGACGCGCAAGCATTCTGCATTATTTCGCGTACTATTATTCTTACGATTGCAGCAAGCAAAGCTTATCGAGATCCCGTCAGCATTCTCTTGCTGTCTCGTCCCACGGTCGAGATGTTTGTTGAACGCGCAGCACACGAACGCGCGTGCTACCCGGTCAGTCGATATATTACGCGGAACAACGAGTCGCGTCGTGTCCGAAAGAAAAGGGCTTTGCGCTCGAGAAACTCCCTGAGAGCGGGGTCTCCGCAGCAGGGATCATAATTGAACCTGACATCGGAATTGTCGACACGCATTTCAACGAACGCGCCCTTGCCGAACGCGTAGAGCCAAAAACAAAAATAAACTGTCAAACTCGAAGAAAATAAAAGCCATAAAAACAATTTGCAGCGTTTTTTGTATTTACATTTAAAATTATATAATTTGGACAACTTTTCTAGAAAGTGAAGAAAAAGTACAGACTCATACACAATATTTTACAAAATTTGCAGAAATTAGAGCGGTTGGACGATTTTTTAAAAAACTCAGATTTTCGTAAAATTCGAAAAATCACAAAATTCAAACCGTTCAACCGACATTCCCCAAATTCAATACCAACCTTCCTATTATGATACTCTATTTATAAAAAAAAAAATTAGTAACAAATCTTAAAATTTGCGGAAGTTAGAGCGTCGGCACCCTTTTTTTGAAAATTTCAAAATCCCGTAGAATTCTTATTTTCCTAGCAATTCCAACAAATTTCCCAGAGAATAAAGTGCTCGTATAGATTAACATCTGTGCAAAAAGGGAGCCCTGTAGCTCAAACCGTTCTCGAGTTATGAACGTTTGAATTTTACAGTGCCAGAACATACACGTACACACACATCCGGAAATTTTGTCTAGATATGATTTTTCGATGTTTTGTGACATTTTAAGCACATTGACATTGAAAACTGGAAAAAAAATGTTGGCCGTCACATGGCTTGCTCCATGAAGAAGCAAAAGTACTTTTTAATTCCTGGAGTTTCGAGTCTGAATGAAAATAACGATTTTTTTCAATGGCCCACTTTGAAAATAGAGCATTTGAAATATATATGCAATTTATCTCGAGGTTTATTTATTCCTCAGGCGCTACCGAAATTCTCACGGTTTTAGTGCCTCTTTTATTTACAGGCTGCGCTGCTAGTCTAAACTTTGCGCGAATTTGAGCCTCGCTCACGCCAGCAACTGCGGATGCACGTGTGTACCATTGAGGATTATGTTATTTCATGGCCGAACGATTCTCAATGTTTTATTCTTTTTAAAAGGCAATCGAAACATCGCGGTTGCGAATACAAACATAGCACTTAGCATCGGAAATGTTTGTCAGTCGCAATAGCGCATAGTAACACGCGTTATCCATTACGATGAAAAAATCAATCTTCATCGTAGAAAAGCCATGAAACAAAAAGTATGGAGAAATCCTCTCTGTACAGTTCTTTCAAACTTTGCAACTCGATAACGACCTTTTTAGACGCACAGCATATTTCTTTGTTCATTTTTATCGCGGCCTCCATTTATTTTTATCAAATTACGATATTCCCTAAAGTTTATCGTGTCTTTCGAATTATTCGATATATCGATATTTTTACTTTTTTGCGATCTGTACGTTGCGCATGCGCGGCAGCGTCTCTACACGTGACGTCTTTGTTCTTGTTAGGAGAAATGGATTCTCGACGTTACGCACGAAATTTTTAATCCTAAGCTTTCAACAGCGACAACTTCGAATCGATTATTTTTCGTTGAAACGAAATTATGCAAAGAATCTACACTTTTTCAAAGATGCTTCGATGAATTAAAAATCAAGTTTTGTCTCCGCGATTTCAAATGATTATTAAGTACCAAGACACATCGCTCCGGTACTTTTCCCCTAGCGGCGTGCGGCCTCGTGGCCAAATGTTCCGCATCTAGTTTCGATGAACGACAGCTTTACGAACAGCTGTTGATTATTTTCAAGGCACGGTGAGAGCCGGAGCCACAAGGCAGAGAAAGGAGGCGTGAGTGCGAGAGCTGCGTGCGATAAAGGCGATTAGATTTCTTCTCCGAGCTTCGGAATCATTGAAAAAAACGCTGAGTGTTTCGTTGCCGGAATTCTACGACAAGTGAGACGATTTTGCTTCGAATTGATTTCGTCATTTTGCAAGTTTCATGCATTATTTCGCTCGCGATGTGATTGCGTGTCTCGTGTGTGCGATACGCCTTCAGGCTTGAAAACTCGTGCCAATCGAATCTAATGATTCGTCGCAGGCTTCGATCAGAGTCACGTTAATTATGTGAAACTATTTTCATTAATCAGCAGATTTTTGTTGAAGAAAAGTTAAGATTTCGGGCAGACATCAACGCACGATAAAACAAACTGCTCAATATGGCTGACAGCGGCGACGTCGTGCTCGAGGGCTTTTTGTGCCCAATTTGTATGACAGATCTAAAAAGGCCGCATCTCTTGACGAAACATTTTGAAGATGTTCATAACGAGGATCCTGAGATTTTGAAATCCCTCAAAGGTACTCGAAGTTCCATTTTCTTTTTTCACTTTTTCTTGGTCGTTCTACTTTTGAAAACAATTCACTGCGACAATCAATTTTGATATTGCTCTTTGCTAACCCTTCGAGTACACACTGGGTCATTTTGACCCCAACAAATTTTCCTTCACCGATCGTTTGGAATTCAATGGCAACGAATCTTTTGGCATTTAGACCTTGGAGTACACACTGGGTCATTTTGACCCCAATCAATTTTCCGTCACCGATTGTTTGGAATTTAATGGCAATGGATGTATTCGCATTCAATTTTCGTTTTCGTTGAAAAATAAATTTAGGGCCTATACAATAATGATTTGAAAAATGCCCCGGGTCACATTGACCCGATATGCGCTTATAGGATGTGTGCACTCGAAGAAAATGTGAACGAAACGTTATTTTTGTTTTCCAATAGGAAAAAACTGTGCGACACTAAAATATTGAACTTTCAGATTTGTTTGGAAAAGCCAAGCAAAAGATTTTAAAACAGGATGAAAACCCAGAAGTCTGTGTCGACGTTCAGCGTCCTTTGAGAGAACAACGACGTAGTCCTGAGATCAATTGGGGGCCTCAAGACATAGGTACGATCCCAATTTTTATTCTTATTCTTTGATTCCCAAAAACCACATTTTTCTGTCTAATTTTTTGCGAATTATTTGCTCTCTTTCGTTGATTCGTTGATTTCTTGCTGCAATGACACAGTTTTTTTTTTTGTTTTCATTAGAAAACTGAATTTGCGTCAATTAACAAAAAAGTTAATTTAAAAAATATTTTTCCTTGTATCCCAATGATCGTTAGAAACTCTAAGAAATGTTTGTGGGTTGCAGGCCCTGTTGGAAATCACACTGCATATTTCAAAGAGATTCGAAATGCCCGACTCGAGAGGTACTCCGCGGAGACTAACAAATTATTAATCAGACTGGACAAACTGTTGAATAACTTACCCATTGATCCTGTCGATCGAAAAGGTACAGCTTTTTATCTTCGCTCGTTTGGTACGTAAGCAGAGCAAAGAACTCGAGTATTCTTTTGAATAAATATCGAAACGATGAAAATTTAATGAGGAACCGAGTCACGAGGCCAATGATGACACTGAAGTCCACAACGTTGGGGTCCAACGGAAACACCTTTTGAAAATTAATTATTTGTTAAAATTTCAAAAACCATGACGATTCTCTGAACGATTTTGTCTCTGGATCCTTAAAAAACATCGTTTTTTTTATTCCCGGATAAATATCGAATCAAAATGTCAATAAAATAAAATTGGCTTCCTCATAGAGGAAGCTTTGGGCATCGTGCATCTTGAGCATCTTGAGGAAGCGATTGGCTAATTTCAATTTGCAGCGTTTTTTGTATTTACATTTAAAATTATATAATTTGAATAACTTTTCTAGAAAGTGAAGAGAAATTACAGACTTATACACAATATTTTACAAAATTTGCAGAAATTAGAGTGGTTGGACGATTTTTCAAAAAAACTCAGATTTTCGTAAAATTCGAAAAATCATAAAATTTAAACCGTTCAATCGATATTCCCCAAATTCAATACCAACCTTACTCTATTTATAAAAAAAAAAAGCGATTAGTAATAAATCTTAAAATTTGCAGAAGTTAGAGCGTCGACAGCCTTTTTTCGAAAATTTCAAAATGCCGTAAAATTCGTATTTTTCTAGCAATTCCAACAAAATTATCAGAGAACGAAGAGCTCGTATAGATTAAAATCTGTGCAAAACGGGAGCCCTGTAGCTCAAACCGTTCTCGAGTTATGAACGTTTGAATTTTACAGTGTCAGAACATACACACACACACACACATCCGGAAATTTTGTCTAGATATGATTATTCGATGTTTTGGGACATTTTAAGCACATTGACATTGAAAATTGGAAAAAAAAAAAATTTCACCTTCACATAGCTTCCTCTGTGGGGAAGCAAAATAGAATTTCGTTGCATTCCAACGATGCAAACTTGAAAATCGTGAACAATGATGGAGCAGAAATTCCCATGAGCCATGAATCCGCGAGCATCGCTCTATAAATAACTATCAACTGCCAAATTATTTTCTTATTCATTTTTAAATTTTTATCACCTTTCACAGTGCATGAAAAAAGCATCGTTCCTTGGATCGACGACAAAGATGTTCGGCTGTGTCCAACGTGTGCCAAAAGCTTTGGCCTCACTCGAAGAAAGCATCATTGTCGTTTGTGCGGAGCAGTCATGTGTCACGATTGTTCAATGTTTTTGTCCTTGCTCGATGCTCGTAAGTATTTCCAAATTTAGTCAAAAATTACCAAAAAAAATCGTATCGAATGGAATTTTTGAAAATTTATTTATTCGTCCATCTTTTCGCTTTACCGAATCGATTTTGTTTTTGGGTATTCAGGAAAAATGACGAGTCCCGTTTCTCAAGACGATTCCGCAGTCTCTCCGACGACTCCGGAATCGCAGTTGTCAACGAGATTCGTTCGTGCCGGTATAGGACTGACGAAATTTGCACGCTCCCCGTCCAGTGGTAGTCTGAACAGTGTTCTCTCCATAATCAATGATCCTTCCGGTGCCGAACAGAATTTTCGATTATGCATCCACTGCAAAGATTTATTGGACGCGAGGGAGAGACTCAAAGCTCGACACTTTATGAAACCCGTGATGACGAGATACTACGATGAAATGAGAAACTCTATGGAAGAGGCCACGAGGTTCATGACCATGTACAACAAAATGTGGGAGTCGATCAGGTCGGAATCCAGTCATTTGTTATTTATTCATTTATTTAATTTTTATTTTATTTTATTTCATTTTATTTATTTATTATTCATTTATTTATTTATTATTTATTTATTATTTGTTTACTATTTATTCATTATCAAAATAATATGGAAAATTGTGTAGAATTTGTATGGATTTTCTGGAATTTCTATTTTTCTGGAAAAAATAAAAAAATTGTCTCGATTCTCCAATGAACGCGAAGCAACTTGAGATTTAAATATTTTTTTTTTTTTTTTTGCATGCAGTGATGGTGAAACGATCTACGATCTACGGGACGCCCAAATTTTGCGAATGAAAATCGCCAAGATCGGAGAAAATGTGGATTCGACGAGCAAGAGAATTCTCGCACTTGGCACCATCGATATGGAGAACACATCGAACGGTCCACGGCCTCAGAACCCTCGACTTTATCACATGATACGCACAACTGCTATGATATTTCTCAAGGAACATGTCTTGACCATTCCTTCGCTACCTTCCGAAGAGGAATATGCGGAAATGGTCGCGAAACGCGAGGCAAGGATTCAGGAGAGAATCGCCTTCGATAGGCAACAAGAGATGGAAGAATCCCAACGGGAAAAACGCTCTGAACTAAAAACTAACGGTCGCAGTTCTCATGCCAGCTCCTCAGCTAAAAACAACGAGGTATTTATCAATTTTTTCTGCCGAAGAACCAACTCGTTTCAAACATTTGTCCCACGTTCAGTCGTTCGAAACAATTCCTTTGAAATAATCGAAAAATATCGACTCGACGCGATTTTGTCACGTCGAAGCAAATTCATGATTTCTGAATTGAAAATTTCAAGACGAATCCAACGCTCGAGCTTCAATCTTTATCACAAAAACTGGAAAATAAATGAAAAACTGTCTCAGTAGAAAAAAATGAAAAATTCCATTTAACGTATTACCATCGAAAAACAATTTTGTTTAGGATTCTTTCAAAATTTAGTATAAACGTTCTTGGCACCAAAACTAACACTTTTCTCCTGTGAAGAAAACATTTTCTGACGTTTAAAATTTGAGTCAGAAAATGTTGTCTTCGGAGGAGAAAACTGTTAGTTTTTGTGCCAAGAACGTTTATACAAAATTTAAAGTCGTTTAAATAAAGTCGTTTCGTGATAATAATACCTTAAACTTCCCTGTACGATTAATACCAATGAGAATCTTTTACCAACTACGTTAATTTGGAATTGCAGTCTGTGATGGAAAAAACTGAAGGCTGGGGTCCTTCGAATACCAAAGCTTTGATTCCCTCATCTTCGATGGACCCGATAATCGAGCAAATGAGCAATCTTCGGTCTTACATAAAACAAGCCAGAGCAGATTGCAAATACGATGAAGTTGCGATGCTGGAGAACAATCTTCGAGAGTTACAGAGTGCCTATTTCGTGACGAAGCAGGACGGCAGTGACGGATGAACACTGTTACATTCTCACTGCACAAAGTAAACAAACCAAAAAGCTGCAAGTTTCGTGCTCGCACGAAAATAATCAAAAATGCCTTTTTTTTTTGTTTTTTTTTTTCTTCAAGTTCCGGTTAATTTTTGCTAACGAGAAAATGCTGTCGATTTTTTACTCACGCAGCAAAAATTCACTCAGTGATCGTCTGTACATATTTCTGCAAAAAGTTTCAACGTACTGAGCAAATTTCGTCCATGACAAATGTTCGTCAACGATAATGTCAATCTTCGACGTGGTCTCGAGCATTGCCAGACGAAAAGTTTGGAAAAACGTTTACCCGAGTCAAAAATTTCTTGCCCGTCATTGTTGATCGGTACAATTAGCACATTCTTCTATTTTCAATGATTAATAACGATTGTACGTAATGGGAAATTACGGCGAAGTTTGCATCGTTGGAATTCAACGAAATTCGTTTTTTTCTTTTTCTTAATTAATTCAACGCAGTTAATTGAACGCAGTAATTAATTTTTTTTTAATTCATTTTTTTATTCAAATGCAGAATGTAATCGTGATGATGGAACGATCTGTTTTTGGGACCCGAATAAGAAATCTGGGTTCGAAAACTTTCGCATGATTTTAAAAATTGAAAAAATCATCAATAAATAAAAAATATTTTCTTTTGCATTCCAACGTTGCTCGATATGGCTGTATTTCGTGTAGAAGAAAATGGCAACGGTGAAAACCTTTCGAACCGGAAACTCGAGAATGTCAATTAAACGGAACGAGATTACGAAACATTTTGACATTTTTGAGAAACAAAAACTTTCTATTTTCTTACGAAAGGGTAACGAGTCGTTGAGATTAAAGATTTTCGCAATCATAATAAACGGAAGAGATGCTCACAACAAATAATTCATTCCACGTGCAAATTTTGAGCGGCTACTGAACGTTTGGTCGACGAGACAAATTCATGGAACTGTCAACGACTATCAAACGATGTAGAAAAAACATTTCATCGTTAAAGAAATAGCTCTCGACGACTTTTCGTCAATATTGCGTTACACTGTCGTCCAGCAACAATCCTGGGCTCCTCTCCAATGTGTTTTTAAACTTTTTATTCCACGAAAACTGTTACGCCGATAAATTTGAAATTTGGACAGAATTGTCAGAACGAGTAAAATAAAGTCTTCTGTGAATTTCAATAAACTGACGACATTTTGTCGGTCGTGGTGAAGCTCCTTGAGGAATTTAGTCATCGAATACAAAACTGTGAAATAAACTTGGTAAAAAATCTTGTAAAATACATATTCTTTGTCGTAAGTTTGTTCAACAATTTTCCACACATTTTCGTTGGATTTTTCATCGAAAAATAAGCAACAGATTCGTTTATTTTAAAACGGTCATAAATATTGCTATTTTGAGAGTCAGAGATTGTATAAAGAATAAAAGTTTATTTATCGAGGCAGTAATGAGGCTACTCACAGAGCTAAAGGCACAAAAATCGAAAATATCTTTATATGAAAATATTGGCGAGATCCCTTTGATGTGAGAATGTCACCGACTTAATTATACTTTCGAGTCTATTAATCTCACATCCTAATCTTGTGTGTTTTCTTATCAGTAAAAATGAGAATTCAGAAACCTGTTTTAGAATTTTTTCGGGCAGCTTCAAAGCAGTTTTGGCTGTTGTTTCAAAGTCGTCATATCCAAAATGTTATCGGAGATTGTTTTGTGCAGAGAATTGTCGAAACTGGGGTTTCGGGCCGGCGGCTGAGCCACAGGCTCCTTTGGTACAGCCAACGGTTTCGGTTTCGTTTGATTCATTACTTTCCCTGCGAATAATAACAATGATCAACGATGAAGAGGGTTCAGTACCGTAGATTGAGACAAATATCAAATCGCACGATACGCCAAATTTATTTAATTTTTTTAGTTTTGGAATGAAGAAAAATTTGAAAATTAAGTGACTGATTTTTTATCGTTCAAATTTTCCGGTGGATTTTCCATTTTTGTAATTGTAACGATTCTGTTTTTTCTCAACTAGTGGCTAACATTTGTTGGCAGTTTTTTTTTGGAAAATAAAAAAAAGGGCGAGGGATTTGACTTGGAGAATCGAGAAATAACGAATTGAAAAAATTCTGGTTACGAAAAATACATTTCGAAACTATGGAGCACCTTGGAATGCAACGAAAAATATTTTTTTTTTATTGTTAAATTTGGAGAATTATTCAATCTTTTTCTGAGCCGATATTCTTTTTGGGTCGCAAAAAAAAAGAGAAAAAGATTTCGTTGCATTCGAACGGTGCAAACTCGAGTGTCGTACGATTTCTTACCATCAGGATTCAGCGTATGCACGCCCGAGACCAAACAGTATCGTTGCAAGTAGTTCATAGTTGCGAAGGACATGTTCGTTCCCTGAACACTGAGAAATTTCTGCTTCATCGTCGTTCCTTGTTGGTGGAGGGCGAGATCGGCGAGTTGTTCGTCGCTCAGATATTTCAAAGCCAGAGCTTTCATATGCATGCTCGTGTTAGTTTCGGTTATTGAGTTTGAAGACTGGTTGACGTTGATTTGACAATCGACGGTTGGAATGTACGAGGAATCGAAGGTTACCCTGTCGAATTTGTTCGATTATCACAAAACTATTATCACGACTATCACAAAACGACTTTATTTAGGATTCTTTCAAAATTTTGTATAAACGTTCTTGGCACCAAAACTAACAGTTTTCTCCTATGAATAAAATTTTTCTAACATTTAGAATTTCCGATATTTAGTTTCCAATTTTTTATTTTTCCCATCTGAACACGCATGTAAATTGAAGTCACGTTTCGTTAAAAAGTTGCAAGAAAAAAAAAACAAGAAACGCGACTTCAATTTACACGCTTTTAAATGGGAAAAATAAAAAATAAAATATGTATCTCAAATTCTAAACGTCAGAAAATTTTTCTTCAGAGGAGAAAACTGTTAGTTTTGGTGCCAAGAACGTTTATACTAAATTTTGAGAGAACCCTAATTAAAGTCGTTTCGTGATAAAGACCTTAATTACCTATGAAGCTTTTTAATGTTAACTGTTCAATAAATAGCTTCTTAATCGTCGTGAAATTTGTACACGACCTCCTGAATACTTCATGTAAAAACATACCAAATTTTAAGAATTCTATCATCGTTACTTTAACTACCTTAAGGCTTGAGATAAAAAATGATAAGGAAATTCTGAAAACATAGTATGTTTTTGTATGAAGTATTTAAGAGGACGAGTAAAAATTTCACGATGATTTGGAAGCTCGTTATTAAAAAAAAAAACATTTTGTTAAGAACAATTTTTTATGCAAATATAAAAAATATTTTTCAATTAACTGTTTTGTTTCCGTTGCTTTCGGTGTATTGTAGATATTTAAAAATTGAGAGATCAAAAAAAAAACTTATCGCAAAGTTATACCACTTTCCATAAAACTACATTCGACTAGGTTTAATTTATTACTCTTAATTGTTCAATAACGAGCTTCCTAATGGTCGTGACATTTTTACACGATCTCTCAAATACTTTATACAAAAATATAGCAAATTTTTAGAAATTTCTTATGCTGTTGATTTGGGACTTAACATCCTCAACGTACAGTCAGTATTTTGAGGATTTTTCAGAGTCGAAATTTGCCATAACGTTCGATCGAACGCATAAAAATGAATAAAAATAATTGCGGACTCACTTTTTCTGCGTATGTTCACCGTTGAATTGGGAATGTTCGGCGTAGCTAATACCAAGCATTTTCAATTGCTCCAGCGTGGCTGATTTGACGGAGCTCAGAATATCTTTTTTCTCCATGTTTTCATTGGCAAACGTGCGGGGTTTTGTTTTTTCATTTTCGTGAAAATCCTGTCCCGTTGGAATGGTGTGCAAAATTCTGTTTACCTGACCGACCACGTTTTTGTAAAAGGTCCAACCGACCGCAGGCGCACGTTTCGATTCCTCGGTCTCCTCGTCGCTCGAATATTCTCGCATTTCGACGTGGATGCTCGGATCCAAGCTCGGCGGAGTTCTGTCGGCGACTTCCAAGTCCGAGCTGCGCAATATCAAACTGCCTTCACCCGTGTTCTCCGCAGGCATCGATCTCACCTCGAACTTTGAAAGTTCACAATATCGCTGATTATTTCGCCCGTTGTCAAAATTTTCGCCACCGTTCGATTCAAGCTCGTTCGCTCCGTTGCGATCGTTCGCTGCCTCTTCGTGGCTTTGCGCTGTTCTCTGCGCTTGGGCTAATTTTTTGGGGGACGTGACTCTCAAATTTGGCAAATCCTGATCCTGATTATTTGCTATTTCCGTAATTGCGTCGTCCTGGGATCGGAAATTTTCGTACATCTCGGACGAATATGCCGCTGGCTTGCCGGTGAACAGCATCGAAGAATTCTTGTCTCGAGTCTGAGGGACGTTTGAACAGCGTCTCACAGAGTTGCCATTTATGTTTGCCGCAGATTGCCAATTGAACTTTTCCGGTGACGATATCTGCGTGTTATTGTTACTCGGTCTCCCAATGGACGACGGATGACTCTCCGTGTCTTCGCTAATATTCTCTAGAGGTCCGGTGGGAATTTTTCTGGAGCAATGAAGTTTGGAGCCCCGAGCGTCGCTCGGCCTAGTCATGTTTTTAGCGCAGTCTCTATGAGCGATGTTGGGCGGACTCTCGGCGTCGGTTACAAAAGGATTGTTGTGTACGCTGAATTCGAAGCTGGTCATTACGCCGATGGAAACTTTTTTTTCCACAATAGCGTTGCGTAATGGTTCGCTTTGAAAACGCAATGCTCCCTCGGGCTGATCGTCGCTCGGAAAACAAGACACAACATTGATTTCTCTGGAGCGACAAGTTTTCTGCGCAGCAAGGACAACGTTGTTCTTTGGCGGACTGTCGATCTCATGGGCATCGGTGGGAGACCGGCAAATGGTGTTTGCCCTGGAGGAGACCGGTCGACGGTTCTCGACTCTCGCGACACTGTGCTCATGGATTTCTAATAATCTTTCGACCTGATTCTGCAGCGTCTTTATCTGCTCGTTCTGGTTCTTGACGAGCAGCAGCAAATCGCGCACGGTCTCTCGTTCGTTGGTCGATTCGTTGGAATGTTGACAGCGTGCGACCGGAAAAGAGCGCGAATACAGGGAAACGGGTTGTCGAGGGCTCTCGTGGCGTTGATCGCTGCTCGACTGCGACAGACTTCTCCCGTGGAAGTCGCTGTCCAACTTGACAAAGTTCTCAGAGTTCACTTTCGCGCCGGGAGCGTTGTTGGACAAGGAGCTTTTCAAAATAGACTTTACCGCGTTGTACGAACCATTTTGGATCGGCGTTTTCGTCAACTCCGCTCTAGGCAGCGCGTGAGCAGAGACGTCGTCGTGCAACGCTCGTTGATGCGACATTTCCGTACCGTGGATCGGGCCGTTTCCTCCCGACCCATTTTTTTGCGCCGCAACCGTCAGATTTTTACTGTAGCGGCTCGGAAAAGAATTGGACGCCCGTGCGCTATACTCGGGACCCGCGTGTCTGCCAAAAACGTTTGAAGCGGCTTGAAAGTTTGCCGTAGTCCTTTCGGAACTGGAATTGGGCGTTGCTGTTTTTTGAGTCGCTAGTCTTTGATCTATCGGCGAAGGATATCCGCCGTTTTTCCAATTCACGTACGCCGTGCATTTTTCCAACGGAAAAATTCTATTTTGAGGCAGAATCTGCGCGGTTTGTGTTTCTTTCCCAAAAATCAATGATACTTCGGGTACCGATGGATCCGTCATGCACTGAATCAGCGGAACAAGTTTTCAGATCAATTACTTAAACAAATTTCTGTGGCAAATGAACGAAAAACTTGACAGAAAGCGCAGAAAAACAAAAAATGATAATTAAGGTATCACTATCACAAAACGACTTTATTTAGGGTTCTTTGAAAATTTTGTATAAACGGTCTTGGCACCAAAACTAACAGTTTTCTCCCGTGAAGAAAAATTTTCTGACGTTTAGAATTTAAGATATTTAATTTCCAATTTTTTATTTTTTCCATCTAAACGCGTGTAATTTAAAGTCACGTTTCGTTAAAAACGTTGCAAGAAAAAGAAACGCGACTTCAATTTACACGCGTTCAGATGGGAAAAATAAAAAATTGGAAATCGACACTTCGTCTGTGAACGTTTTCTCCGCACCTTGCGTCTGTCAACCTGGACACACCGTTCTTTCGGCCCGATATTACATTTCAAAATTCTGAAAAAATGTAGGCTACCGTTTGAAATCTTCAACTTGGAATTTCAATTATAAAACTGTAGGAAAATAATATTTTTCATCCATTTTTCACGAATGACACGAATGACCTAGGTTTACAGACAAAGTGATAAATATCTCAAATTCTAACCGTCGGAAAATTCTTCTTCGGAGGAGAAAACTGTTAGTTTTGATGCCAAGAACGTTTATACTAAATTTTGAAAGAATCCTAAACAAAGTCGTTTTGTGATAGTAATACGTTAATAACGAAAAAACTATCATTATAAGCAAAAATAGACTTACGTTTAAAACTGTGGGTTGAGGCGTTGCTCGCGGTTCGAGTTCCTCGTAATCGCTGTTTAAAAAATTCATCTTTCGAGCCTCGCGGACCAGTTAACCTCAAACGAAAGAAATGACTCGAAGATTTTTCTCTGTTATTTCTTTTCTTCGAGTTGGAGTTGGGATCGAGTAGAACGCAGTTGGATTTCAATGTCCCACACTTGTTTCGCATTTTCCGTAACGCCAAACGATCACAGAGGAATTTTATGTTTGGGTTCGTGCGTGCGATGTTTTGATACCGCGGAACGTCTCGCCGGATTACGAATTTACGCGGAAAAATTGACACTATGACGTTAATGAGTTTCGAATCCTCTTTTGGCTTGGCATTCAATCGTCATAATGTCGAATTCTCTCATGCGTGCGTAGCAATAAAGAGAAGTGTCGTTTGAAAATTAATTTATAAGCATTCCAAATAAAAACGTCCATTCGGTTCGCTGTCCAAGCAACAAGTTGCGTTTTCCCACCTTTTCCTCGATTTACAGCTGTTGCGGAGCTGCTATAAAATTCCAAGAACCCTACAAGAGTTTCCGGCCACACCGTCAATCGGTAACGTAATAATTTTTGCGCCATGCATGTCGATCGCTCATTACGTAACCGCGTGCAGTGGTGGTCGCGCAGCTGACATTTAACAACAAAAATACCAGCGACAAGGCGACAAAAACATTTTTAACATAAAAAAACGGAATAGTAATCCGAGAATGAAGAGCAACGTCGAAGATGTCGACATTTTCCGTGACACGCCCGTCAGATATTTGGGTAATGACGTTTCGTAGTTCTTTCGGGCTGAAGACCCGAATTTGAGGTTATGAATTTGACGATATCCTCGTCCGAAGTTCGTGAACATTTCGTTAAAGTATTACTATCACAAAACGAATTTATTTATGGTTCTTTCAAAATTTATCATAAACGTTCTTGGCACCAAAACTAACAGTTTTCTACTCTGAAGAAAAATTTTCTGACGTTCGGAATTCGAGATATTTCATTTCTAATTTGTTATTTTTCGCATCTAAACGCGTGTTAAAAGTTGCGAGTAAAAAACAAAAGAAACGCGACTACAATTTACACGCGTATAGATGGGAAAATAAAAAAATTGGAAATTAAATATCTCAAATTCTAAATGTCAGAAAATTTTTCTTCAGGGGAGAAAACTGTTAGTTTCGGTGCCATGAACGTTTATACTAAATTTTGAAAAAATCCTAAATAAAGTCGTTCTGTGATAGCAATACGTTTTAAACTCCATCGACACTAATTATTAAAATCAACGGTTGTCGAAATACAAAAAATATTCAGAATCAAGTAAGAATGATGCAGAATGGTTGAAAAAATGTAAAAACGTTCAAACAGAAGCAAACTAAAATCATTCTAACGTCAATGTTTCCAGGTTATACGAACGAAGTTGGAGAAGCTTTTCGTAGCGTAGCTCCGACATCGATAGTTCGTCTGAGTTACGTAATAGCGAGTGGTTACGTCGTGTCCGACACGATTCACAAAGGAATTCAAGTTTACAAGGTTAACTAGAGAGCGGAGACTGCATGGGTAGTTTTTCAAGGTCGTGGCTTCGATTGATTCTGGTTTTCTCGCAGAAAGACACGAGCGAAGGAAGGAACAAGCGAATTGTTCTCTCGACGACAGACACTTTGCTGTGGCAAAGTTTCGCATCGGTTATTGTGCCAGGCCTAATAATAAACAGAATTTGCGCGACCGTTCGTTTTTTTCAACGAAATGGTAAAACTGCGGCGACCAAGAGTCCCTGGATTTCGATAATGGTCGGACTGGTGTCCATCCCTTTCATCATCCGTCCGATAGACCAAGCTGTGGAGGAAGCTATGAACTTGACGTACAGAGAATGGAGCGGTTTTCATCCCAAGGTCGATCCGTCGCTGGAGGAGGTCAAATAATTACAAAACTGCATCGGGGACGGATCCTGAAGTTTGCATCGTTGGAATCCAACGAGAAATTTCTTTCTATTCGTTTTTTTGATAATTTATAATTTGATAATTGATAATCTCAAATTCTAAAGGTCAGAAATATTTTCTTCAGAGGAGGAAACTGTTAGTTTCGGTGCCAAGAACGTTTATACTAAATTTTGAAAGAATCCTAAATAAAGTCGTTTTGTCATAGTAATACGTTAATGCACTCGTTGCAATTTTTCTAGTAAATTCAGTTTCCGAATGAGAAAAGAAAACTGTGCCATCATCGTTGACAAATACTGTATGAAAATTTTGTGCTTTGCTATAAAAAATAATGACTTTTTGTTGCGTTCCAACGATCCAAACTTCAACGTCGTTCAGACACTCGCTTTCCCCATCCCAACACGTGTTTTAGTACAAACAATGAATTTACGCATTCCGGGTGATATATTACGTGCACGCACGAGCGTTAAGTATTAACCATACAAAATCACGTATGAACTTGTTAGAAAAGTATTTACGCGAGACTTTTATTGGCTCAATAAATATTGTTATTGTTATAAACGACAAAAGATTTTTTTCTCACAGCTAATCGATCCTTTTCCCTCCAAAAACTCGCAACAAATTTTGCGCAGATTTTGTAAAATTCTTTTTTACACTGTTTGCAATGTTCCAATATTTTTACTGTGAAAAAAATAAAATCGCCGAATTCTAACATTGATAGCAAAAAAAGAAAAAAAATGAATCATTTTTTTCACTTTTTCGATATTCTCGAAAACTCGAAACAAATTTCCGGCAGATTTTGTAAATTTTTTTTTTATATTACAATGTTCCAATATTTTTACTGTGAAAAAATAAAATCACGCAATTCAAATATTGGTAGCAAAAAAAATGAATGGTTTTTTTTTTCCTTTTTTTGAATATTTACATTATTATGAACAGAAACTTGGTTCAGTCTGACCACACACTCTCTCTACTCGATCTGAACGAGTCCCAGGCAAGTAGTAGGGACCGATACCGGTCAGACAACGAGGTATGGACTGGAACTATCAAATTTCGTGCAATTCTTATTTTTCAAACGTTCCTCCAGGCTCGCCTTTCGAGCACGTGCATATCTTTTCATTCCAGTCGATTTTTTACTGCTAAACATTCGCAATGGCTGAATATTTATTTTGTTTTCTTATTTTCGAGAGCCATTTTTTTCCTTCATTCTCAAGATTTTTTCCAGTTCCTCGAGAGCTACTATTTTTGTTTGCAATTTTACAAAGAAGAATTTTACAAAGATTTGGCCATGGAGTAAATAAAAATTGATCAAAGTTGGGAAGGATGGTGAGAAGTTGAAATTTGTAATTCCGTAGTTCACAGACGAATAAAAAAAATAAAAATTAAATCAATTGATATAAATTACTTAAAATTAAATATTAAAAATATAAAAATATTTTTAATATTGTTATCAATATTCAAAAAAATATTTTTTTTTTATTAAAAAAAAAAAAATATTCTATTTTTTCAAATAGAAATATTTTACAGTTCGATTTTTTTTATAGTTCGGATAAATTCGAACCATTGTAAATTGTTTGTTTTTTTAAATAAAATTGGACACGAGAAAAAAGTCAGCGGATGTTTTTTTTTCCAAAAATGTTTTCGAAATTCGAAAAAGAGTACTTTTTCCGGAATTTTGAATAATTTCTACAAATCATTCAAGTTTTAGCAGGTATCTTAAGAAATTTTCAGAAAATTCCTGTCACTGCTAGAGAAAATAATAAAAATTGAGTTTTAATGAGCAAGTGATTGTTTAGCCACGATGGCTCTGATCGTTGGAGATTGCGCGCAGAGTTACGGGGGCATAATGATGGTATCGGAGCAGATTGTTTCTGAAGCATGTAACCACAAAGCAAACATGATTACTATCATTAGATCGAATGAATTGTATGTATTTGTTTAAGCCCCGATTATTGTCGATTGAGTGAATCGACCTTTAGTTTTTTTGTTGTTTGTTGTTTTTATTGATAAAAAAAGGACTGGCGAATTTGATGCAAGGATAAACCACACAAACAGCAATTGATGGGAATTGGGTTGACCGTGAGTCCAAAAAGGCGTTTGCGAACCTTTTTTGCTACCGGTCGACGCTGCTGATTTGCCTGTTGGCATCAAATCAGGAACGATCTTTATAATCGTTTTGCAAATAAAAGCTCTAGCCAGGCGAGGGAACGCAGGATGCAGGGCGAGATTGTTTTATGGGAAAGTAAGGCAAAGAGAGTAAAGGAAATTTTGTTTGAAAAGATCGATATTTATAGTTCGATACGTTCGACTAAACTTTTTTTTTTGAATAATCTCAAAAATTGTGTCATCGCAGCAAGAAATATTTTAGCAAGTCTCTTCGGAAGCTAATTTTTGTCGTTCCAATCGTAAATTTTGCTGACGATTCCATTAGAAATCAAATATACTGCCAAAATAACGAAAATTTTCAAATTATCGAAAAATATTTAGTTTATCGTGTTCAACAAAATATTAACGATTTTAAACAAAATTTCATTCGATAATTCAAAATTTCGATATTTAGTTCGATACGTTCGACTAAAATAATGGTGTCATCGCAGCAAGAAATTTTCTAGAAAGTCTCTTCGGAAGCAAATTTTTCTATTTCCAATCGTAAATTTCATTGACGATTCCGTTAGAAACCAAATTTCCTGCCAAAATAATGAAAATTTTGAAATTATCCAAAAACATTTGGTTTACCGTGTTCAACAAAATATCGACGATTCTCAATGAAATTTCATCTCCGCAGTGTGTGCTGGTAGTTGAAAGAGCCGCAACAAGTCTTGTCCACGATGTTGTCCAACATGGTTCATACATTATGGTACATCCATGGACATGGTACATATATATCCCTCAAACACGTCCAAGAAGCACAGCAGAGATAAATGCATATGCGCGCGTCTGTATATATAAAGTCCGCTGTGTCGCGTTGGCTCGCGAAGAGGATGCATGCATGCAGGCGGGAACAGCGGGGAGGATCGATAGTTGGACCAGTCACGATATAGAGTCAGAGGGAGACGACAAGTATCGCGGTCGCGTAGCCTCGACGCACGCGAATTGCGATCCATTCGCCATGTTCCACCCACTCGGTTCTTATCGGAGCCATTCCTCGTCGGTGGGTTAAGTTTTGGTGGGGAAATGGGTACCGCCCACTTTTCCAAGAGAGCCTCCAATCGAGGGGAGTCCAAGGGAGATTATATAATGAGGATCCGAGGGCAGCAGGCGGAGCGAGCCCGGAACGAGGCGTGGTAAAGCCTCGAGGAGCGCCACTGAATCGGAAGGATTTTTGGATCGGTGGGGGCCACGCGGTGTTGGCAGGTGCGGACCAGTCGGTTGGTGAACCTCGGCTGGAGCGTGCATCAATCCAGTTCGAGGCAAAACCCAAATTAACTCTCGGGAGTGCTCCTCGGGTTTCGATTGTCAAAAAATAGCGATTTCAAACATTTTCACGATTGCTTGTCATTAATAATTAACAAGAAAACCACTTTTCACTTGCTGCACGAGATCCTTTTTCACTGACGAGCATGAGTATCGACCAAACGAGCTGCTCAGCCATTTTTATTTTCAATTTAAACTAGAGACGAAAGAATTGAGAGTGCGAGTGAGTGAACAAGTGCGAGTGATTGCCCCGCGCTGGTCAAAATGAATAAACCCATCAAACGAGGCACGAGGAATGCACCGAATTAGTGATTAATTAGCAAAGTGTGCCCGATCCCGGTGTTTCCACAAATATATTATGCAAGCCAGCAAGTCCTGCTGGATCCACCCGGAAGTTGGATTCTCTTACCGCCGGCGGTTCATAGCGAGCAGGTTGCCTTATCGTAGCAGATTTTCTTCCGCCATATGGCTCCGTCGAAGAGGCTGATAAACGAGCAACTGGTTGTCACAATTTAGAGATCGTTTTTGAGTTATTCTAAATTTGTGACTGCGCAGTGACAATTATTACGAAGAAAGAGAAAAAAAACGTCAGACGCAGAGTTTTGGGGAAAAAAGAACGAAAAGTTTTTTTCCAACTGCATCGACGTTCATTCCGATTTGTTGACATTGCCAAGAGCTTGGGAATTTGAATAAATAGATATTTTTAAAAATTGTCAAACCACTCGAATGTCTCGACCACCCACGAATCTCCCGAAAATCGAACTAGGAAAACAACGAGCTTCGTAATCGTGTCGTGCTTTGGTGGCAGTGTCAGTGACAGTGCTACTTTTTTGTGTGTGGTGTGCTAGCGAATAGGGTGGTGAACCCGCGTAAGAACCATAACTGCTGCAAAAGTGGGTGCACTGGGGCCCTCGGGACCATTCGGCCGATACGGGCCCGTGCCGGAAGGTGGTCCCTTGGCCGGGGGCGAAAGAGTAGGCCTGGGGGCGGCCGCAGCCGCTACTGGGGAGGTGGAGGGTTACGGGATCGCCGGGCCCGGGGGTGGGCCCCCTGGAATCGGCGCCTCCGGGAACCCCCGAATAAGGGAACCTTCTATAGGGGCTTCATGCTGTGCCCCTTTACCGGTCTCCCAGACTCATCATATAGGTAAGCGACACACTGAACGCAACATTTTGTTGGAAAAGATCGATATTTTCGTCGATAAGTTCGACCAAACGTTTTTTTTTTTTTATAATTCCAAAAATTGTGTCATTGCAGCAAGAAATATTCTAGAAAGTCTCTTCGGAAGCTCATTTTTGTCGTTCCAATCGTAAATTTTGCTGACGATTCCTTTAGAAACCAAATTTACTGCCAAAATAACGAAAATTTTGAAATTATTCAATAATATTTAGTTTATCATGTTCAACAAAATATCGATCTTTTCCAACAAAATTTAAAGTTGCCGACACATTTCTTAAACATTTTTTCAGTTTTTATCGAATAACCTCAATGCGTAGGGAAAAGTTGCTTTGGACTGACGAACTCGCGATCATGATCACTCACTTCGATCTAGTTCATACGCACGATGAGTTTCTTAACAATTATTCTGCTCCTCAAAAAGTTTAAGCCCCAGTACAATTAATATGCCTCCGCAACTGAAATCAACTTTGGAAATAACTGGAGCACATTTTTTTGCAGTTGGCAGAAATATATAATTAGCATTAGGTCCTTGGGTCTGTGGAACTTTTTTTTTATGGTCTACGATTTCATCACTTATTGTCGCGATGGAAAACTAAGCCAAGGCAACACTGAAAACTGAATTTTGTTGGAAAAGATCGATAGTGAAAAGAAATTTAAATAATTTGAAAAATTGTGTCATTGCAGCAAGAAATATTCTAGAAAGTCTCTTTGGAAGCAAATTTTTCTCCTTCCAATCGTAAATTTCATTGACGATTCCGTTAGAAATCAAATTTCCTGCCAAAATAACGAAAATTTTGAAATTATTCAAAAATATTTAGTTTATCGTGTTCAACAAAATATCGACGATTTTTAACAAAATTTCATTTCCAGTGAAAGACTCGGACATTCGATCGATTATTGTTCATTATTTTCTTCAAATTTCCTGATAATTTTTACCTTCTTCGCGATTTGCACGCGGAAAATCATTTTTAAATTGTAATATTTCATGAGAATCGCTGCTGCTCAGGCGCGATTAAAATTGCACAAATTATTTCTCAACTCTCGCCACCGGGTCATCCGTTAAATAAGTTTTGGGCTACTGGCTTGAAATTACGTAGTTCGGAAGTTCTTATCTTTACAAGCATCGGAATCATAGCCCATGGGCATCATCCCCATGCAAGAATATATAGAGATCGTCGAGCTAGATTTACGACGACAACCTGTGAAGAAAACGTTTACGCGGTAGCCCCGAAAAATCCACATTCTTGTTAACGATATTATAAATCGAAAATTTCAATTGCGTTTGTTCGTGTGACTTGTAATTAAACGGCAGCATTCTGTTTCGATTTTTCTGCCGCTGATTGCCGTCCGTCGCACTCCGGATCAGTCTCCAGTGCAGCAAATTTTCTTTTCGAACTATTTTCTTCGAGTTTTGTGCATCGGTTCTATTTATAAAATGGCAATTCGTCGGTTGATTCCCATGATAATGGGGGGATGTTTTTTTTTTTAATAACAAAAATAAAATAAATTTAAAAAATTGCTCCGATTGATTCAACTGTCAAGAACCTTTTTCCATCGACGTTTGACCAATTTTTTGGCAAACTCTTAAAATAAAAACATACTAATTGCTAACTAATGAGCAAATTTTCAAGAATTTTTAATTAGTAATTATCAACGCATGTCTAATTAATCGTCAGATGAAACATTAGAGAGCTTCACTGGAAATGAAATTTTGTTAAAAATGGTTGATAGTTTGTTGAACACGGGAAACTAAATATTTTTGGATAATTTCAAAATTTTCGTTATTTTGGCAGGAAATTTCGTTTCTAACGTAATCGTCAGCAAAATTTACGATTGGAGGGAAAAAAATTAGCTTCTCAAGAGACTTTCTAGAATATTTCTTGCTGCAATGACACAATTTTTGGGATTATTAAAAAAAAAACATTTGGTCGAACGTATCGAACAAAATATCGATCTTTTGCAACAAAACTTTTTTGACGTTTCAGTCGCTGGTTCATTAACGAATAACTTTTATCAAGAATTAATTTTTTTGGGAGAAAATTGTTGGTACAGAAATGTTTTTAAACAGAAAATTGATCGATTAGCTGAGCGGAGAAAATTCTTTGTCAGATTTGTCACAAAGTATCATCCACCAGAACGATAAACAAATATTAATTAAGAATTGTATCGAAAAACAAAATAATTCCCTCTTGTTTTTTTTTTTTAACTATTTTTTTGCACCGAACCTTCGCAAAAGAAACTTTCTGAATCAAAATATTTCTAAGCTCTAAAATAATTGTTTTAACGTTGGCTCGATGAAAATTGACCGATAAATGAATTCGTTTGTTTCATGGAACGTGGATTATCATCAGGAAGGTGCGGTCTGGCGATGCTTATGTCATGCGCTGGTTGTAAGAAGCCGATATTGGACAAATTTTGTTTTAAAGTACTGGAACGTATTTGGCACGGAGATTGTGTAAGATGCTGCGACTGCGGAATGGAATTGCAGGAGAAATGTTACTCCCGAGAGTCCAAGATGTTTTGCAGAAACGATTTTTTCAGGTAAGACATTTTCCATCATTATAATCCTCGCAGTAGACACACATGGGTCTGGGGAGCCCATACAGCGAATGGCGTGAATTTTCTCGTTTTTCGTACCGATTACCATTTAATAATAATAATGAAAAATAATTTTTATGCATCGTCCATTGCAGGCTCTCTTTCTATAGATCGAAAACTACTTTTCTCAATTTTTTCCGATTTTTTAAACGAGTCCAAGGACAGTAAAAAATGGTAGGACGCCCCAGACCCATGTGTGTCTACGGAGAGTTAAAAACCCTTCGACATAATTGCCACTAGTTATAGAAATAATTCACGAATCGCTGATCCTGAATCGCAAGAAATTTCATTAGTCTCTCGAAATGATTTTTATCGAGACTATAATTTCCCAAAACTCACAACTCTGCCGAATTCGATCCGAAAAGTCCGAAAACCACAGCCTCGTTCAATTGCTCTAAAAAGTAGATAAATTCTCAGCACATTCGAGCTCTTCGTTCGTCCTCACACACAGCACGTATACACTTTTCCGCTGCATTGAAACACGCGGTCAATTGGACCTGGAGCGTGTACCTCATCCGCCTGTCGTCGGCAGCACTTTTTCCTCCGGTTTTCATGAAAAAAATCGCAGCAGTACATTTTGTCAACGTTTTCCTGCTAGCGTTCATGTCAACATGGCAGAAGGTCGCGGAATATCGATTTATCGCGTTAAAAAAACAAATTATCAAGAGCCGTCACTCTAGCAAAATGAGCAATTTATTGAAAAACCAAGTTTTTTTCATTTTTTTAATATTTTCGAGATGCAATCGAGATTTGCCGGAGCAGTAGTTACAACTGAACTGGCTTTTCGTCAGACAAACGAAAACTCGTGAATTCCGACGTAGTAGAGATGTTGAAGGCAAAAAAACGCTCCGGGTCAAAATGACCCAGTGTGTCAACCAAGAGTGTAAGATCCCCAATGTCCTCAAAGACAAAAAAACGCTCCGGGTCAAAATGACCCAGTGTGTCAACCAAGAGTGTAAGATCCCCAATGTCCTCAAAGACAAAAAAACGCTCCGGGTCAAATTGACCCAGTGTGTCAACCAAGCGTATAAGATCCCCAATGTCCTCAAAGACAAAAAAACGCTCCGGGTCAAATTGACCCAGTGTGTCAACCAAGCGTATAAGATCCCCAATGTCCTCAAAGACAAAAAAACGCTCCGGGTCAAATTGACCCAGTGTGTCAACCAAGGGTGTAAGATCCTCAATGTCCTCAAAGGCAGAAAAAAGACATGCCGATGAGGTAGCAAAAATGTATGTGAAGGTGCAGTCGACGAGGATTTTGTGCGAGCAAGTAAAAAGTTGGAATAGAAAAAGCAAGACGCTAAGTGGAAAAACAAGGCCTGGATGATTATGGATCGGGATTGACGCGTCTCCCGCGTGCATATATTTAGCAGATTGGTGAAAAAAGGTTCATGGCTCTATAGAGAAGGTGTAAAAAGTGCAGGGCGGTTGTGAGGCAGCGCAGGTAGATGATGCCGAGGCATCAAGTGTGTGTAGAAAGATAATGGAGTGCTGGTAGAACATTGGCTCGAACCTTTTCATCATAATATCGGGTTAACGCGCCAGCAAAAAATATTGTATACACGCGTTCCATATAATTGCATACTCGCCACTATTTCGTCGTGCACGAGCGATTATAAATAATTCATCGAAATAAGGATCGTGCTCACGATCGATATCGAGATACATTTTCCTTCTGTTTTAGTCGTTCTTATCGCTCAATTTGTTCCTAATACGCGCTAGGACAACACACTACAAATGAATTATTGTTAAAAATCGTCCATATTTTTTTTTAACACGACAAACTAAATATTTTTCGATGATTTCAAAATTTTCATTATTTTAGCACGACATTTGGTTTCTAACGGAATTGTCAGCAAAATTTACTATCGGAACGACAAAAATTAGCTTCCGAAGAGACTTTCTAGAATATTTCTTGCTGCAATGACACAATTTTTGAAATTATTCAAAAAAAAACATTTAGTCGAACGTTTTACAACACAATTTTCTTTTCAGTGCATAAATCACATTTTTCCCACACTAATCGTTTTTCTTCCCACCGAGTATCACTTTTCCATCAACAGCCAAATGTCTCCTCGCCCATTCTCTCGTTCGCTTTCCCTAAACAAGTTTTTCGCAGAGCCACAAATAAATCTCTCCTTTCTATATAAAAAAAAAAAGTTGTTTGTTTTTTCATGTAAAAGTTATTTTGGACCACCCATAGCATGGCTTGTCAACTATAAGAAAAGAAGCCAAGAGAATTGCTCGATACGCTTGTAAAGATTTGAAAAAGGAAATTAACTTTCAAACCTCCAGCAGCATTCACTTTCTGTATAATTACACCTGCGTCTCTCCCCGTTTCCATACCAAAGGGAGTCAATAACGAACGAACCCTTTTTTCCTTATAAATTATATCGAGCCTCATTCATTAATCATTTTCTCTTTCCCATAATTATATATTTGTTATGTCTGCGTACCAAAGCAATTGGCAGCGGATTGTACCGCGACTATTTTTATATGTTTCTCTCTAACGTTTTTGCTGCTGCGGTCAACGATCCAGATTCCGGATTATCTGCAAGAAACTATATTTTCGTATATATATATAAATATCCGAAAATTCATGTCTTTCGAAAAGGGCCTTGACACTTTTGTGGGAGTGTGCTCGTAAAAGTCCGATCTTTTTGCCGTGTGTTCATCGCGGCCGCCCAAAAATCTTCTGCGGTCTCCTGCTTACAAACTATATGCATATAAATATCTATATATAAAGATTAACGCACAGGTAGTATAGAAACAAAAAAAAAAAAAAACGTGGGATCATGAAAATGATTACGTAATCTTTGCAATGTTGGCAAAAGTTTTTCTTCCAAAGCCCAGGAACGTCTTCCCAAAGTCGTTTACGTAATTTCAAAAAAATCTTTTTCATTTTTTTATCCTTTAAAAATTAAATAAATTAAATTTAATAAAAATAAAGGAATGAATGAATAAATAAGTAAATAAATAATAAGAATGAATTAACTTTATTTAAAATAAATAAATAATTAAATAACGAATTAAATAAAATGAATTTTGTTTAAACAATTTTTTTTTTTCATCGAAAAACTTGTGACTCCGTTGACATTTAGTTCCTTTTCATTTACCAACGTCCGATGGACCGTAAAGGACGAAAAAACGTAACAAAAATTAAATAAAAAAATTAGAAAAAATGTGAATGCCTCGGACGATTTTGATAACGACCTGAGAAGGAAACTCGCGTTAGAATCGATTTCGTGTTATCGTACCACTCGATCCTGCAAGGATCGGCTACAAGAAAATTCAGCCCTGTACGATTCTCAGCTCAATTTTTCGAAGGGTTTCTCGTATACATATGCTCGTCAGTTTCGTTGCTTATGACACATTCATATAGGCCGCAGTCCCACTATAAGAAAGAGAGCGAGACAAGTCGAAATATCCTCGTAGCTTTGAAACGTCGACGTGCAAATGTACCATGAAGTTTAAAGCTGCGTCGTTGTGTCTATATATATATATATATAGTTGACGAGCATATGGACGAAGGAGAGAGAGGGAGAGAGAGAGAGAGAGAGTTTGATGGGCGTGACGGGCTCGACTATATACTCTAGTGCGGTCAAGCCTGTCTCGGGAGAAGAGAATTCAAGAATCGGTTGGAGAAGCTCAGAAATCTTAGAAATAAAAAATATCCTCTGTAGGATGTACAAAGGGTCCCAAAAGTCTCGTTAGAGAGTCGCGGGAAATGAACAGCTCGCGAAATTCGAAGGAGAAAAGATCCTCGGGCATTTTTGTCGCCCGGTGTGCATCCTTGATGAGATATTAATCGATTGGTCACAGTCAATCTGGCGCGAGTCAGAGATTCTGAAGCGGGGGAGACGCGTGTACCGCCCTCTTGGTCACCGGAGTTGACGGAAGGCTCATTTTCTCGAGCTCGTACCTCATTGCTTACGTTCAATTAATTAAAAACCCGTTGTATGGCGCGATGCTCTAATCTAAATCTTTGTTTTCAGCTTTTCTTACATACAAAATGGTTTGCGAGCCCAAGTTCATTCAAAAAACGTTTTTACAAATTGGCTAAAGAACAACGTACTCTAAATCCAACATCGTCCGAGGGAATCTGTATTTTTTATAAAATAAACAAAATTTCGAAAAAATTTTACCAGCCGATTTTTTTGAAAAACTTGATAAAGCTTCTTCGATGTTACAAAAAAGTGTATGCAAAGTTTTAAGAGGCTTCACCATTTAGAAATCGAAATATTAAATGTTGAAAATTGCAACTTTTAACACACCCTCTTGTGAGAAATTACTGAAAATTGTGATTTTTATAAATAAATACTTCTACATGGTGAAGCCTCTTAAAATTGCGCGAGCTATTAGACATCACTGTTCTCTTTGTTCGGTGAAAATTTAAAGGAATTCTATCGATAGAATATTTTGCATACAACGTCCTTAAAGTCTCATCGATTCTGAATCCGAAAAAATTCACAAACTATCTCTCAAACGCGATTTTTCGGTCACGTTGTATATTTTTATGTAAAATACAGTTGTACCAGGCTGACGGATTCTTAAGGAATCACCGCATGGTACGCGTCGGCTTTCCTTCCAAGAAACCAATACCGATGTATTTCTCTGAGCGTCGACGATCCTCTCTCCGCTGCTCAACAGATCGACGACGACAAAACCCATCCCACATATTCGCGCCTCTAAAACGTCAAAAATCCACCGCACAATCCTCCCATTCGTATTTACCGTAGTTTGAGGTAAAAGAAAAAAAAAAAGACAAGGCTTTTGGGCCATACGGCCCAGGATCGTCCCCCACGGAGAAAATCATCTTGTACAAATTGCCCTGGCGCTACGCCAAAAAATTAGTCCGACAGATGGCCTTCGAGATTGCCTGCTGCGGCAAGCAACGCCAAGGAGAAACTTACAATGTATTTCCCCCGAACTTATTTTGTTTTTTTTTTTCATTTTTTTAATTTCTATTTTTATTTTTATTTTATTTTTGTCGAAATGAAACGGGACTGTCATTTTTTTACAGTATCGAAATCAAATTTCGCTGGAAAAAGAATCTTTTCGAAAAGTTTGAAAAATTTTTGAAACTTCTTTTTCTTTCTGATCGATTTTGCAGTCGCACGACGTCGATGTAAATCTTGCGATGGCATTTTCTCCATTATTATAGTCGCGATTGAAAAAAATGCTGAATAATTTTCCAAGCAACTCTTCACTCCTTTGGATATAATGACTTTTACGTTTATTACGTTTGCAGAATTTCAAGGTCGTAATTATTACTCTGGTCGTTACATAAATACATAATTCTCATAATTTCTGCGCGACTCCATATCCTTTTCACATAAATCGTGTGTTACGCGATCCGTTTATCGGAGAATGCAATAAATGTTGCAATTATTTCTGTGCCAACTGCGCGTCAATATTACCGCCAACGAATAAATCCTCCAGCGATATTTCCACCGCGCGGTTGTCCGATCGATTTTTCTCAATATTAACTCCGAAAGGAATAATGAAGAAAAAAAATCGAGCTGGTTATTGAAAAGTAGAAAACGAGATGCTCAAATCTTCCTTTTCGGGGCTTCCTCATAGCTTTGAGCATCGTGCATCTTGGGCATCTCGAGGAAGCAATTTGCAAATTTCAATTTGCAGCGTTTTTTTGTATTTCCATTTAAATTATATAATTTCGATAAATTTTCTAGAAAGTACAGAGGAATTATGGACTTGTGCACAAAATCTTAGAAAATTTGCAGAAATTAGAGTGGTTGGACGATTTTTCAAAAAACTCAGATTTTCGTAATATTCGAAAAATCATTAAATTTAAACCGTTCAACCGATATTTCCCAAATTCAATGCCAACCTTCCTATTATGATACTCTATTTATAAAAAAAAAAGTTAGTAACAAATCTTAAAATTTGCAGAAGTTAGTCGACAGCCTTTTTTTGAAAATTTCAAAATGCCGTAAAATTCGTATTTTTCTAGCGATTCCAACAAAATTATCAGAGAACGAAGAGCTCGTATAGATTAACATTTGTGCAAAACGGGAGTCCTGTAGCTCAAACCGTTCGCGAGTTACGAACGTTTGAATTTTGCAGTGCCAGAACATCCACACACACACACATCCGGACATTTTTTCTAGATATGATTTTTCGATGTTTTGGGAAATTTGAAGCACATTGACATTGAAAGTAAAAAATAAAAATAAATTTTCACTCGTTCGCCTTGTCTCGATGCCTCTGCTGCACATTTTCGCTCGACTGGGATCGAAAATCCAAAGCAGAGGAGTGGAAGGTGAAGAAAAAGATCGAAACGAATGGCCCGCTCATAAGTAAGAGCGCAGGTTGACTTTAAATACAATAAATAAATAAATACACATGGAAGAATGGAGTCGAGAAAGGATGAGGTGAGCATTATGAATAAAACCACAATGAACAATAGCGGAGAATATGAGGAAGAGAAATATTGAGAGACTGAGAGAAAAAAAAAAACAAAAAAAAAAAACAAGATAGAGAGCGGTAGAGACGCCGGCGTCAGAGGGCGCGCGTGAATAAGAAAATAGGCAAGACAAGAATATTAATGGCCACATATATATGGTCACGGTAGACCGCGAGATTTGTCGTTGTTATGATTTATCACTGAACAAGATAAAGCTCTTCGCTCTTTCTTTCCGAATGCGCCACACAGACTTGCTCTTTCGTGCATCGGGTCCGTGATTCCGTGCCACCTTTTCTTCCAATTTTTCTTTTTCTCCAGTGGACAAATAATTATTGTTCAAATTTTCAGCCTCTCATTTTTTCCGGAAACAGAAAATTTCTTGTTTTTCGTATCGATTATCATTAAATAACAATAATGAAATATCATTTTTATCCGTCACTCAGTGCAGCCTCTCTTTCTATAGATCCAAAACTACTTTTCTGAATTTTTTCCGATTTTTTGAACGAGTCCAAGGACAGTCAAAAATGGTAGGACGCCCCAGACCCGTGTGTGGCTAGGGAGGTTACTTTTTGAATTTTTTCAGATTTTTTAAACGAGTCCAAGGACAGTGAAAAATGGTAGGACGCCCCAGACCCATGTGTGGCTAGGGAGGTTACTTTTTGAATTTTTTCAGATTTTTTAAACGAGTCCAAGGACAGTGAAAAATGGTAGGACGCCCCAGACCCATGTGTGGCTAGGGAGGTTACTTTTTTGAATTTTTTCAGATTTTTTAAACGAGTCCAAGGACAGTAGAAAATGGTAGGACGCCCCAGACCCATGTGTGGCTAGGGAGGTTACTTTTTTGAATTTTTTCAGATTTTTTAAACGAGTCCAAGGACAGTAGAAAATGGTAGGACGCCCCAGACCCATGTGTGGCTAGGGAGGTGCGCTAATTATTGAAGTGCGTCTACACAGGATTAAGAAATCGATCGATATAAAAAAGAATATATTTTTAATTACGTTCCAACGACGTAAACTTTCCTTCAGTTCGCCTTTCGAACAGCCACAAATTCATAAATAATAAATAACCAATCCAGAGATCTATCTAATCTAATTGTGACTTTGTAAAGCGTTATTGAGACTTTCCACGTACGGAAAATAACGCGTCAATTAATGGACAGTAAATTTCCGAGCGATAAACGTCGTGCAATTATGACTGCAGACCTAGTCGATCAAGTATTTACTGGACAAGCTAATTTTTATTTTTTTCCTGCTCGACTATAAATCTTTGAGTGTTAATTAATGGAAAATGTTGTTCGAGGTTCCAGCGGTCGCATAAACAGCAATTTCATTCGAAAAAAGCGGATTCCCATTTCTCAGTTAAATCCCAAACCGACATAAAATAGTCTCTCAAAAATAATTACGAAAAATATCAAATTGGGCATTTAAATTCAATTACGAAAAAATATGACGTCTTAATAAAATTGGACAATTTTTCCCACACGACGTGCAACTACAATATTTCGAAAATAAAATCAACAAATTTTCATCCTGCACCGCGATATCTTCGTGCCAAAAGTTGAGGATAAAAATAATTTTATTTAGAGACATTCCCCAAAAATCTGCAAAGGTCAAATCAAATTTTCACCAAAACTCGAAAATTCAAAAATTTATTCCATCGCCAAAAGAAAAAAATTTTTAATTTCGGATTTTCGAAAAAAAAAAATACATATACATATATATAAAAGTAGCGATTCCGAGTGGATTTAATGGCAGGAACGAAGAGCGAGGGTGTAATATTTTCGACTCACGAATTTCTCCTATTCCTTTATTTTCTCCATATATTTTATTGTTTCTTCATTAAATCTTTTCTTTTTGTTTCCCTTGGCGTTATTTTGTTGCTTTTTTTTTTTCGTCCTCTCCGGTTGGTAAGAAAGGGCAGGTCCGATACGTCTGCCCCGAGGGTTTGCCTCAACGCCGTAGCGTTCTCCTCCACACACGAGCCTTTTGCTATTAATGATTTTTTAACGACCAGCCCCTTTTCCACGGTAGGAAGGACCAGACTCTTTCGCACGTCTCGCTCGCTCGACAACTCCAACTTCTGACAATGGCAGAGCGAGAAAAAAGCCTCGAGAAGGCACGAAGAGGAAGTGAGACAAAGAATTAAAATGTGTGCGTAGATGTAGAATCGATGCTGCGGTCCTTCGTGTGTACATTTCTCTCGCTGCTTCCCTTTCTCTTCCCCCCCCCCCCCCCCCCCGCCCCTCTAGCAAAAGCAACGTCCAACAGTTTCTCTGTTATCCCGGACCAACTAATTGCTATAATTAATTAAATGATTCCTGTAATTATGCGATAACCGGTTAGCAATCGCATCGAACCAACGCGGAGATACGCAAAAATATAGGGGTGTGAAGACAGTTACGCCGCGCATCTCGCTACTCTCTCGCTGCTACTGTTTTCTTGCCCATTCGTACCTATTACGTGTGCACAATCGATACATATATATATATATATTTGTGAACGTAATATTCCCTCGCGGCAATCTTGCCCCTGAATATCCGCAACGCATCCCCAGAGAGCTTGCTATTAATACCCATTTTCGATCGACTCTACCAAAACGTTGCAGCGCCATCAGCTGTTATTAACCGTTCAAATAGCTCGTGCTCTTTCAATCGCTTTATTCGGCAACAATTTTTTTTCTTCCAATTCTTTGTTGTTCTCAATTGATGGGAAATTGGGCAAATTATGGTCAGAGTTTAAAAAAACCTCGGGCATTGGTTCTCGCGTTTTGTTTGGATGACTTTGGCTGTGTAGTCAATTTCATGGGTTTCGGACTTTGAAGCCGAAAAATTCATGTCGATTAATTTTAATTCAACGAAGAAAATGGAAAATTTATTTTTCATTCATTGTTTCGATAATTCATACGGACTCGGCAAAACGGGGAAAATTTTGTGCTCTGCTACAAAAAATCATGCACTGAAAACAATATTTTGTTCGTTCGACGTTTTTTTGAATAATCCCAAAAATTGTGTCATCGCAGCAAGAAATATTTTAGAAAGTCTCTTCGGAAGCTAATTTTTGTCCTTCCGATCGTAAATTTTGCTGACGATTCCGTTGGAAATCAAATATACTGACAAAATAACGAAAATTTTGTAAATTATCGAAAAATATTTAGTTTTTCGTGTTCAACAAAATATCGAGCATTTTTAACAAAATTTCATTTTCAGTAAAAAAGTGCGAAATAAAAACGAAAGCAATGAGATCGATAATGGAGATAAAACAGCTGCGATATGGTAGGAGGAAATTAAAGAGCGTCTAATTATGTTAATCTGGACCACCATAGAAGTTATAGAAAGCGAAGATTATTGCTGTAGGTTAATCAATCAATGCTGCAGAGAATTTAATTATCCATCATAGCTCGACAGATCGCACGGCGCGAGAAGCGTTGCTTTCCGCAAGCTGCACACATGGCCAACCGGTTTTTATATTTTTTTTAGAATAGTTAAGAACGGGTTTTGTGAACGTTAATGCGAGTATAATAAAGTCGTAACTCGACACTCGCTTAGAAACATAAATCAATCACACTGTGTCTCCGTCAAGTCGGAAATCGACAACACTCGGTTACATTTTTTTGAGCCACGCGCGGTGTGGACATTCCCGGCTTCGGAAATCGCCACTCGCACTGGCTCTAGAGCTAAATTTAAGCGAAAAATGCCTCGGAAATGTTGGGGGAGCCTCCCACCAAATTCCCCATGCGAAACAATCGCGAATGTGACATTTATGCAATTTTCAAAAATATGCAATCAGAACGATGGAAATAATTGTATTATTAAAAGGAAACGCCACAACCAACTGCTACGTGCTGGAAATAAAATTTTCAATTTTTTTGTCTACAGGCGATACGGTACAAAGTGCAGCGGCTGCATGCAAGGCATCAGCCCTCAGGATCTCGTGAGGAAAGCGAAAGACAAGGTTTTTCATCTCAATTGTTTCACCTGTCTAACGTGCCGAAAACAACTGACAACGGGCGAGGAGCTCTACGTCCTCGATGACAACAAGTTCATCTGCAAGCAGGACTTTTTATCAGGGAAATCGTTGCAGGCGGAGAGTCACCATTCGCACAGCCATCATGGTAAATACATTATGCTCTTCCGCGACTCCATACTGAAGAGAAAATTTTGGCAGAAAAGATCGATATTTTGTTCGATACTTTCGACTGAACGTTTTTCTGAATAATTCCAAAAATTTTACAAAGTCTCTTCGGAAACAAATTTTGGTCGCTCCGATCGCAAATTTCACTGACAATTTCGTTAGAAACCAAATTTACTGCTAAAACGGAGAAAAATTTAAAGGTATCCAAAAATATTTAGTTTATCGTGTTCAACAAAATATCGAGGATTTTTAACAAAATTTTATTTCCAGTACAAGAAACTCCGAGAAACAGAAAAGTTCTTAAAACGCGTGACCACAATCTTAAATGTTAGATTTCTCTGGATTGACTGAACGCGGATTCTCATCAACCAAGGATCATTCGAAAGATAAAAAATCGTAGAAAATACAAATCTAATACGAGATTTTTTCGTCGACCCGTTTTCCCATAAAAATGATTTAAGGACGTTGTATGCAAAGTTTCTATCGATAGAATTCCTTTAAATTTGCACCGCACAAAGAAAACAGTGATATCTAATAGCTCGCGCAATTTTAAGAGGCTTCACCATGTAGAAGTCGAGATATTTATTTATAAAAATCACAATTTTCAGTAGTTTCTCATAAAAGCGTGTGTTAAAAGTTGCAATTTTCAACATTAAATATTTCCATTTCTAAATGGTGAAGCCTCTCGAAACTTTGCATACACTTTTATGTAACATCGAAGAAGCTTTATTTAGTTCTTTAAAAAAATCGTTCGTTAAATTTTTTTGAAATTTTGTTTATTATATAAAAAATACAAATTACCTCGGACAATTTTGGATTTCGAGTATGTTGTTCTTCAGACAATTTGTAAAAACTTTTTTTAATGAACTTGGGCTCGTAAATCATTTTGTATGTAAGAAAAACTAAAAAAAAAAATTTACATCTGACCGTCGCCATACAACGTCCTTAAAGTCTCTCGATCTCAAGGAGCGCGATGCATGTGAACTGCCAGCAAAAAAAAAAACATCCACCTTCGCTATAATTATGCGCGTGTACGAACAACTTGTCGATCTGCAAATTTCAAACTGATACGTTATCGCGTATTAAAAAAAAAAAAAAAACGCTTGTACAACGTGATCGTAATTTTGGTCAGCATCAAAGCGCCGTCTCCCTGCTCGCGGCGCTCCCCTTGTTTTTTTTGCCTGTCTCTCTGTGGGAAAAAGCAAGAGGTCACGCTTCGACGCGTCCCCATAAACGAGCGGACATGCAAGAAGAACTGAGAGGGATTTAAAACATCATGGCACACTGCGGGCCCGGGGTACGGAGTCACTTTGAAAGCAGCAGGCTTTACTAACGCCGCGGTTCTATGTCTAATCCACTCTGAAGTGGATGAGCTATGTGCCGGATCATCTCTCGATGTCTTTCGATACACGAACCTTATTTTTTTCTATACACACTGGAAATGAAATTTTGTTAAAAATCCTCGATATTTTGTTGAACACGATAAACTAAATATTTTTGGATAATTTCAAAATTTTCGTTATTTTGGCGGTACATTTGGTTTCTAACGGAATTGTCAGTGAAATTTACGATTGGAACGACAAAAATTTACTTCCGAAGAGACTTTCTACAAGATTTCTCGCTGCAATGACACAATTTTCAGAATTGTTAAAAAAAAAACGTTTAGTCGATCGTATCGAACGAAATATCGATCTTTTCCAACAAAATTTTGCTTTCAGTGCATACAGAATAGTGTTTGTGCCCCTTTCACGCAGATTTAACTGAACCAATAATGATGAAACTTTGACAGGAAGGAAGCTCATGAATCAGAATAGGTTTCAGGCTCAATTGCATTTCGATAATTGATTTTTGTTGGGAACCCGAACCAAAAAAATTGGGGTTTTTCGTCAAATTTTCCACTTTCAAGCTTCAAAAGCAGTTAAAAAATGACAATAAATCAAAAATCCCTAATTACCAATTGAAAGATAATTCGAAAACGTCCAGTAGGTCGATTTTCGTAAAATCAAAGTTTAAAAGTTTTGAAATTTTTGAAAAAACTTTTCGTATTAAGCTAGCTGCGCTCTTTAGCGCCAACTAGGTGTGCCGCGGCCCGAAGCCCGCAGGCATCACTAGTGTCTATATAAATATCAACGTTTTTATATACTCGTATATGCGGCTCTATATACCTTCGCGGTAAGCTGTGAAAACAGACGGCAGACGCGCGGAGTCTCGAGAACTCCAAAGTCCTATATATATATATATATGTCTTTGCCGCGCGGCGGAGTAAGAGAGAAAGAGAAAAGAATAAAGGCTCGATCGTTTCTCTCGCCGTTATAGCTTTTCATTTGTATATCGATATACACGCGCGTATGTGGACGTAAGTTCACGACTTCGAGAACCTTTTTCTCTCTGCGAGGCCCCCGCAGGACCTCGCTCGCTCGTTCGTGCTCTGCACTAGCCCTTTCTATGCCTTTTCGAAAAGAGCGTCGAAAGGAGATGGGACCCGATGAGCGTATGGCCGCGGCGCACCGACCAGCTCTATAGTAGGAGGAGGAGGAGAATCTCTGGCCCCCGTCGATTCACAACCGAAGAGCAGAGCCCACCTCGGCGCGTTTTGTAACCGTCAACAAAAACACTACACCGAGGATCGTTACGCAGCGGTCGGTTCTCTTTTGTCGCGCGCCGACACCTCTTCGAGTTGTTGCCATAATAATATCCGTTCTATGTCAAACCGACCGACGCGCATGTACCGGGTGACTATTCGCTATTTTATTCCAATTTCAAAAACATCGCCAAATTTTTATGCGCAATTAGGAAACTATCAACTCGCGACGAGTTATCGAATGTTTTTGAGGTCAAGTGATGATCGGTGCAGTTCTCGATTTCTCGCGCGAGCTATTTTACCAGAAGGAATTTTTTTTACTTTTTATCGACCGGGCTCCGGTCGATCCGAATGAATGTTTCGATTGTTTTTTTTTGGATCGCGATAATTATTAGTCAAGGATTTATCAATGTTCTGAGAATAATTGAACTTACCCATGCGTATCCTTGTGCTTTTGTGTCTCAGGCGCTGACTCCCTGATGGGCTCAGGTTCCGAGGACGAGGACGACGAAGGCAGCGGACATCATCATCACCATCATCATCATCATCACGGCGGTGTAGGTGGCTCGCATTTAGGGCCTCACGGTTTAGTACCCGGAGGTCCTGTCGACCAGGTCGTTGGCCACGGCGGTGATTTGCCACTTGGAAGTGATTCCTGCAAGCAGGAAGACTCTGAGGATCAAGGTGAGTCAACGATGGTTAACCCTTCGGGTATAGAAACTTGACGGTATTCGATAAATGGGTGAGCAGTTTAAAAATCAAATGTTCTCCTTTTAATTTCTACGAAAACGATCATTATTTTTTCAAAATTATCATTAACCCTCCGTAGACACACATGGGTCTGGAGTGCCCATTTAGCGAATGCCGTGAATTTCTCCTTCTTCGTATCGATTACCATCAAATAAAAATAATGAAAAAGCACGAATTTTATTTTATTTAGAAAAACAAGCCGCAACAATGCATTTTTCTTCCTTCCCACTTTTCTCAACTCTCTCCCCCCCCCCCCCCTCTCGTTTGGTCCTTTTTGCTGTTTATAAAGCACGTAGATTTGCTCGCGTGGATACATTCCTTATTTTTTATTTTTTTAATCCTCCAGGCCCATGCATTATATTCGTATAACTTTTCAAACAAGCAGAAGGGCTACGAGAATAAGAGATCCTCTTGGTTTCTCGCTTTATCCAAGCGAATTGGTTACAAGGGTGTCTTCCTCGAGGGGTGCCCCGTTGTGCGGTGTGACACTGTCCAAACATTTTCTTTGTCCGGTGGTTAAGACTTGCCCGCGTGGCTGCCTGTCGCTTGTCCTATATATATGCCTCGGATTATCGGGGGGCTCTACGAGCTTCAACATTCGCCGAAGAGAGACGGATCAACAGAGGGATATCCCGGCATCCAGATCCAGATCAACAGCGACAGAGAGAGAGAGAAATGTAGTTCGAAAAGTGAAAATATAGGGATAGGAAGTTGAAAAAGATATGGAGAGAGAGAGAGAGAAGAAAAGGGAACGAGAGAAAAACGCGACGTAGAGAACGAGTGAGACATTCGTATTAATCCCATGCTGTGGTGGGTTTTCGTCGCTTTGGGACTCCCCTGTTTTGTTGCCATTGAATGAATCGCGATGATACCCGTCGATGGGTTACGGATACATTACAGTGTTGTATAACTACTGCCTGCCCATCTGGACATGAGATAACACACTATACCAAATGGGATGAATGCCACCATGTTGAAGTTTGCATGGAATCCAAAACGAAATTTACTTTTTTCTTGAGCAGATCTCAAGATTCTTGTTCAGTATGTGGTTAGGATTATAAAACCATTTTTTTTTAGGATCCAGAGTCAATAGTGATGTGGATAGTGTCATGGTTTTTTAAATTGGCAAAAACAACGTTGCGAGCTTCAGTGTCATTTTAATGACAATTATCGCGTCAACTTTTCATGCCCCTCCTTCCAGAAATGACACTGAAGTTCGTAACGTTGGAATCCAACGAAATTTACTTTTTTCTTGAGCAGATCTCAAGATTCTTGTTCAGTATGTGGTCAGGAGGATAAAACTACTTCTTTTTAGGATCCAGAGTCAATAGTGATATGGAAAGTGTCATGGTTTTTTAAATTGACGAAAACAATGAAAGGGGTAGTGTTTTTCCTTGGAGCCCAACGTTGCGAGCTTCAGTGTCATATTAATGACAATTATCGCGTCAACTTTTCATGCCCCTCCATCCAGAAATTACATTGAAGTTCGCAATGACGTTGGGCTCCAACGAAAAACACTTGCTCTTTCATTGTTTTATTCAATTTCAAAAACCATAACAATTTTCGTACCGATTTTGTCTTTGGATCCAGAAAAAAGAGAATTTCGTTTTTTACTGTACTTGGAGTCGTTTAAAAAATTGGAAAAAATTCAGGAAAGTAGTTTTGGATCTGTAGAAAGAGAGGCTGCACTGGGCGATGCATCAAAATGATTTTTCATCATTAGTATTTAATGGTAATCGATACGAAAACCGAGAAATTCACGAGAATTCAAACGTACCTTCAATTAAAATTCGTTTAGATGGTAAAAATAAAAAATTGGAAATGAAATATTTCAAATTCTAAACGTCAGAAAATTTGTCTTCATAGGAGAAAACTCTTCGTTTTTGTGCCAAGAACGTTTATACAAAATTTTGAAAGAAGCCTGAATAAAGAATAAAGAAACTTTCCGAAGAAACTAGATTGTCAACATTTTCGCAGCAGTTTCATCAATTCCTCAATGTTTTGGAAAAGTGGACAAAATTGTGGAAAATCTTTTAGAACTTTGATGAATGTTTCGACGCAGATTTTTACGCGGAGAAAAAAAAAAAAGTGGCGGTAAAGACAAAATGGTGCAGGTAATAATTTTGGATTGTTGATTTTTTGTTTCTCTCGGTCTCTCCGGCTGTTCGATGACGAAGGTTCCCTCGACGGAGATCCGGAAACGAGAGACAGTCAAACGGAGAACAAGAGTCCGGACGGTGGCGCGGGCGGCGGGAGCGGGGACGGTGGAGCAGGCTCCAAGAGACGAGGTCCCAGAACAACCATCAAGGCTAAACAATTGGAGATACTAAAAACCGCTTTTTCCGCTACCCCGAAACCCACCAGACACATCAGGGAACAACTTGCCAAAGAGACTGGCTTGCCAATGAGAGTTATACAGGTAATTTATTGATTATCCACCGACACAATAAATCACGACATCGATGTCGACCAAAAACCACCCATAACGAAACACTCTATTCCGTGAGCTTATCGATTCATTTTTACCATTTTTTCAACTTCGCATCATTGAAGACCGACGAAAACTCATTTTTTTTTATACCAGAGCACGAAATGTTCATACATTATTTGCTTTGCCATTCGAAAATTGAATTTACTAGAAAAAAAACGGAAATAGTGAATAAAAAATCAATTTTTCGTAGCTTTGCAACGATGCAAACTTTAGTGTGATTGATTTTTTGCATCTGATCGAGTCACCATTGCTAATTACATAGAAATAAAATCATCACAATGCCAAAAGAAAAAATTCAACGCTTTACCATTATCGTTGATAAAAACTGGATGAAAATTAAACGCTCTGCTATAATTTTACGTCCTGTGAATTATATAAAATCCAGATTTTAATAAATTAATTAAAAAAAAAAAAAAAAAAAAGGCAGTAGCAATGAAAAATTCTATTAAGATGCCTCGCGGTCTTCTCTGCGTCACGTATCACGCGGTTGGATCGAAAGAATTTCAATTCCATTGTTCGCCTCGTTCGAATACAATTTTTCCGTTGAAACAGATAAAAATTCTGTAAATCAATTTTTTTAAACTCCTGGGATCCTCGGAGATTCGGATCGATCTTTTTTCTGGTTTAAGGACGTTGCACAGCGACGGTAAAATCTAAATATTTGTTTTCAGTTTTTCTTACACACAAAATTGTTTGCGAGCCCAAGTTGATTAAAAAAAAGTTGTTACAAATTTTCTAAAGAACAACATACTCTAAATTCAAGAATTTCGAAAAAATTTAACGATCGATTTTTTTGAAAAACTAAATAAAGCTTCTTCGATGTTGCATAAAAGTGTATGCAAAGTTTTGAGAAGCTTCACCATTTAGAAATGGAAATATTTAATGTTGAAAATTGCAACTTTTAACACACGCTTTCATGAGAAACTACTGAAAATTGTGGTTTTTATAAATAAATATCTCGGCTTCTACATGGTCGAGCCTCTTTAAATTGCGAGAGCTATTAGATCTCACTATTCTCTTTGTGTGGTGCAAATTTAAAGGAATTTTATCGATAGAATATTTAGCATACAACGTTTTTAATTGGCGAAAAAAAAATCTGCATTTCGTCAAACGTTGACAGCAGAATTGAATTTCACTAAAAATAACCAAACGTCGTTGGATTTTCAATCACAGTCCCAAGGGAAAAAAATTCAAGACTCAAGGAATGTTCGGATGATTAAAAACTTTAATAAATGCAAATTTGATTTGATTTTTTGTTCGGAAAACAAGGTCTGGTTTCAAAACAAAAGGAGCAAAGAGCGGAGGCTGAAACAACTCACGTCAATGGGTCGAAGCCCGTTTTTCAATGGTTCGCGTAAAATGAGAGGTTTCCCTCTGAATCTGAATCACGGACCACTCGGCGGTGAGGATATGCCACCCGGCACATTTCCGTATTTTCCCAATGACAAGTTCGAATTCGGCTACGCTGGAGCGGTCGGCTTTCACCATGAATTTTTCGGTCCTCCTCCGCCACCACATCCGCATGGTCCACCGTTTCCTGGCCCTGGCAATCCCGGCGGTGAGTTTATTTATTCAACAAATATCTCCGTATCTTTACGCCCAGCAATCGCGTCGACGTTATTTTCATTCATTCCGGCTGCAAATATATTTTCTCCTCGTTCGAATACCGAAGAGAATCTCAAATTTTACGCACAGGAGAGAAAAAAACACTCAGCATTTAATTCGAGCAAGAAAATAATGAGTAATTAGCGAATTTATAATTCTCCGGGTCTCTTGGACCCGGATGACCATTTTCACTGGAAATGAAATTTTGTTAAAAATCGTCCATTTTTTTTTTAACACGATAAACTAAATATTTTTCGATAATTTCAAAATTTTCGTTATTTTGCCAGGAAATTTCGTTTCTAACGGAATCGTCAGCAAAATTTACGATTGTAACGACCAAAATTGGCTTCCGAAGAGATTTTCCAGAATATTTCTTGCTGCAATGACACAATTTTTAGAATTATTCGAAAAAAACGTTTAGTCGAACGAAATATCGATCTTTTCCAACAAAATTTTCTTTTCAGTAATGACGCGTTGATCAAGTCTCCGAGACCGTTAGAGTTTAGAAAGAATTTTTCAGAAAAATAACGATACGAACAATATTTCAATTTTAATTTTTTATCTTTCGATAGAAAAAAAAAAAAAAACATTTATTTATGCATTTGCGTTAGTGTCTTTGTACGCCCGAAATAATATTAATAATGAACGCGTCATCGAGCCCAGCCCGACCGCGTGTCTTCTCATAACTCCTTCGACACTCGAGAACTGCCCCAGGAATTTCGTCCCTGCTTCACCAGTTAATTACTACCTGACTACAATGAATAATGACTACTCGCTCGAAAAATATTCATCGTTGATGGAATACCTTTCCTAATACGAGTCTCGAAGCAAAACGATGCTAGTTCGATCTGCTTTGTGCTTGTCCGATTTTTATGCTACACACCGATATTCCAACTCGCGTCCTTTTTTCTTTCTCTTTTTTTTTTTTCATACATAAATTTTGCTCTATACTAAATGAAACACGAGGGGGAAAAAAAAAACGTGAACAAAAATCGCCATAAAAATTCGACGTTTCTCGTCGAGGAGGCTTATCGTGAACAATTTTTCAAGAATCTTCACCGTTCCACCGTTTAGCCAGTCTTTAAGCAACGATTTACACCAAATTTTATAAATCTCATAAATTTCATAAATTGATCGAGATAAAAAAAAATATAAACTTGGAAACATTCGCTTTTCATAAAATATCAAGATGCCATTATTATTTTACGATTTTATAAAAAGTTTTTGGATTCATTTTGATAAATATCCATTTCCTCGCCTGCCGTAGAAAAATCTCTACCGTGAACCATGGAAATTGGTGATACTGGAGTTTGCAACGAAAAATATTTTTTTTTTATTCATCATTTGGTTTATTTTCAAAATCATTCAAATTTTGCGAGCTCAGAAATTCGAGCAAAGAAAATTTTGTTGGAAAAGATCGATATTTAGTTCGATACTTTCGACTAAACGATTTTTTTTTTTAATAATCCCAAAAATTGTGTCATTGCAACAAGAAATATTCTGGAAAGTCTCTTCGGAAGCTAATTTTGGGATTTACACGGTTTTCGTACGGTATCCCATAAAATATTGTCATTTTTCTTGCATCAGAAGAATCAATGGAAATAACACATGCGGAATGAAATAATTTTTGTAAAAATTTATTATTAGGAAAACGACGGATTCGGAGATGGCAAAAAGGTGCAAATTTTTTGTCTGAAAACAGTTCAAAATTTGTTTGTAACAGGATTGGATCCGGCGAGTATAGCCGGCATGGCCGCTGCCGCGGCCGCAGTTACCGGAGAGTATCCACCACCGGGCGCCGCTGGCGGACCCCCGGAGTTTCTCACAGGTCCACCGGGCCAGGGATCTCAGCCACCGACGGGCGGTAGTCCCGGCGAGTTTCTAGCACCTTCCGGTAAATACCAACATTTTTCTCGATCATTAAAAACTTGCGATAAACTCATCTCCTCGTAATCTAACGACTGATCTCACATTTCACACATCGTTTCTCACTAATTTCCATCGCGTTGGTTCGTATCGACAAATTTTCATTTTTTTTGCATAAATTGTCAAAAAAATGTTTTTTTTTTATTTACAATTTTTCGTGAAATATTATTTTTCTTTTTTTTCCACTGGGCCATAGAAATGAATAAACTATTTTGTCGAGTTACAAAAATTGCACATTGGAAATAAAATTTTGTTAAAAATCGTCGATATTTTGTTGAACACGATAAACTAAATATTTTTGGAAAATTTCAAAATTTTCGTTATTTTGGCAGCATATTTGCTTTCTGACGGAATCGTCAGCAAAATTTATGATTGGAACGACAAAAATTAGCTTCCGAAGAGACTTTCTAGAATATTTCTTGCTGCGATGACACCATTTTTGGGATTATTCGAAAAAACGTTTAGTCGAACGTATAGAACAAAATATCGATCTTTTCCAACAAAATTTCGTTTTCAGTGTGCAGCGTCAATGTGTTTTGACAAGAATTCTAAAAAGTTACTAATTTTCGGGGAAAATTAATTTTTCCTGTACATTGTAACGATGTGGAGTTTACGAAAAAAAAAAAAACAATTTTTCTGCAGACAGTCGGAGATGACGGTCGTCCATAAATAAATGCAGAAAATACGTGTGTGTGTGTGTGTGTGTAATCCGATTGTGGAACATGTGGTTAATCTGCACATGTGGTTAATCCACCTTCTCAGGACGACTTTTTGTCATTCCTTCGCGATGCTTGATCGTTTCTTTCAATGGAATAATTATACATCGATAAATGTAAAAACTGTTGCACGAATTTCGTAGATACAGGTGTGTCCCATGAGCTCGATGGGCGAGGGGAAATAGTTTTAAATAAAACAAAAAAAAAAGAGAATATAAATTTTTTACTTTTGATAAAAACTCGTCAATTTTATCGTTTTTTTTTTTTCATCAACGTAGCGATCGATGCTTTCGCAGTCGACGTATTAAAAAATCGTGAAAAACCACGAAATTTTTCCAAGAGTCTAGAAACTGGATCGCGATTCGTAAACGTTTAATAATTCTTAAAATTGTCAGCAAAATCGTAAATTTTGCTGACAATTCCGTTAGAAACTAAATTTCCTGCCAAAATACCGAAAATTTTCAAATTATCCAAAAATATTTAGTTTACCGTGTTCAACAAAATATCAACGATTTTCAACGAAATTTCATTTCCAGTTTAGTACTTCGAGGATTAAAAATTCCAAGCAGTAGAGAAAAAAAAAAACAAAAAATGATTTTGTTGGACGAGTTTGGCAGAAGTACGTTTTTGATGCTGGAAAACGAAAGCATTAAAAGGCCGTGTGTGTTTAATGCTATTATTGTTGTTTGCCGTTACCGCAGGTGGTGGCCAGGGTAATCCAGGAGGGGGCGGCAACGGTGGCGGTGGTCCAGGAGGCGGAGGCGGGGGTGGCAGTAACGGCGGTGGTTTTCCCGAGCCTCACCAGATACAAAGCGAGGGCCTCGTCTGGTAGAACGGGTTTACCTTTAATTAATCTCTCGGCTCTCTCTAGTCGCAATCCATCCGGACTCGATTATGCGAATAAATCGACGCGAAAGTGTGCTCGTGAGTATGCGTCACCGTGTGTTCCTGCGTACGTACGTGTGTGTGTGTGTGTGTGCGTGCGTGCGTGCGTGCGTGCGTGCGTGCGTGTGTGTGAAAAAAGAGAGAGAGAGAGAGAGCGAGAGCGAGAGCAGAGTAAAGCGAGGAACGAAGGTTAGGCGAGGAGATGAAATCAAACGAACCGATCACATAAACTTGGTCCAGTCAAAAATTTCTTCGTTAACAAACAAGATCGAAGGGCGTTTGGAAAGATTTTTCTTTCCGTGACTTTGCGGCCGATCTGTTTGTGTGTAAAATCTTGTGTCTCGTTATTTTATCGGTTATTCAAGTTTACTGTAAATAAAATTTTGTTAAAAATGGTCGATGTTTTGTTGAACACGATAAAGTAAATATTTTGGATAATTTCAAAATTTTCCTTATTTTGGCAGGAAATTTGGTTTTTAACGGAATCGTCAGCAAAATTTACGATTCGAACGACAAAAATTAGCCTCCGAAGAGACTTTCTAGAATATTTCTTGCGGCGATGACAACATTTTTGGGATTATTAAAAAAAAAAAACGTTTGGTCGAACGTATCGAACGAAATATCGATCTTTTCCAACAAAATTTTGTTTTCAGTGTTCTGAGCGCTGCTACAGGCAGCAGCGGTCATCATCAATCCTATTGTCCATTGTATTATTATTATTATTATTATTAATTATACGGATATTATTTTATTGCTATTTTTATGCTTAATATTATTATTGAAAAATATATATTTTATTGCCCAATTGATTATTATCGGTGAGAATGAAATGGCGTTCATTCGGTCATCTGGAATTATTTCGGCCAAGAATAAGTGCGAATTCGATGGGTTATTCCTCCGTGTGTGTGTGTGTTTTCGCACTTTATTGGAACGGTGATAAAATGTCCGATCGCGCGAGATTGCCGCGCGTAGAATGATTTTTATCGTTTGTTTTTAAACTCCGTTTGCGGATCGATTATTTGTTTGTTTTTTTTCTTCTCGCTCGTGGTTTTTTAATTTTTAAACACTTGCCGAGAGCGTGCATTTTCTTTTTGGTGCTTGAAGAACACTGGGGCAAGTTTTTTGTTGACAGGAACTGAATATTTCTTTTCCCGGTCGAGTTTCTTTTTTTTGAATTTTTTTTTTCGCAAAATTGACAGAGGTAAAAATTTTCAGAGGCAAAAAAATCATTTTTCGTTGCATTTCGACGTTGCGAACTTCAGCGTCATCTCGTTGCTCGGTGTCCAATGACCGAGAGCCACCGAATAATTAAACAGAAGGAAAAGGAAAGAGTGTAAAGAACAAGCGTATAAATATAGAATTTAAATGTTGGGAGAAGTGATATTAAAAAGAAAAATGAAAAGAGTCAAGTGTTGGACAATCGTTGTCGATGTAAATACGAAGAAAAAATAAAAAATAAATAACAACGCCGCGAAAAACACTTGCAAACGCGTATTAATAGAATAATTATGTATGTATATATATATATGTGTATATGTGTTTGATGGTGAAAAGGATGAGGACTTTAAACAGCAATGTCTGCTGTGGCAATAGAGAAAAGAAAAAAAAAAAAAAAAAAGGCGACGAGTCGTACTATGTATAATATTAGACGTCGAGGGATAAAAACCCTTCGGACACTATTATTATTATCATTATTAATTAATTATTATTGTCATTATTATTATTTTTATTATTTCGATTATTACATGACATGCATATATTAAAAATAGATCGATCAAACATCCGGTTTCGTCATTGATGCATTACCATTATGAATATTATATAATAAACCAACCTCGTATTTCCGTATAAATTTTTCAACTTTTTCTTAGACACACACTTTCCCCCTACCTTCGCCTCCTCTGACTTCCTTTTTTTGGCTCTCATTTATTCTAGGATCCTACTCAGGGGTTCCTCGAATCCCCAAGTGAAAAATTCGAAGATTATGTTTTTGATTTTTTTTAATTCCATTTTTCACTGTGAAAAATGAATATTACACTTTTTCTCAACGTTTCATTTTATTTTTCAGAATTCGAACGATCAATTTAAAAAAAAACAAACCTCTCTACGACAAATAGCGAATCAACTGCATCGATTCAAAGTGCTGGGGTGCCCGTAACCCCAGTTTAGAGGATTTGTTTTAGTGCAGGGTCCTAGGGTTAATGTTATTCCATAATCCATCTCGTATTTCCGTATGACTTTTTTAATCATTTCTTGTTCACTCACCTTTCCTTCATTTTCCTCCATTTTTGATTTTTTTTTTTTTGGGTTCTGATTTCTTCGAGTATTATGAATGTTATTTAACAATCCCTCTCGTATTTCCGTTTCAATTTTTTACAATTTCTTATTCAAACACTTTTCTCGTGTTCGTCGCAGTTTTCGGTTTCTTTCTTGGGTCTGCTTTCTTCTCGTTTTATTACGAATGTCATTTAATAATCCATCTCGTATTTTCGTATGAATTTTTTGACGATTTCTCATTCGAACACTTTTCCTGTGTTTTCTTCTCAGTTTTTGGTTTTTTTGGGTCTGTTTTCTTCTCGTATTTTTACGAATATTATATCCAACTCGTATTTCCGTATGAATTTTTTTAACAATTTCTTATTCATTGACTTTCATTATTTTTTGGTTTTTTTTCGGGACTGTTTTCTTCTCGTTGCTGCTCTTGCTTATTTCTCTCGTCGCGGTTTCTGCCAAGGCCTTTCCTTACCAGCTCTTTCCCTTGCTCTCCTATAGCATCCTTCTGCTCGTTCCATTATGGACTCGCCGGAGCATGTCTTCGTGGTAACCCAACGGAGTATCGACCTCGACCCAGTGCGATCTTTTTCTTGCTTGTGATTTCGAACGAACGAACTTTTGCCTTCGTCTCTCTGCGATGGTTCCGCGGATGACCAATTTGACGGTAAGTAAGCGTCGCCTGGATTTTTGTTGTCAACATTTCGAAAAGTCGATCGAACGGGAATTCGGTTTTGGAGAACTTACGATGAGCTTACGATGAGGAAATCGAGCTCTCGTAAGTTTCCATCAAAAAGTTGGATCTCACATTGGAAAAGAAATTTTGTTAAAAATTTTTGAATAATTTCAAAATTTTCGTTATTTTGGTAGTATTTTTGGGTTTCTAACGGAATCGTCAGCAAAATTTACGATCGTAACGACAAAAATTGGCTTCCGAAGAGATTTTCCAGAATATTTCTTGCTGCAATGACACAATTTTTGGGATTATTCAAAAAAAATGTTTAGTCGAACGTACCGAACAAAAAATCGATCTTTTCCAACAAAATTGAGTTTTCAGTGGATCAAAGCTTTCGTGCCAAATGATTTTTCCCATCAATTTGCTTCGTCGTTTCCGGAATAATTGTGTGTACAAGGAAGTGTCTAGAAAAAAGGGTAAGAGCGCCGAACGATTCGTCAGGAAATTGCGGTCACAACGACCCCCCACGTACACATGTCCTTAACATCGTTACGCCAGCCACGATTCCCTCGTCGACTGTGTGTACACTAAACTCGTGCAGCGACTGTCTTCGACATCTGGTGAATTCGATTTTGATGTGTTTCGAGCCGCAGGGGGTCTCGTGGACCCTAAAAATCTTCTACACACATATATATCCAAGCGCCTTATAATTTCGCTCTCATCATAATCGAGCTAGTGTATCAAGTGTGTATACATCCGAAGAATCGCATAGAGAAGGGATCGACGAGGCAGACACTCGACGAGAGAGAAACCGAGAGACTGCTCGCGTCTGTTGCTGTATCTGCCAACTCACAAGGCGAATTCCCTGCGGGGGATAAACGCCCGCTAGTACTACCGATTTCTCTCTATACGTAGATATACGTGCGCACCCCGCATGTGTCGATCGTCCCGTTGCTCGTTGCAACAGCTCCACAAACTCGCTCTTGGAGCTCGATCCTCCGTGTGGAGCTCTGACACAATTGTGTATAGCGCAATTTTCGCACGTATCCGCGAACCCTTTTGCATTTAGCAAGGAAAAAAATAAATAAATAAGAAAGCAATTTGATCGATAGATCGTAAACTGAAAGTAATTTTCCCTAGAGCCTTTCCATTTAAATTTCTCGCGTAATAGATTACACTGACAATGAAATTTTATTAAAAATCGTAGATATTTTGTTGAACACGATAAACTAAATATTTTTCGATAATTTCAAAATTCTCGTCATTTTGACAGTACATTTGGTTCCTAACGGAATTGTCAGCAAAATTTAAGATTGGCGAGACTTTTTTTACCGTTTTCAATGTCAATGCTCTTAAAATGTCCCAAAACATCGAAAAATCATATCGAGAAAAAATGTACGGATGTGTGTGTGTGGGTGTATGTTCTGGCACTGTAAAATTCAAACGTTCATAACTCGAGAACGGTTTGAGCTACAGGGCTCCCGTTTTGCACAGATTTCAATCTATACGAGCTCTTCGTTCTCTGATAATTTTGTTGGAATCGCTAGAAAAATACGAATTTTACGGCATTTTGAAATTTTCAAAAAAAGCCTGTCGACGCTCTAACTTCCGCAAATTTAAAGTTTTATGAATAATTTTTTTTTTATAAACAGAGTATCATAATAGGAAGGTTGGTATTGAATTTGGAAAAAATCGGTTGAACGGTTTAAATTTAATGATTTTTCGAATTTTACGAAAATCTGAGTTTTTTGAAAAATCGTCCAACCGCTCTAATTTCTGCAAATTTTTTAAAGATTTTGTGTATGAGTCTGTACTTCCTCTTTACTTTCTAGAAAAGTTATCGAAATTATATAATTATTTTTCTTGCCTTTATTCATGGCGGAAGAGTGTGGAAAAGGGCAGAATCGATGCGCGCGGCGAAGGTTGTCGTGACAGATGCCAAGTGTATACTCCTCCGCATTACCCGACCGATGGATCTTGAACGAGCATCCAGGGCATGGGGTGGACCCGATGAGGGATGAACAACGCCGTCGCGGAGAAGCAGGACCGGCTCGTCATCGCAGCTACGAGTCCCATGGGATGAATTCTGCAGGAACAAACCCTCCCGCAGGACCGTTGGATACGTCCATCGCGTTCTCTTTATTTTCCCCGTTCTTTGCGCGATTGTGATTTTTCTCCCCGCAGTTTTGTTCCTCCTGCGGCAGAGCGATATGGGCGCGGAGGGTGAGTTTACGAAATGAACTGCAAAACGAAGAGAGAGAGAGAGAGAGAGACGAGCGGGTGGGGATAATTTTGGCTCTAAAAACGCTTAAAGACTCGCTGAACAATTTTCCCGAGAATTCTGTTTGATGCAAACTTTTCGATCGAGTGTCAATCGAGAGCGAATCACAAAACGAAGGCTCGCCCTGTGAGAACCACGAGAAACACGAGGAGGATCCGAGGGATCGAGAACCGAGTCGTCCGCTTGAAATAAAATTTTGTTAAAAATCGTGGATTTTTTGTTGAACACGTTAAACTAAATATTTTTCGATAATTTCAAAATTTTCGTCATTTTTGAAGCTCATTTGGTTTCTAACGGAATCGTCAGCAAAATTTACGATTGGAACGACAAAAAATGGCTTCCGAAGAGACTTTCTAGAATATTTCTTGCTGCGATGACACCATTTTTTGGGATTATTCGAAAAAAACGTTTAGTCGAACGTATCGAACGAAATATCGATCTTTTCCAACAAAATTTTGTTTTCAATGCGAGGAGAACGAGGAAGAGAGCAGAACGCCGGGCGAGAGAGAAAATGTGACGGTTCGACGCGTTTGAGGCTCACGTGGCGGCACACGTGTCAAGCAACGTCGCGTGGCTCTTCCTTCTCTTTTCGTCTCCCTCTCTGTCTCTAATTTTTGACAGGCTTAAAAGCAACTCATAGTCTCTATAACGTTGCTCGTGCAACCCTGCACTGCCGCGCATGACGTACCATCGCAAACCCCTTGCTTGCTCTCTGTTCGCGACACCACACGCAAGAGTGAACGAGATACACGATCAAATGGTCCCTTTATAATGCTCGCGTTTGCCTCTGTGTCGAAGCCTCACGAATCACGATCGAGATACCCTAACAAAACGTTTCGATATGCGCGCGAGCCACGCGCCCACAATCTCCCGCCTCTCTTTCCGCGCCTTTCACGCGTATATACCTATTTATTCCAAGATATAGAAATATTATACTCGGCATCCTCTAAACTGAGAAAAAATATTTGTAGATTCAACAAAGCCAGGGCTCTTAGTCTTCAGTGAAAACCCGGCCGGGTCCTACAGACCCTCGTGAAAAATGAACTTGAGTCCGGACGATTTTCAATCAACGAAATAAAATCGAGGATCAAGAATCGAAAGATAAATTGTTGAATTTTTCGAATGGAGAAATCATTTCTTGGCCGTTACGCCGTCGCAATAAATCGAAATACTTGGGACGAATAAAAAATATTTAATGTTTTGCAAATCCATCGGAAATAATCGAAAATTATTGTGGCGTCGTCAATCAAAGAATCGAAAAAAACAAAAAATGATAATCCGGCAAACAGGAAAAAAAATGATGCAGTTCAATATTTACTGCTGCGCGTGCAGGATAATCATTGTTCCCCGATAATTTAGCCACGGCGCGAGAAACGAACATGAAAAATGTTCATTTTTCGATCACGAACGTCGCGCGGCTATCGGACACTCGCTGAATTATTACTAATTGGTTTTTCCGTGCGCGAGCAACCGCACGTGGTTAAATAATCGCTAAATAAATCGTCGGGGCTGCTGCGCGCGATTCTCGATAACGAAAATGTCGAGTAAAGAAAATGAGACGTGTACATGCGGCGGCGCTGTTTTATTGCTCCTCCAGAATTTCTTTTCATTGTTTTTTCTTTTTTTTTTTTTGTTTTTCTTGGCTAGCACGTAACGATAAGACGCCGCGACATGCAGCGAGCGATGACAAAGAGTTATTAAAGCCGGACGAGACCTCTCGCCAGCCTAAAACCTCATCCGAGCACGTTTGAGTTGGTACACACACGGCTCAGGAAGAAAAGTTAATCCAAAATCCGGATTATTCGTTCGGATGCCGGACGACACCGTACGAGGAGCCTTTTAAATTATTCAAATTATTCAATAATTACGTAACGATATTTTTATTTCGTATCGAAGAATCACACTCGCGCCAATCGATGAAAACTAGTCGGTCATTTTTTTTTTTTGCAAATATTACTTTTTAGTTCAGGAATTTTTGTCATTTTCGGTTTTGCTTCCTCATAGAGGAAGCTGTGTGATGGTGAATATTTTTTTTTTTTACTTTTCAATGACAATGTCCTTAAAATGTCCCAAAACATCGAAAAATCATATCGAGAAAAAATGTCCGGATGTGTGTGTGTGTGTGTGTGTATGTTCTGGCACTGTAAAATTCAAACGTTCATAACTCGAGAACGGTTCGAGCTACAGGGCTCCCGTTTTGCACAGATGTCAATCCATACGAGCTCTTCGTTCTCTGATAATTTTATTGGAATCACTAGAAAAATACGAATTCTACGGCATTTTGAAATTTTCAAAAAAGCCTGTCGACGCTCTAACTTCCGCAAATTTAAAGATTTATGACTAATGTTTTTTTTTTTATAAACAGAGTATCATAATAGGAAGGTTGGCATTGAATTTGGAAAATATCGGTTGAACGATTTAAATTTAATGATTTTTCAAATTTAACGAAAATCTGAGATTTTTGAAAAATCGTCCAACCGCTCTAATTTCTGCGGAATTTTGTAAAATATAGTGTACAAGTCTGTACTTTCTCCCAACTTTCTAGAAAAACTGTCGAAATGAAATAATTAAAATGCAAATACAAAAATGGCCGCAAAAATTGTTTTTCTATTCGATTGGCTTGATTATAGGAAAATCGAGGTGAACGGTTCTGAGGAAACTTTTAGGCCAGAAAATCAAAGGTTCACAACCTTGCGAAACTCGAAAATGAATAATTTCGTTATTTTCGGAATTTATATCCTAGGAAAAAATTATCACTGCCTGTGCGTGTATGTTTTTTCGTATTGTCGGAGTTTGCTGCAAACCGTACGAACATAATGCTGCGAAATATACAAGGCGGTATATAAAGAGACGCCTGCTGTACTTATCGCTTATCTTGTTCTCGCACGTCCGTCATCCGGACTAGCGAGATAAGTATTTGCTATTCAAAATACACAAGTATAAAGTGTAGCTTGAACCCTTGTGTTGTTGCCCCTTCACTTTTACCCTCGTTACTTGGCTCCCATTCGACACCGGCCAACCCAAGATAAACTGCATGGTGGCCGTATAAAGAGGGGTTGATTATTTAAAGAGCCACTGAGCTTTGCTGCTTTTGTGCTTCTTGGTTCCTTCTCCCTCACGCGTTTTCCTTAATTCCTAAACTGAACAAAATTCTTTTTTCTACTTGTCGTTTATTCTACGATGTTTCCTTGGGTTACACTCCAAACTATGAATTTGTAAAAACTTTCCACTCGTTCTTTCTGGAGGGAGAAAAAAAATAAAAATAACGTAAAATTTCGTATTTTTCGAAATAATTTCGACAATTTTTCGGGAAAGTAAAGAGGCATATACACAATATCTTACAAAATTTGCAGAAATTAGAGCGGTTGGACGATTTTTTTTAAAAACTCAGATTTTTGTAAAATTCGAAAAATCATTAAATTTAAACCGTTCAACCGATTTTTTCCAAATTCAATACCAACCTTCCTATTATGATACTCTGTTTATAAAAAAAAAAATTAGTCATAAAACTTTAAATTTGCGGAAGTTAGAGCGTCGACAGGCTTTTTTTGAAAATTTCAAAATGCCGTAAAATTCGTATTTTTCTAGCGATTCCAACCAAATTATCAGAGAACGAAGAGCTCGTATAGATTGAAATCTGTGCAAAACGGGAGCCCTGTAGCTCAAACCGTTCTCGAGTTATGAATGTTTGAATTTTACAGTGCCAGAACATGCACACCCGGACATTTTTTCTCGATATGATTTTTCGATGTTTTGGGATATTTTAAGGACAATGCCATTAAAAACTCGAAAAAAAAAAAATGTCACCGTCATCACGAAGTTTCCTCTATGAGGAAGCAAAAATCAATAAAAATTACAGAACTTTTCAGGCCAAATGATCTGCTTTTCGTGCATCGAAACGTCATAGGAACAGAAGCAGAAAGTGATAATTTTGTCACGGTTATCTCCAAGGAGTCGAAACATTTGTTGCAACTTTCTTCAAGGAAAGAGAAAAAATTGGAAATGGAAAAAATTCAGTGCATATTTGGAAGGTTTTGAAAATGATTGGCTCAAGTGGAGGAGGTTGACAAGTTTCCTTAGGTCCTCAACGCACCGATGAGAATGGACCAAAGACGAAGCCTCTTTCATGTTTTGTGTGTATGTTGAGTGTAAGTGTCTCTCTGTCTGTAGACTCGGTAGACAAGAGCCGGGGTCTGGGTGGCTGGGGAGGTCCACAGCACAGGGTGGTTTATGAGGGTGTACCGGAGCATTGTTGTATAAATAGGTTTCGGCGAGTTAGGGGTTGCAGAGTTACCCCGAGGGAGCTGCACATGTCCAAATCGATTATATCCACGTCGTGCCACCCACACGCACACACTTTTCTCCCTCTCTCGCTCTTTCTTTGATTCTTTTATAGGCTGTTGCTTTCTTTATGTTTTCGAGTGTACCAGCCAATGAGTGTGTGTCGAGTTTGGACCCTCGGCATGTACATGCCATATGATCGGTGTGTATATTAGTATTTTCCGTTCGTAGTGACTTTTCTTCGAGCGATCGTTATGTTTTTCGATCTTTTTCTCTCCAGTCTCTCTCTCTCTCTCGCTCTCGCGAGAGCGAGACATTCCGAATTTGGCTCCCGTAACTCCGCCGTAACTCTCAACTCCCTCGGTTTAGCTGCTGGCCCCCTTGGATTTGGTTTTCGGCCCGTGAGGCATAAAACACACAACTCGCTTATTTTCAAGCCATTTGCTTCGTAAACGCGCGTACACCAGTTCAACTTGGCTTTATAGGATTGTGCGATTATGTATATATAGATATGTATGTTTGTATGAATTATATATGTGCGTTTAGGTTTTGGTCCTACGGCGCGCGCCCACGGCAGACTCGATCGACGCGCACCAACCCGGCAAATACAGAAAAGAAATTTTTTTTGGAAAAGATCGATATTTCGTTCTATAAACGTTCGACCAAACGTTTGTTTTTCAATAATCCTAAAAATGGTGTCATCGCAGCAAGAAATATTCTAGAAAGTCTCTTCGAAAAGCTAAATTTTCTCCTTCCAATCGTAAATTTTGCTGACGATTCCGTTAGAAATAAAAAATAATGCCAAAATAATGAAAATTTCGAAATTATCCAAAAATATTTAGTTTAACGTGTTCAACGAGATATCGACGATTTTTAACAAAATTTCATTTCCAGCATGCAAATTGTGCAGCATTCTCTTTGTGGCTTTCTTTCCGCACAGTTAAACATCGCCGAACAAATAAGAAGAAACTTCCAAATGCCAGAAATTGCCGCTTTCAATGCATTGCTGCCCAATAATGCACTTGCACCTCCATCCGGCAAATTCCTCGTCACTCGGCCATCCCAAAACTATATACACATCCCTCACACAACCCTCGCACGCGTATGTCTTCATCTCACGAACGAGCACCCTGCCAACATTAAAACTCGCTTTGCCATCTCCTCTCAGCCTATCGACGTACCACTCGCTCATTCTTCATCCAGCATCCCCCTTCGGCTTCTGCACACCCTCCTGCATACTTGTTTCGGGAACCACCAGATGAGACCCTCTTTTTCGCCTCTATTTTTTTATCCCACGACCCCCTTCCGGCCCTTGTCCTTGTCGTATCTTTTTTTATCGATACAAAATTTTCTGCGGTTCACTAAACTGCTGATTTTTTTAATGGTTTTTAGAATTCTGACAATTTTCGATGAGTCACTTTGATTTTTCTTTCGAAATGTTTCCCAATTAATTTTGCTACCATTTTACGATTAATATTCCTGGGTCAAATTGACCCTAGCCGAAATAATCTATTGCAGGCAAAAATGTCAAGTTTTGCACTGTTTTCTCAACCTTTGTTTATTATTCTCATATTTTTTCAATGTTTTAATAATTTTTGTAATCACGTTCGTCGCTTTGTCTCACGACGAGTCTGGATTTGAATTTTCGACAATTATCAATCGCGTTTAGCATCGGCACTTTAATTCAAGCCAAAAAGTTTGATAATCGATGGTGAAATATGCTCAGCCAGCAATATTCCGCATCTTCGTGGAAATAAAGTAAAGAAAAGTCCGTCGAACGTCGTAGCGATTAAAATTAAAACGATTGGTCGACATCGCGCGCTTCGAGATTAATCGAACAAGGGGTGCGTACGTCGCTTCGATGCCCAATATTTTCTGTAGCTCAGCGAGAAGCATTGAACAGTTGAAAAGATGTACGCCCACCATCTGGTGCTCTTGTTCGATGAACGGATCTCCCAGTGTGCAGCCGCCAATGACTGCAACCGCCTCCTAAAACTTTTCCCTCGGCTATCATACATTTTTCATTGTTCGGCACTTTTCGGCAGGCTCTCGCGGACGAGAGCGAATTCAATCCCTTGATCTTATTCTCCCAGACCTTGTGGTTCGTCGTTGGCGTATACGTACGCGGCTTTTCTTTTGTCTAACCCTTCCGGAGCATGGCGAGAAATGAAATTTATTTTAAAATGGTCGATATTTTCTTGAACACGGTAAACAAAATATTTTCGGATAATTTCAAAATTTTCGTTATTTTGGCAGCAAATTTGATTTCTAACGGAATCGTCAGCAAAATTTACGATTGGAAGGAGAAAAATTAGCTTCCGAAGAGACTTTCTAGAATATTTCTTGCTGCGATGACAACAATTTTGGGATTATTAAAAAAAAACGTTTAGTCGAACGTATCGAAAAAAATGTCGATTTTCTCCAGTAAATTTTTTTTTTCTCAGTGAATAATAAAAACTCAAGATCCAGACACGCGGCTTAGAGTTGCGATCTCGAAATATAATGAAAATACATAACCGGAGCTGCGGCACGAATGACGCACATTTTTTCATGCGCGATTCGCTCGTTATACCGTCGCTCGCGATCCTTCGACGCAGAAGCATTTCGAATCGTTCGAGCTCTGCTCTCGCGCCCCGCTCAATCCGACGTTAAAGCTAAAAAAAGGAAAAAAACAAAAGAAAAGAAAAAAAAAAAGAAAAAAAGTGTGTTGCACGCATTTACGAGCTTCACGCCACGACGTACGATCCCAATGCGGGGTGAGTTTTTCGAACAACCCAGCAGTGAGTGCGTGAAGAAACAGGTGTCCTTACTAAATGTGGGTGTGTCAGAGGCGCGAGAAACGCGGTAAAACGAGCGCAGCATGGACATTACGTCCCCCAACGGCCACCCATTCCCCAGCCCCATTCTGCGTGCATCTTTACGTCGTCTAAATTGTCCCGCTCGCTCGTAACAACACGAGGGGTGAATATCATATCGCCACTTGATGCGGTGGTTCGTTATGGTTTAAGGATTCATCTCAGGGCACAAAAGGAACCCAAACCGGGGGGACTGAGCGGGTACCATTGAACTTTGGATTCTGGGGCTTCCTAAGGACGGAATAAACTTGTTCCCCGCGCTCTTATAAACACTCTGGTTGCCCATAAAGATTAAAAGTCCCTTTTTTATCTTACAAATTACCTGTTACTCAATTTCTCACAAAATTTCATCGATCGCTTCATTTTTATTACATTTTTCAAAGTAAAAACAAACGATTTGGCGAATTACGAACTTCCGACACTTTCTGATCGATCTTATCGCTCGAAATTACGCAATTTTTTTTATTTCTCTCTGCAAACAATTTTCAATGGCGGGCGATCCTGAAAAAATGGTCTCGTTGATCTGAAATAATTACGAACGACGATTGTTTCAGAAACAGTCGTATCACTGAAAATCAAAGATTCTTGGAATAAATCGATATTTTTTGTTCGATACGTTCGATTAAACGTTTTTTTTCGAATAATCCGAAAAATTGTGTCATCGTAGCAAGAAATATTTTAGAAAGTCTCTTCGGAAGCTAATTTTTCTCCTTCCAATCGTAAATTTTGCCGACGATTCCGTTGGAAACCAAATTTCTTGCCAAAATAACGAAAATTTTGAAATTATCCAAAAATATTTAGTTTACCGTGTTGAAAAAAATATCGATAATTTTTAACAAAATTTCATTCCCAGTGTAATTCACAGAACGATAGTTTCTCTTCTCGTTTTCTAAATTTCTAAAAATTCCAAGAAAAAAGTTAATATTTTTGGATTTTTGAAAAATCACACTTTTCTTATCGCTCGCCCCCATACATTCAGTTATAAGAAGTCGAAGGTTTAATGACGACCTTACGGACGTTAGAAATGAGTTTTCTAGATGTGCATTCATTTAGATCGCTACGAACCAGAGCGAAAGAGAGAGAGAGAGAGAGAGAGAGATTGGAAAAAAAAGGTAAGAAAATAAACGAAAAAGCTTTTTGCTAGACCTGCTTTGAGGCGCGAATGGCAAATGGCAAAACTATATACACGAGAAGCGAAAGAAGCGAAAGATGCGAGGGGGTCTTCTGACCCCATGGCCCGGCACGTCCAGAACCGGTGGAACAGCGCCTGGACCGATTCGTTTGGGTCTGTTGCCAGCACCGCAAAAAAAAAAAAAAACATATTTATATACATATACATGTATATAAAGAAAATATATGTAGAAAAAAAAAGAGAAAGGCTTTCTGCAACGTTGATGAGAAACCTGAGAAGCAGTAGCCATTTTCTCCGTTCCTCCCTTCTTCCTCCTCGTTCCCCTGTTCGTTCTTTACGATAAGAGATATAGTAATTGGCTTCTCGATATATTCCTTAGGCATGTCTGTACCGAGTCCCATTCGCTAGAGAGAGAGAGAGAGAGAGAGAGAGAGAGACTAACCAAAAAATTCCAAGGCATGCTGTTGAAAATAAAATCTTTCGAAAGCTACGTGAAGCAAATTTCATTGATATCTTTAATTTTTAAAAATCATGCAAATTTTTCGAGCCGATCTCTGCCAAAAAAAAACTGAATCTCGTTGCATTCCGACGATGCAAACTCAAACCTCGTTTGACGAATCAACGTTTTCGAATCTTTGTTCAAAAGTTACGGAAATTAAGAATATCGACTTGTCGGAATTGACTGAATAAATTAAATGAAAAAAAAAACTAATTTGTTCTGCAATTCTGAATTTTTCGTACACTCTGGCTCGAGCATAATATTTATCGAAAAATTAGCAGCATCAATTTTCGAAGATCCATCATATTTGTTTTTTATTTTTAGATAGTCTCTAGGTATTCTTAGGGTATTTTTATTTTGGCTCGATAAAAGTTGGATCGCTGGTAGCGAGCCTAAGAAATTTCCCAAACCCAAGGATGCGTAGCAAGCATCGTTTTTTTTCTTCATTTTATATCGACGTTTCGAGTAACCCCTCGAAATGAACAAAAAATTTGAAAAAAATTGCCTAAAATTGTATTCATACACCATGTCTCATATTTTTTATATATATATATATATATATATTTTTTTATATATATATTGGCAGGATGCCTCGCTCTTGTATCTCCGATATCAGGTCCTGTATACATCCTGTGCGAAAATGCCCGCCCGTTTTGCCAGAAGGTAAGCCTGAGCTCGGAGCGAGTCCTCCGGCGAGCTCCTCACCTCTCTTCCCTTTCAACCCTATACTTATCTGCCTTCGCACCAATACTACGAGCTGCAACGAGTCGTCCACAGGTCCCTCAATATAAATCCAAAGTTTATACATTTAAATTATATAAATAAAGCTTCAAATGAATCGTAAACAAATGTCAACGTTATTTTGGATCGAAGTTACTCCCAACTCGGGGAGGTTGTCAGTGAAAACAAAATTTTGTTGGAAAAGATCGATATTTCGTTCGATACGTTCGACTAAACGTTTTTTTTTTTTTCAATAATTCCAAAAATTGTGTCAGTGCAGCAAGAAATGATCTCGAAAGTTTCTTCAAACAAATTTTCATTAAAATGAAAATTTCCAGCCGACGAGGACGCACTGGAAATGAAATTCTTTTAAAAATGCTCGATATTTTGTTGAACACGGTAAATTAAATATTTTTGGATAATTTCAAAATTTTCCTTATTTTGGCAGCAAATTTGATTTCTAACGGAATCGTCAGCAAAATTTACGATTGGAAGGAGAAAAATTAGCTTCCGAAGAGACTTTCTAGAATATTTCTTGCTGCGATGACACAATTTTTGGGATTATTCAAACAAAATGTTTAGTCGAACGTATCGAACAAAATATTCATCTTTTCCAACAAAATTTTCTTTTCGGTAACGTGAGTTTTTTCTTTTTTTCTAGCGTCTGTGCTTTCCATAGGATTCGGCTAATTTTTTCAATTATAATTCAAACTTTTGGAGAGCTGGCCAATCGTCGATGGAATTGGAGTGTTTACTGGATTAACTGCGAGTGAGTAGACACGTACGACATGGAATGGAAAGAAAGAAAGAGAAGGAGTGCGGATGTGTGCTGATATTTGTGTGCGGACGTCGTCAGCCACGTATCCGCGAGAAAGAGAAAGAGAAGCGTGTGCACGAAGAAGAAGAAGAAGAAGAAGCAGAAGAAGAAGAAGAAGAAGAAGAGCACGTTGCTCATCGTCTCGCTGCTCCTGCTGCCGTTCTTCTGCTCCTGCTCGCACTGTGTTATTATTATCCGACATTATCTATAATTCCGAAGCGGGCAGGAAGCCCACTTAGGGACCGTGATAGCTCCCCCGATTAAAGCCCCGGTTTCGTCCAGCTTTGGTACACCTACGTGTTCCCCATGTATATATAGACGAGAGCAGGAGGCACGAGAGAGGCATGGATCAGAGCGAAGGAGCAGAATAGAAAGAGAGGAGGAGACTGTACAGGATCTTTCAACGTGGGCAACGATTGCATAAATAATCAATAAATTCTCTATCAAAAATATTTATCGTGGGCCACATGACGCGGTATAACTGAGGGGTGTGGATATTTCTTGCACTGAAAACAAAATTTTGTTGGAAAAGATGGATATTTCGTTCGATACGTCCGATTAAACGTTTTTTTTTTTTCGAATAATCCCAAAAATTGTGTCATCGCAGCGAGAAATATTCTAGAAAGTCTCTTCGGAAGCTAATTTTTCTCCTTCCAATCGTAAATTTTGCTGACGAATCCGTTAGAAACGAAATTTTCTGCCAAAATAACAAAAATTTTGAAATTATCCAAAAATATTTAATTTACCGTGTTCAACGAAATAACCACCATTTTTAACGAAATTTCAGTTTCACTGTCCGTTCGATAAGATCATCGTAGAATTTGTAGAAAAACTAAACACGCGATCATCTCTGCGATCGTTTTTTTTTAATTTTGAATTTTCATCCCCCGAGCAAAATCCTCACCAATGTCAACGATTTAACGCAGATTGGAAATTACGAATTTGGCAAAAAGAAACTCGCTTCTATGAAGGAACCTGTACGCTCGCGATCGAGCAGGATCCGGGGACCTCGATCACGACCAGTCACGAGGGCAACTCTCGTGCACCCTGTGTCGGCATAAAAATCATATATATATATATATAAATATAGCTCGGTATATCGATATAATATCGGATCGCAAGGACGAGATACGAGGAGCAAGAAAGAGAGAGAAAAGAGGAAGAGGAAGAGACTGGGAGGAGGTACACAACAGTAGGAGAACGACGACGGGTTTGTGATCCTCTCTGAGGCGAGCGAGAGCCTTCGATATAATGGTAGGACGATTATGACTGAAAAAGCCGGAAACCACTTATTACAATAAGAAGGAGGGAGTCGAGAAGGAAAGAGACGGAGAGAGAGAGAGAGAAAAGAATAAAAAAAGAAAAAAAAATATTACAGAGAGCGAGATGGAGAATTACGTCGATCTCGTCGATGAGTCTCAAAGTCTCTGGTGCTCAGCACACCAGCCGATGGGACCACACCCTCGAGTGATGCTACGACAAATGATCCGAGAGAATGCCAACCAGCGACCAGCAACATGAAGAGAAACGTATACATGTAAACAAAATGTATACGGCGCTCCAAAAATCTCGAAAAAACAACTACGAACAGTCTTTGCACTCGTGCGCTTGTTGCATTTTTCCTTCTCGGCTCTAAATAATTAAGGACGTTGTATGCAAAATTTTCTATCGATAGAATTCCTTTAAATTTGCACCACGCAAAGAAAATAGTGAGATCTAATAGCTCGCGCAATTTTGAGACGTTTCACCGTGTCGAGATATTTATTTATAAAAATCACAATTTTCAGCACTTTCTCATAAGAGCGTGTGTTAAAAGTTGCAATTTTCAACCTTAAATATTTCCATTTCTAAATGATAAAGCCTCTTAAAACTTTGCATACACTTTTATGCAACATCGAAGAAGCTTTATTCAGTTTTTCAAAAAAATCGCTCGTAAAATTTTTTCGAAATTTTATTTATTACATAAAAAATACAGATCACCTCGGACAATTTTGAATTTCGAGTATGTTGTTCTTCAGACAATTTGTAAAAACTTTTTTTAATGAACTTGGGCTCGCAAAGCATTTTGTATGTAAGAAAAACTGAAAAGAAAAATTTAGATTTGACCGTCGCGATACAACGTCCTTAATAAATATCCCGGAAATTTTTAGATTTGACAAAAAACAATCCGATTATTTTTTCCTCGGAATAACGGAATCTCGATCTTTCGTCTCAAATGCGATCGAGAATAATTTCGGGACATCCTGTAGGCTTCAACATGAAGATATATTCGAGAGTAAAGACAGATCGCTGTTCCACATCGATATGGAGCAGATAAAACGCGTTCCAGTATTTATAAGTAGCTCAAAAGGTGATGCACGATGATAGAAATCTCTGGCTATGTATAGACCGTCGAAGAATACACCTTGTTAAGAAGATTTTTGATATCGATCTGTATTGAGTGTGGTCGATGTCCCATGGCGAAAAATCATTATAATAATGTCCCATGAGCGAGCGAGCGAGCGACGATACGATATAGAGACACTGATGGGCTACCGTGTATATTTTATATCCTTGCACCTCATTCATATGCAGGATATTTAGGGAGCGGCCGGGATTTCACTTCCGGATCAAATTCGAGCTAAAAACTTTTTCGTTTTTCTTCAATATATTTCCGGAAATATTTACGGTCGAGTTGAATAATTTTTATAACGAAAATTTTGATTTTTAATAAACATAAATTTCTTTAGTTATTTATTTATTTATTCATTCTATTTATTTATTTAATTTATTTCATTTGTTGTAATAAATCTTCCTCAATGTTCAAACAAAAAAACTTTCCTTCCGATAATCCCTCAGCGACGATTCCCCTCCCTTCGGTTATTCCGAAAATCTTTAAAAATTAAAAAAATCTTTCGAGAGGAAACCACCGACTTTTCCGATTTTTATCAATTTTCTTCGGCTCGGAAAAAAAATCGGTAGCGAAGGTTGAAAAATATTCTGGGAACGAAATTTCAACTTTTATCCTTTTTGTTGCGTAGCAAGAAAAAAATAAAAATTGTGAGTGACGCAGGTCTCGGTCCCCTGTGGAGTACTGCGAGACATTCTGTCTCCAAGATCGGTACGTGCGACGAAAGAAGGCGTGGCAACACTCTCGAGATATTTCTCGTGCATGTATCTAATGAATAATTTATTTTCCAACAGACGAACGCGTTACCTTTCGCGCGCAAAAACATCGATTTTTCAACACGACGAATCACATATTTCCTCAATCGTTGGAAAAACTTTCTTTCGTTTTCATTCGTTTAGCAATTGCGGCACAAAATCAATTTGACCGAGAAACCGTTTGATCGCGAAAATTCGGCGAATTCCAAAAATTGTGTCATCGCAGCAAGAAATATTCTAGAAAGTCTCTTCGGAAGCTAATTTTTCTCCTTCCAATTGTAAATTTTAATTTTAATTTTAATTTTAATTTTAATAATTTATTATAATTTTAATTTTAACGACCGAGAACAATTTTTTAACAAAAAGCCATAAAAAGCAGAGAAAGCATTAAAAAATGTGGATAAACGTTGGGAAAGTCTGAGAGAAATGGCAAAAAGCAAAAAGCACTGTTGAAAGTATAAAGCTGCATGGGCAATAGAGTATCGCGTGCGTAGATATTTAGGCAAAATATATACAAAGTCGGAGGCAAGAGTAAAGTTGATGCGTGGCTGTTGTTGATGTCGAAAGCGGGATGAAAATCATCGGCGTGCGGGCAACGTCGAAAACACGCGAGCCTCGCGAGTATCCACGTGGAAATGTCATCGGCAGCTGGGATATCGCGCGGGGGGTTGCGGGCAGCAGCCAGGGGTGCGTCGTGGCACTGACTCGCCGGGGTTTGCGCGTCGGGGTGACGGAGTGACGGCCAACGATATATATATATATAAATATATCCACGTATAGCGCGTTCGCCGTAAATAAAATTTTGTTAAAAATGCTCGATATTTTGTTGAACACGATAAACTAAATATTTTTCGATAATTTCAATATTTTCGTTATTTCGGCAGTAAAATTTACGATTGGAACGACAAAAATTAACGAAGAGACTTTCCAGAATATTTCTTGCTGCGTATCGAACTAAATATCGATCTTTTCCAACAAAATGTTGTTTTCAGTCTTCAACGTCGTCGTGTGCCAGGAGGATGTACCGGTGATCGCGTTGGCTGCTTTTCGAGCCACGGGGAAAAACAGAAAGAGAGAGAGCGAGAGAGACGACGTGCGAGGGTGATTTCGAGGCTTGCGTTTCGGGGGTATCAAAACGCTTCCAAATATATAGATGTATATAAAAAAAGAAGAAGAAACGGAGAGAGTCGCCTTCGGGCTGGAGTTTGGTTGGTTATGCCTTCGCTTGGTTTGCCACGACCCCATCCCTCTATATACTTGTTTATATATGTATATAGTTGGCTGTTGTATATATACATGTATAATCTGCCCCAAGCTGAGCCACGAAAACCCCTACAGTCTGCAGAGCTTATTTCACGAACGACCGACCACCCACCCTCGTCTCTCGATCCCCGAATAACGCGCGCGCGGAGAAGAGCAAAGCGAAGAGCGACTTTGGGCTTGATGGCGCACACGCAACCCGGCCCCCTCGTCCGCTCTACTCAACTATATGTGTATATTCTGCAGGAGACACATAACACGTGTGTACATCGAAATAAATATATATATGGACGAGAGTATATCTGAAGATTCGCAGAGCCGAAGTTTTCCGCGACTCCGGAAACGCCAAAAGACTGACTGGCATGTAAAGGCATGTAAAAACATGCCGAATTTTAATAATTCTATCATCATTACTTTGACCACCTCAAGGGTCGAAATAAAAAATGATGAGAAAGTTCTGAAAATTTAGTATTTTTTTGTATTAAGTATTTAAAAGGTTCGTGTAAAAATTTCACGACCATTAGGAAGCTTGTTATTAAAAAATTAATATTTTGTTGAGAACCATTTTTTAAACAAATACAACAAATATTTATCAATAAACTTTGTTTTTTTTCTGTTGCTTTCAGTATATTGTAGATATTTAAAAATTGATAAATGAAAAAACCAGTCAAAAAACCCTCAAATACTTCATACAAAAATATTACAAATTTTCAAAATTTTCTTATCATTTGCGATTCGCGACTCAACATCCTTAAGGACGTTGTATGCAAAATTTTCTATCGAGAGAATTCCTTTAAATTTGCACCATACAAAAGAGAATAATGATTTTTATTTGTTCGCGCAATTTTAAGAGGCTCCGCCATGTAGAAATCGAGATATTTATTTATAAAAATCACAATCTTCAGTAGTTTCTCATAAGAGCGTGTGTTAAAAGTTGCAATTTTCAACATTTAATATTTCGATTTCTAAATGGCGAAGCCTCTCGAAACTTTGCATACATTTTTATGTAAAATCGAAGAAGCTTTATTTAGTTTTTCAAAAAAATCGTTCGTAAAATTTTTTAAAAATTTTCTTTATTATATTAAAAAATACAGATTACCTCGGAAAATCTTGGATTTAGAGTACATTGTTCTTTAGTCAATTTGTAACAAATTTTTTCAATCAACTTGAGCTCGCAAACCATCAGTATGTAAGAAAAACTGAAAACAAAAATTTAGATTTTACCGTTTATTTATTATTCTTTCTATAAATCGACTCAAGTTAATTTCTCACGCGAATAATCGTTCGTTCAAATGTTGCGGCGGAAAGGAATAACCAACGTCAGAGGAATTGGACAAATACCGCAAAATGTCCAAGCTTCTACAGGTAATGTATGTTCCCGAGGAATCTCTGCTTTGACGCGAGAATGCTCGAGCATTCGCGTTGGAAAGGCAGAGACGAAAAAAAAAGAAAAAAAAAAAAAAGCAGCGTCGCGCGCGATGACACTTTTCCCGAGACGCGAATCTGCTCCTCGGCCAGCTCGAGGGGGAAACTCGCGCGCTTATCTTCAGGGTGGCAGGCCAAAGCGGGGGCTCGCCCTTCGGGAATACAGCCTAGCTCCGGAGAGATAAGGATACCTACCCCTGGCTCGCGGCCACGAGGGCGCTGCTCCCCCTTCTTCGCCTATAAATACGCACAGATCTTGATACGACGACCAACAACCCCACGCGCTCGCGCGTTTTCATAGATATATCTATGGAGCTGCTGCGGTTGTGCCACGAGCATTTTGCTTCTTGAAAATCTTGGGAGCAAACTCGTCACTGTGTATCCGAAGACCCAGTGTGCCCATTCGAATCACTCGGACTGAAAACAAAATTTTGTTGGAAAAGATCGATATTTCGTTCGATACGTTCGACCAAACGTTTTTTTTTTTACTAATCCCAAAAATGGTGTCATCGCCGCAATATTCTAGAAAGTCTCTTCGGAAGCTAATTTTTTTCCTTGAAATCGTAAATTTTGCTGACGATTTCGTTAGAAACCAAATTTCCTGTCAAAATAACGAAGATTTTGAAATTATCCAAAAATATTTAGTTTATCGCGTTCAACAAAATATCGACCATTTTTAACAAAATTTTATTTCCAATGTAAAAACGCGAAATTACTCTTTTTTTCAATTTTTTTTTTTTACTTCCACGAGTTACTCGAAACGTCGATATAAAATGAAGAAAAAAAACGATGCTTGCTACGCATCCTTGGGTTTGGGAAATTTCTTAGGCTCCCTACCAGCGATCCAACTTTTATCGAGCAAAAATAAAAATACCTTAACAATACCTAGAGACTATTTAAAAATAAAAAACAAATATGATGAATCTTCGAAAATTGATGCTGCTAATTTTTCGATAAATATTATGCTCGAGCCAGTGTGCGAAAAATTCAGAATTGCAGAAGAAATTCGTATTTTTTTTTCATTCAATTTATTCAGTCAATTCTGACAGGTCGATATTCTTAATTTCCGTAACTTTTGAACAAAGATTCGAAAACGTTGATTCGTCAAACGAGGTTGAAGTTTGCATCGGTCGAAATGCAACGAAATTCATTTTTTTTTTTCAAAGATACGAAGCGATCGGTTTTTCCGACCCGGAAAGTATATCGACTCGAAAAATTTGGATCATCAATAAAAAGTCGACAACTTTAGCCTCATTTCTTCAAGTTCGAGGTTTACGATTCGATAAACATTTTCGACTCAACAGTGAATCTTTGAAAATCACACCCCACGCAAATTCCGTGAAATCCACGCGATCCCTCTACTCGATTTTCAACCAGCTACGACGTAGATATATATTCATATCCATATGGATATATATTTTGGATTGAACGATGTATATGCACGATGCTCTGTATCAGTCGTTGGTCTATCCCACGGGAGCCACCCCTGTAACTCGCGAGCGATTTATCTCTGCACACTCGTCGCAGAGATAAGAGCGCACACGCGGAGAAGAAGGGAAGCGATTGGAATGAGGAAACTCTCTTCGTCGTATCCCGCGCTCTATGTATAAGGCTTAGGTAAAAAAAATTTCTGTATACATGGCCATCGAAGGGCATATTGAAAAAAGAATCCGTATTGATAAAAAATGCACTGAAAACAAAATTTTGTTGAAAAAGATCGATATTTAGTTCGATACGTTCGACTGAACGTTTTTTTTTTTGAATAATCCTAAAAATTGTGTCGTCGCGGCAAGAAATATTCTAGAAAGTCTCTTCGGAAGCTAATTTTTTTCCTTGAAATCGTAAATTTTGCTGACGATTCCGTTAGAAATCAAATTTCCTGCCAAAATAAGGAAAATTTTGAAATTATCCAAAAATATTTATTTCACCGTGTTCAAAAAAATATATCGAGCATTTTTAACAAAATTTCATTTCCAGTGTGAAAATTCAATTTCTTCTTCACGTGCCTTCAAATAGCAACTTTAACGAGCTTGTCTATCATTTTTATGAATCCTCAGTTATTTTTTATAGTCAATTATTTCGGCTCTCATTACAATTATTTTTTTTTTTATTCTTCAAACTTTAATTCCTTCAAAAAACTAATTTCGCAGTTTCTGCCTTTTTTCAAACTTTCTCATTTCGCTGGTTTAAAAATACGCGATAATTCGGTAGCGATCCCAGAAATTTTTCGATCGATAACAAGTTTCGCATCTGTCAAGAAAAGAAAACACGCTACAATTTTTTCAACTCCGTTGCTTCGTTTCCCTTTCGAAATAAAAATGTGTAAACTATTTTTTTTTTTTTTTTTTTTCGTAACGCGTTCCCTTTTTTTGCCGTTGGTATTTTCCAAGGACTTCCGAGATATAGAAAAGTGCACGCTCGAGGTGAAAAAAATAATAAGCAATGGTCGGTAAAGAAAAACCTATAAGTTGTGGGCTCGTTGATCGTCGTGCCAATTCTTCTGGAGAATCATTAACGCCCAGCTCCTCAAGTCACGCGGTAAAAAACAAAGTCTTTGTGTAATATATAATACATAACAGTATATTATTCAGAAGCGTGATGTAGTGGGAATTGTGGGTTCGTATTGTCGAGAACGAAGCGGAATCATCGACTAGGATGGGAATAAGGAGGGAAGAGCGAGAGAGAGAGAGAGAGAGAGAGAGAGAGAGAGAGAGAGAGAGAATAAAAACTCGTAGAACGATGACCGGTCATGTTTTCAGCGAGGAAAGGGCGCGATCGGTCCGCCGAAGGCGGCAAAACTTCAAGGACGTCTGTTCCAGGGCCAGAAACACTCGTGGGTCCCTAATTATCACCGCGGGGGTTCCCCTTTTCTTGAGTCGCGCGCGCGCGCGACTCCCCACTCTCTTTTTTTTTTTCTTTACCGCGCTATATACAAAACTGCCCGCCGGGGGTCCGTTATGAAGCCCCGCGGCCTACACGGTCAACACATCGCGCTATCTTTTTCTATCTTTCTCTCTTTTTTCAATAATTCTTACTCCATTACATTTCTATCTTCGCGCTTTCTCTACACGGCCAATCGCTTCTCCGTATGGCGCGATCTTACCTGATGCTGGGAAAAATCTTTTCGTCCTGTGATCTGTACATTGAAAACAAAATTTTGTTGGAAAAGATCGATATTTCGTTCGATACGTTCGACTAAACGTTTTTTTTTGAATAATCCCAAAAATTGTGTCATTGCAGCAAGAAATATTCTAGGAAGTCTCTTCGGAAGTCAATTTTTGTCGTTTCGATCGTAAATTTTGCTGACGATTCCGTTAGAAACCAAATTAGTGCCAAAAAAATGAATATTTTGAAATTATCCAAAAATATTACCGTGTTCAACAAAATTACGACGATTTTTAACAAAATTTCATTTCCAGTGTACGAACTTTCTTTATTATTTCATTCGAAAAATTCCAGCAACGTTGGCAAACTCTATTAACGACGTTTTATGGCGGTGGGTAAATCTAAATTTTTGTTTTCACTTTTTCTTACATACAAAATGGTTTGCGAGCCCAAATTCATTAGAAAAAAGTTTTTACAAATTGACTAAAGAACAACATGCTCTAAATCCAAGATTTTCCGAGATAATCTGTATTTTTTATATAATAAACAAAATTTCGAAAAAATTTGACGACCGATTTTTTTGAAAAACTGAACAAAGCTTCTTCGATGTTACATAAAAGTGTATGCAAAGTTTCAAGAGGCTTCACCATTTAGAAATGGAAATATTCAATGTTGAAAATTGCAACTTTTAACACACGTTCTTATGAGAAACTACTGAAAATAGTGATTTTTATAAATAAATATCTCGACTTCTACATGGTGAAAGTTCTTAAAATTGCGCGAGCTATTTTCTTTGTGCGGTGCAAATTAAAAGGAATTCTATCGATAGAAAATTTTGCATACGACGTCCTTAAATCATGGACATACAAAAAATCTGTATATTTTTTTGTATTTTTAATCCACAATCTTCAGAATCGCGTTTCGATAAATTCCACTTAATAAATTTCGATATTATCCGATTGAGTCGAATTTTGAAATTATATTTTTTTTTTATCGCGTATAAATGAAATTTCAAAAAACAATAATAGTTCGGTTTTGGAAATTTTGATATACGAAATCAAACGAAATACCGATAGCACAGAGTTAATGGTCGAAAAAACATGCAGGGGGGGACCCGAGAGTACTGAGCAGGTCATCGGATATCGAAAAGTGTGTAACGATTGGTCAAGGGTGCTCGATCGCACCCTGCAGCACAATATTTGTCAGGAAAGTTGTTGCAATACATGCGGCAGCTTCTCACATGCTACAAAGTGCGTTCGGTCTCGAGTGTTGTTGAGAAAAAGTCTATCCAATAAGAGGAGTAATCGTTGTAGTCCGAATTCGATCGGTATACACAAGAGTCGAGGAGTTGTAGAAAAGCAGGGAGCCATAAGAAGGAGGGCGCCCATTTGGCCACCCTCGCGTCGTTTCGTCATCATTCGGTGATCCGTGATCGTAAACAGAAATCGTATTTGCAAATACGAGTAACGGTAAAGACGTCTAGCAACGCAAACATTCCAATAAATAAATAGAAAGACCGACACACTTTAGAAATGAATTATGAACCTCCTGAATTTTCAAAACCATTAAAAAAATCTTTTAACCGAAGAAAAATAAAAATAAAAACTTTATTTCGTGAATATAATTGACAAAATAAAAATAAGAAATCTCCGTAGACCCATGTGTGTCTACGGAGAGTTATTAAAAATAATTAAACCAGCTTAATTTGCCAAGAGATCCAAGGGAATTCCCTAAAAATGAAACAATCAAAATCACAGGCCATGTTTTGATAATAAAAAAAAAACAAAATCAAGAAAATTTCAACAAATCGTTATTTTTCTGCCAAGAAGAAGGAACCTCAAAGCCAGAGTGCATGCAAAAATATTATAAATTGTTTATTGAATGTTATTCAAAGCTTTCTCAGTCCAGTCGCAGCACAACTGAACCCGCGATGCATTTATATATCCATAACGATCATTGCATGTTAGCACAGTGAACATTTATTATTCATGCGTGCCTGATGCACGAGAGAAGAGCGATATAAATTGATGAGTGCCAGATGTAACCGAACCTCGAGAACGATCATCAAGCACACACACACACACACACACACACACACACACACACACACACACACACACACACACACACACACACATACACACGCACTACTTATTCAAAAGGTGTTTACAATCGTCGTATCATAATTTATAGCGCACATATATATATTCGAGGATACTTGTGCATCACACGCCTGCAATTTGGTCAACAATCAATTCATCTCACGTATCCTGCTCCGATCGGATCTTCCACGTGGCTAAGCCACGAGTGAACGTCGGGCGTCCAATTACACGTTTATCAACTCAAAACAAACGCCATTATGGAATCTTTTCCATGTACTGAAAACAAAATTTCGTTGGAAAAGATCGATATTTAGTTGAATACGTTCGACTAAACGTTTTTTTTTTAATAATTCCAAAAATTGTGTCATCGCTGCAAGAAATATTCTAGAAAGTCTCTTCGGAAGCTAATTTTTGTCGTTTCAATCGTAAATTTTGCTGACGATTCCGTTAGAAACTAAATCTCCTGCCAAAATAACGAAAACTTTGAAATTATCCAAAAATATTTAATTTACCGTGTTCAACGAAATAACGACCATTTTTAACGAAATTTCAGTTCCACTGTCCGTTCGATAAGATCATCGTAGAATTTGTAGAAAAAATAAACACGCGATCATCTCTGCGATCGTATTTTTAAAATTTTGAATTTTCATCCCTCGAGCAAAATCCTCACCAATGTCAACGATTTAACGCGGATTGGAAATTACGACTTTGGCAAAAAGAAACTCGGAAGCTAATTTTTGTCGTTTCAATCGTAAATTTTGCTGACGATTACGTTAGCTACCAAATGTACTGGCAGAATAACGAAAATTTTGAAATTATTCAAAAATATTTAGTTTAACGTGCTCAACAAAATATCGATGATTTTTAAACAAATTTCATTTACAGTGCAATTTCTTTTTTAGATCGAGGATTTTTTTTCCATCAATGTTTCATCAGATGCAATTATTATTGCAACGATCGTCGCTGCAGTGCAGTGTCTCTGCCATTGCCCTTTGACACACACTTCTTAATCGAACATAAAAACTCATATTTCTTAGAAGAGTCCATTTTTTCGATACGATCTCAATTTTCCAACACTGTCATTATTCAATCTTCTCGATCGTAGGAAAATTGTAAGCGAAAGTTACCACGAAATTGCCGATTTGAAACTCCTGCAAATTGGACGTTGGATCAAAACTCCGGAACGTATATATATGTGTTCGTAAAACAATACTCGGGACGGAGCGAGAAGCTAGTGCAGCCTCATGCACACACTTGACTTTCCCACGTGCAGCAGCAGCAGCAGCAGCAGCAGATCTTGCTCGCAAGCCGCGCGTTTACGTATCACGCGAGCGAGACAGAGAACGAAACGATCGACAGATCCCATAAACTTGGAACACATCGATGCGGGATTATTCAAGCGAAACGCGCTGCCGTTACACGCGCACTGAAAACAAAATTTCGTTTGAAAAAATCGATATTTTGTTCGATACGTTCGACTAAACGTTTTTTTTTTTTTAATAATCCCAAAAATTGTGTCACTGCAGCAAGAAATATTCTAGAAAGTCTCTTCGGAAGCTAATTTTTCTCCTTCCAATCGTAAATTTTGCTGACGATTCCGTTAGAAACGAAATTTTCTGCCAAAATAACGAAAATTTTGAAATTATCCAAAAATATTTAGTTTACCGTGTTCAACAAAATTACGACGATTTTTAACAAAATTTCATTTCTATTGTCAACGATTAATTGCTGCCTCCCGAAAAATTGCTTTTTGGCAGAAATCTCATCGACGCAGCAGCGGACAATCTCGGCTGTCGCGCCAAAACAGGTGAAAATAATTCGACACGATTCTCTTGAAAGTTGATGGGAAAAAAGTTTGAGATTGTTATTGACATTGACAGCCGCAACGAATGGTGGCTGTCACCACGAAAATAGGCAAGTCCCTCCAACAAAAAGGAACTGTGGAAGGAATCTTTTGACAGGAGCTCGTGAGCCAAGTGAATGTTTTGCGAATTGTGTGAAGAAAAAAATGAAAAAAAAAAAAAAAACAAACAAACAAAACAAAAAGGAAAAGCTGATCGATTATGCAGTTGGGCAGGATCAGCGGTGTTCGCTCGTGCGTTGATCGCCTTTATTCGTTGGATTCGTGACGGATGATTGCTAGGCCCGTCCGCGTGACGCTAACTACCGCAACCGGGGTTTGTTCGCCGGCGGCGCACGGCGGCGCGCGGCCCTTCGCGATCAACGAGCACGCGAACCAACAGACAGCCAGCTCTAAACGTGGACACGGGGGATCAGGTGGTGCTGGTTCGTCGTGCCGGGGTCACGCGGCCAATGAGCTCCTGTGACGTGCCTCTGGGATTCCTAACGTCGTTTGCCTCTATATACGCATTCACCACATACAACCCATGCGTGCATATATGGGCCTGGCAAAATTTACCACGAGAGCAGGGCGATTATTTTCATGCATATCGCACGATTCTTCGCTATACGGGGAAAAGAGGATTGACCACAAACTGTGAAAACGAAATTTTGTTGGAAAAGATTGATATTTCGTTCGATACGTTCGACTAAACGTTTTTTTTTTTTAATAATCCCAAAAATTGTGTCATTGCAGCAACAAATATTCTAGAAAGTCTCTTCGGAAGCTAATTTTTCTCCTTCCAATCGTTAATTTTGCTGACGATTCCATTAGAAACCAAATCTCCTGCCAAAATAACGAAAACCTTGAAATTATCTAAAAATATTTAGTTTATCGCGTTCAACAAAATATCGACCATTTTTAATGAAATTTCATTTCCAGTGCCACAAGCTCGCACTTTTGTCTCTCGTTTCTTCTTCCCTTCGGCCCTCAATGAAATTCCCTTCCCTCTCAATATTTTCCACGTGTCTGCCACGAGCGTTGCGACCGCAATTCAACTTCCTCGTCACCGTTACTCCGTTGCTATAAACATATACCAAAATTTCGGGAGTTCTTGCTCACATAAAAAGCGACCACGGGCTGGCGACTGTCCAGAAAAGTCTGCCGGTTATTTTCACTCGTTTGCATGTCACACCTTTTCTTCGGCGCTGCCTGCAAGAACGTTTCTGACGTTTTTTCAATGCACTGCCGATGCATTTGTTGAAAAGTTGATACGAAACATTCGGACGGGGTCATTAAGCTCGAGCAGGAATTTTTGCCACGTAATTGACATCGTTATAATTAACCCTACAACGATAACCTTATGTTTTTTTTTACCTATTCCAGTAACCCGGGGTCTAAATGACCCCAATTTTGAAAAATTCATATCTCCGGAAAAATTTAACGAAAAGTGTTCAATTTGGGCTCATTTTTTTCGTTTTTAAATGCAGAATCATGTGAGCCTGGGACAATGTTGCTTGGAGTCAAAAAATTAGTCAAAAATGCGGTAAAACGATTAAAAAAAAAAAAAACGTGAGAACGAAGGGAAAATGGGGCGCGCGATTTAAAGTCGCTCGTGGGGTCGTTTTTGAGCCCGCGGGTTACCGTTCTAAATACAAAAATTCATTGAATCGCTTGTTTCATTTTCAATTTGTATTTTCTGCAATTTTTTCCTCATAATTCTCGATCGCGTACGTGAAATCTCGATTCAATGGCAATCGATGCTTTTGACGTCTCTCTCTCTCTCTCAGCGCAAAATATCGCTGGATATTTTACTCTGGAAATAACTTACTCGATAACTAATTGCCAAAAAAATGAAAAAAAAAAAAAAACAATTTTTATTCGAAGTAAACGCTTTTACAAAAGTTTTTCCGAATCTGACGATTTGTTCGGTTTTCGCGGACTCATCCGAAGTTTCCGAGCCGATACACTCGTCGGATTTTGCTGCGTTTATAAACGAGGGAAACTGCAACGTGTCATCGTGCATTCACCGCTTTCGGTTGAATTATTATTTTTCAGAGATTCATTTTGCTAATAAACTCGAGATTTGGCATGTGCCAAATTCCATAAGTGACCATGAATGGTGAGCAGCAACCGACGTTTGCGAGATATTTGCGTGATTTGGCGGGAGCGTGTGATTCTCGTAACATTGACAAAGAACGAAATAAAAATAGTCGCGGAACAAACGAGGAGCACGTGCGAGCGCGTGCGACACGCGCGCAAGACGCCTCGTCGATTATGTGGAATAAAATCCCGCGCATTATAATTCAAGAGGGGAAAAAGCTCGAGGGAGCAAAGATAAGGGTTGAAAGATGTTGGTGTGAAATGAAATTTTTTTAAAAATCGTCGCGATATTCTGTTAAACACGGTAAACTTAATATTTTTAAATAAATTCAAAGTTTTCGTTATTTTGGTTGGAAATTTGGTTTCTAACGGAATCGTCAGCAAAATTTACGATTGGAAGGAGAAAAATTAGCTTCCGAAGAGACTTTCTAGAATATTTCTTGCAGCAATGACACAATTTTTGGGATTATTTAAAAAAAAAAACGTTTAATCGAGCGTATCGAACTAAATATCGATCTTTTCCAACAAAATTTTGTTTTCAGTGGATATTTTCTCTGTGGAAGAGTTGGATTTTTTTTTTTTTGCACGCGACGTTGTCTCGGCCGTGTCCATGGAATACATATACGGCCGGTGGAATTTTCTCCGCGTGGTCCTAGCGAGTATCGCGCGCACGCGTCGATCGTGGCGGATCGCGGGTGGCGCGGTTCGCGGATTCGAGGGCAGATAAAGGCTGGAAATGCATAGAACACGCAAGAGTGGGCGGCGGCGGCGGAGAGGAGTCAGCGATCGAAATAAGAGGGAGCGCGAGAGGGAGAGCAAAAGAAAGAGAAACGAGGATCCACGCACACGGGGGCCTTAATGAACCAATTTAAATGCATGCGATCATCAGTTGCAGCCTCCGTCGCGCGCCCGAGCTCTCGACTCTGCGTCTCGTGTACTACGTTCTCCGCACTTCCATCTGTTTTTCTCTTCCTCTTGCTTTCTCTTTTTCCCTTTTTCTTTAAAACTTTTTTCTTTTCGCTCTTTCTCTCTTTTATTGCCTCTTGTCTCCCTCCCGCCCTTCTGCTTTCTCTTTCTTTCTACCTTTTCATCTTTTTCTTGCTTTCTCCTTATTCTGCTTCCGCTCTTTTTGCCTTTTTCTTCCTTCCTCCGTCTCCCCTTCTCGTTCGCTCATTCTCTTCTCGTTTTCCCTGCTCCTTTCGTTAAATACTTTTCTTTTTTTTTTTTTTACTCTGCTCTCTCTCTCTCTCGTTCTTTCTCTTTCGCATCAATCGACGCAATTCACGCCACGCCGTCTACACTTTCTTCTCGACAATTCCATTTTTCAAACACTCCAAATATCATAGTTTTGCACTTTTATATAAACGTCGACTGCAAACTTGAGTGTGTGTAGTGATCGGTCCGGATGAGTGAGGGAAAAAAAATTAAAAAAAAAAAAGGAATTTCAAAGTTTTCTTCACATCCGCGCCTGCTCCGAACATTCGATTTTCCTTTTTGGACAAAAATTTCGATTTTCGTTCAAAATCGAACAAAGATGTTTCGATAATTCTAGTTTTTTTTTTTTTTTACAATTTTGTGAGCCCGAAGCGCTCGAATTCTTTGGATATCGTCGCGAGAAACTAAAGAATTAAATTCGCAAGAAAATATGCTGCCAATTGAGTTTGTAGCGAACGACCTTGGCAACGATTACTTTTTACAACGCGAGTTTCCTTTCAATCCTCGTATCGTCTCGTTATTTATCGCGGATCTTGAAAATTCACGATTCCAGACATTCGTTTCGATGTTGCGATGATTTATGTGCCGCTTCGTGTAACAATTCTCCTCTCGGTTTTATGGCTCTGGTTTATGGCAGTCAGTGAATGAATTGATCCATAAACTCAGAAATGAATTTCTATGCATTTAAATATTTAAAATAATTTATAGATAATCAGAAAAAATTGAATTTGGATCGCGGAGCTTCTGTTCCTGCGCCGTTGTCTCGCATTTTTGTTTGGCCAAGATCGACACGCAGAGGGAAAACGGGCGAAGGAAAAAAATGTGGAAAACGTCAAAATTATAAAATTTTTGAGATTCTAGAAAATTGCGATGACACTTTTTCTTGCTTTTCTCCAATTTATAGCGCAAGGTTCTGTTTTTCTAATGGCTCACTGGAAATGAAATTTTGGTAAAAATCGTCGATATTTTGTTGAACACGGTAAACTAAATATTTTTGGATAATTTCAAAATTTTCGTTATTTTGGCAGAAAATTTCGTTTTTAACGGAATCGTCAGCAAAATTTACGATTGGAAAGAGAAAAATTCACTTCCGAAGAGACTTTCTAGAATATTTCTTGCTGCGACGACACAATTTTTGGGATTATTCAAAAAAAAAAACGTTTAGTCGAACGTATCGAACAAAATATCGATCTTTTCCAATAAAATTCTGCTTTCAGTGCAAATTAAAATTGAATCGAGTGTGTTGGAAAAATTTAGTGATAGATCGAGAGGTCGGGGAACAACGACGAGATCCGAGATCGCGCAGCGCGGCGCGTTGTCACGACGGGAGTCGAAAGAGACCGCGAAACACCTTTCGATACGCACCCCATACGGAGCAGGAGCTACTACTTAGAAAATGCTCTGCGTTTCCATCATTAACAATCGCGCGCGGCGGCGGCAGCTCGAACGTTTCGAAGAGTCATGCCGGCGTCAGGGCCAAAGTCAAGACCGCGCCGCCGCTCGCAGGACGATCATTGAGAACAAGTTCGACTTTTGTGTATTGTGCACAGTCGAGATATTACGTTTTAAAAAATATTTAACGATCTCAATAATTTTCTGCCACGCCACACCGCCGCGCGGAGATGAAACGCGTTTCTGCCGATCGATTCGTTTTTGTTCCGGCGATTACGTCGGCGATCTTATGGCGAAGCGAGAAATTTTTTTTGTCCTTCCTTTGAATTACGGAAAGTCATCGATCGTAAAAATTCGACGTTCGGCAGCAAACAATCCCGGAAAATTGTAGCTCGCGAAAAAACTCATTTCGCATTGAAATTCAACAAAAATATGAGCAACTATATTTTTTATTTTGGCTTCCTCATAAAAAGGGAGCTTTTTGAGCATATCGTGCATCTTGAGCACCTTGAGGAAGCAATTTGCAGCGTTTTTTGTATTTGCATTTGAATTATATAATTTCGAAAACTTTTCTAAAAAGTAAAGAGGAATTATGGACTTGTACACAAAATCTTAGAAAATTTGCAGAAATTATAGTGGTTGGACGATTTTTCGAAAAACTCAGATTTTCGTAAAATTCGAAAAATCATTAAATTTAAACCGTTCAACCGAAATTCCCCCAATTCAATACCAACCTTCCTTTTATGATACTCTAGTTATAAAAAAAAAAATTACTTATAAATCTTAAAATTTGCGGAAGTTAGTCGACAGCCTTTTTTTGAAAATTTCAAAATGCCCTAGAATTCGTATTTTTCTAGCAATTCCAATAAAATTCTCAGAGAACAAAGAGCTCGTATAGATTAAAATCTGTGCAAAACGGGAGCCCTGTAGCTCGAACCGTTCTCGAGTTATGAACGTTTTAATTAGACAGTAAAAAAAAAAAAATTCACCGTCACACAGTGTCCTCTATGATTTGGACGACGATTTTCTTAGGATAAGATGAACGAATCCGAGCAAAATAGTTTCAGACACAATTGTCTGCAAATGCCGAAAGTTCAGTTAAAAAAAAAAAACAAACTCGCAATGTGCGGAACTTCCGGTAACTCTGGAACCTCGCAAAAGCTGCATCGATCGCTGCGTTGAGTAATAAGCGGAGCAAGTTGCTGGTCGAAAAGCCGAAAGAGAAAATACGCGAATGTGAGAGCGCGATAAGCGAGACTCTCGTGCTGATGCGCGGGCCTCTATCAAAGCTACGTGGATATATAAGTTAAGATTTTATAAGACGGAAGGGTGAAGGAAGCTGCTGGAACTCCTGGAGAAGATGTTGGGCCCTGCCACAGCAGTCTCTGCGGTCAGCCTCGCCCAACAAATTTACTCGACGCGACCACTAAATTTCTCAGGTATACTAAACAATATATATTCGGGGGGCTTTGGTAACTACACCGGTTTCCCACATATACTACACATCGCGGTTCCCTCCTCCTCCTCCTCCTCCTCCTCCTCCTCCTCCTGCTCCTCCTTCATTCTGCTCTTATTCTTATCCCGCTTTGACCCGAGCAGGTAAGCAACGTTAAACAAAATACACGAGTATATATGTATACGCAGGGGCGATATATAAATGTGTACATAAATGAAGGCAGGAGCGCGGGAGGGAGGGAGGGAGGGAGGGAGGGAGGGAGGAAGAAGGACGAGCGAACGTACGCGCGGGTTCGACTTTAAAGAAAAGATGCGAGAGCGTAGCGAGGATGGGCGTTTCCGTTCGAGTTATTAATGACTTTGACTTTTCGTAGCTATACTATGGATATCCATAAGTCTCCATATGCACGAGCAGGCATAGAGAGCGCATCCTACCAGTATATTTAATGCCTTCCACTTGTATCGACGATGGAACGAGCATTTTTCATTTTTTCCTCTTTTCTTTCAATTATTTTTATCTTTCCTCCTTTATTGGTTGCTCTCCGACCAATCGACGAAACAGGTCACACGAAATGTTGCTGGCTCGTCACTATTAAATTTATTTTCTTATCGTATGCTAGAGTTTGGTTTGTGATGTTTCAATTTGTTCGGATCCAGGACTTTCTTTCGAGATTTTGACATTCGAACCGGCTTCGTTGACACATATTGGGTCGCCTACCAAAAGTTTCTATTCTAATGAACAGATTTGATTTTTTTAACTATTAAATTTCGCAAATTTCGTTGTGGCTTTTTGTTTTTAAGAAAAATGATGAACTACGCTCTGCTGGTCAAATTGACCCAGTGTGTTAACCCCTCGGTAGACACACATGGGTCTGGAGTGCCCGTGTTCAGCGAATTGCTGGAACTTCTCGTTTTTCGTATCGATTGCCATTTGACAAAAATAATTAAAAATCATTTTTATCCATCACCCAGTCAAGGCTCTCTTTCTATAGCATCCAAAACTACTTTCTTCAATTTTTTCCGATTTTTTAAACCAGTCCAAATTCGGTAAAAAACGGTAGGACGCCCAAGACCCATGTGTGTCTACCTCTTCGAGAAAATCAAACTTTGTTTTGGTTTCTTTTAAAATCTGCTTTACGTTAATCTCGATCAACGTCGAATCTTCCAATTCCATTCCATGCGAACGTTCCAATGATTCCAGAGCTTCGCGGCCTAAAAGTTGATACTTTTCATCAAGTAATTTAAACTACGGATCAATTACTCAAGAATATACTTCCAACAAGATGAATTAAATAAAAAGCTCAACATATTTGATTTTTTGCTTCCTCATAGAGCAAGCTATTTGACGATGAAATTTTTTTTTTCCAGTTTTCAATGTCAATGTCCTTAAAATGTCCCGAGACATCGAAAAATCATATCTAGAAAAAAGATTTGAGTTACAGGGCTCCCATTTTGCACAGATGTCAATCCATACGAGCTCTTCATTCTCTGAGAATTTTGTTGTAATTGCTAGAAAAATACGAATTCTACAGCATTTTGAAATTTTCAAAAAAAGGCTGTCGACTGACTTCCGCAAATTTTAAGATTTATAAGTAATTTTTTTTTTTTATAACTAGAGTATCATAAAAGGAAGGTTGGTATTGAATTGGGAGAATTTCGGTTGAACGGTTTAAATTTAATGATTTTTCGAATATTACGAAAATCTGAGTTTTTCGAAAAATCGTCCAACCACTCTAATTTCTGCAAATTTTCTAAGATTTTGTGTACAAGTCCATAATTCCTCTGTACTTTCTAGAAAATTTGTCGAAATTATATAATTTAAATGGAAATACAAAAAAAAAACGCTGCAAATTGTTTATAAAGCGAATTGGCAGAAAATCGAAGAATCACGGAATGGAATCCAGCTCGGAAAATGGAGCATACACACCCTCGGATAAGAAAATAAGAAAAGTGATAGTTACGCGGGAATACTACGAGATTGGAAGCAGAAAATGAATAAGAAGCGAACGAAGCAAATACGAAGAATAAGAAGCAAGAAGACGAAGGAAGATCATGGAATAGAGAAGGTGCTGGGAAGCAGGAAAAAGAAGGAAAAAATTGAGCAGCGGCCACAGCGGGATGCGAGAGCGAGAGCACAACGGGGGTCCATCTTTCTGGCCCGAAAAACTTGTCAGTTAGTTGGCTAGCTCGGTCTCAACTGATGGCGGAACGCGCGAGCGGTGATTCTCTCGCTGCGCTTATGTTCTGCTCCTCGAATCTTTGCCTTTGGCTCCTCATCTCTTTGCTCCTTCGGATCGCGAGCTCTCGCCGCTGCTTGCCTTTCATTTTCTTCACCTTTATCCTTTCTCTCTTTTCTCTCAGCAGTCTCTATAGATACACACGCACGATCTTGCTCTCGAAGCGAGACAAATGAGTGGCATCCGTCTGCGTCACACCCGTCACTCACGAGACTCACCAGCGGTGAGTTTCGACGATCGTACACGTAACTATACCAGCCTCTATACGTATCATCATCCTCCCCGTCTACATTTTTACCCTATCATGACTCTGTCGCGTACTCCATTCTCTTGCTCGCGCGCGTATCCTTTTCACGTGCGGCGACTTATCCCTGCGGGGGGTGCATTCGTAAATATGCACGAATTCACCCACTATTTTTTATCGTTCTTTCCAATTTTAAATCCTGTTTCTTAACGTTTCTCTCCGTGTCATCCAAACCAATGTTGACGGGTTGAATTTTTTTTTTAAGCTCCGAATGAAATTTTGTTAAAAATGGTCGATATTTTGTTGAGCACGGTAAACTAAATATTTTTGGATAATTTCAAAATTTTCGTCATTTTGACAGGAAATTTGGTTTCGAAAAAGCTCGTCGCAAATCTGCCAATATTTTCAAATGTCCAAATCATTTCCATCAAAACTTCTTTTCGACGAATGTTTTTTTATCCCCGAATTTTTAATTTAAAAAAAAAATCGTCATTTTGCGATTTTGTCTCGATGATTCCTCGAAGCTTTTTCATTTATGAAACTGGCCATAATTTCAGGTATCCAAATGACCGGAACTCTCGTACTTTATTTTTACGAATCCAACTTCCGGCTGGTCAGGATTGGATCTTCGAAATGGAGAACGAGATAAGAAATTGACGAAATGCGATGCAATTTCGTAGCAAGGTGCATCAGGCCGAAGAAGTGCACCAAACGAGACCAATAACCCCAATGTGTAATCTAGAGACCTATTATTAGTGGATCTATAGATGTGGATAATTTTGATGAGTGACATCCGGGTCTGACCGTGCAATGAAGCGGCTCGAGCAAAACGTGTCCATGCAGTTTGTTCTTGACTCTTTTCCTTGGTTTATTTTTTGTGTTTTTTTTTTAAATCTATTATTTCCTTAGCCGTCGATTTTGGTGAGCGAAGGCGTATATCGAAGAGTTATTTTTTGTGTCGTTTTTGTGCCAAAATCTTCACAGACACATTGGAGATTTTTTTAAAAATCGTCGATATTTTGTTGAACACGGTAAACTAAATATTTTTGGATAATTTCAAAATTTTCGTTATTTTGGCAGGAAATTTGGTTTCTAATGAAATCGTCAGCAAAATTTACGATTGAAAGGAGAAAAATTAGCTTCCGAAGAGACTTTCTAGAATATCTCTCGCTGCGATGACACAATTTTTGGGATTAATCGAAAAAAAAAAAAAAAAACGTTTAGTCGAACGTATCGAACCAAAATTTTCTTTTCAGTACATTTTTTTCCCGAAAAAGTTGGATTTCCAGTGAATGCCCATTCGTGAAGTGCGAGGCTCGAAAAAATTCTGCAGGACCATAAGAAAAACGGTGTTTCTCAAGATTCCAAAGAGTCTACCAAGAAAGGCCGCGAGAAAAAAGTATCGAGGACTCGTAAATACTGAATAAAAATAGCAGACTCGAGAAGTTTGTGTTCCAATCGAAAATGTAGATTCGGGAGTATATCTTGATTATCCTTATTTTTAAATAATACGAAAAAATACCTCGGATAATTGGCATGCATACAAATAGGCAAACTTTTTTAGGAGCCTTGAAACTAAATTTTTCTCCAGTGCTCACCGCTCTAGTATCAACGAGTCTATCCACTCTCGATTTACCTATATAGGTATATGTATTAACCAAGTATACATACGAATATCTAATGTACATAATTTCAACACATACACATGCCCGAACGATAAGAAGGAATATCCATACGAATCTTGATCGTACGTTCACATCTATATATCCCCATCATGTATATCTTCAATATAGAGGGAGTTGAAGAAGAAGAAGAAGCAGAAGAAGAAGAACGAAACGACTGGAAACGAAAAGTCTCTCGCGAGCTTCTCTTATTCGCACTTTGCTCCACCTCCTCCACCTTTTTCTTCTCTTTTCTCTTTCTCAACCTCCCTCTCGCTCTCTCTCTCTCTCCTCCTCGATTCTTTCTACTCTACGACTAATACAACCATGACCACTTGCTGCTGCTTGCTACCAGCAGATTCGTACCAACTATACACTATACCGCTACTGCTACGCCTTTTGCCACTCACTCTTTCTCATCTCTATCCCTCTTTCTCTTTCTCTTACCCTCTCCAACTCTATATACATGTACATCAACATATATATATAGATGTGGAGACTTAACTCGTGTGTATAACGCCAGCCGATTGTGCCTCTTCCTCTAATTCTATCTCGCGGTCTCCCGTTCTCTCTCCCTCGAACAACCTATCAACTCGGTGGGTAGACGCCAGCTCCGGACGTGCCCGATTCTCTCATCCCATCGAGCCACACCGTTCTCTTATACACCGATGCCCGTCTCCGCGTGTACACACCATCGTCCCGATAGAGTTTCTCCTCGTGTGCGGCCAATACACACTCTCGAGGATACAACGGGTGTACCCGTTCACTCGCCTAGTTTCTTATCGGAATCACCCCCTAATTCTGCCTTTGCCAATGCCAGTCAAGTTTCCATCATTGGAATACAAGGAAACATTTTTTTTTTCTTCAGTATTTTTATAATTTATTGAGTCGGTCAAATTTTTCTTGGATATTCGCTTTTTTAATGGCAGAAAAGACTCTCTCGTTATCGTTGACTCAATGCAAATAAAATCACTTTATTTAGGATTCTTTCAAAATTTTGTGTTCACGTTCTTGGCATCAAAACTAACAGTTTTCTCATGTGAAGAAAAATATTTTCTCACGTTTTCAATTTGAGACATTTAACACTTTGTCTATAAACCTGGGTCGTTCGTGTGTCCGGGAAAAAAAAAACGACGGAACGCTTCATTTATTGGATCAAAAATGGATGAAATAATTTATTTTCCTACAATTTTATAATTTTAACTCCAAGTTGAAGATTTCGAACGGTAGCCTACATTTTTTTTAGAATTTTGGAATTTAATAACTGGCTGAAAAAACGGTGTGTCCAGTTTTACAGACGCAAAGTGCGGAGAAAACGTTCACAGAAGTGTTAATTTCCCATTTTTTATTTTTACCATCTAAACGCGTGTAAATTCAAGTCGAGTTTCTTTCGTTTTTTTTCTTGCAACGTTTTTAACGAAAAACGACTTCAATTTACACGCGTTGAGATGTGAAAAATTAAAAATTGGTAATTAAATATCTCAAATTCAAAACGTCAGAAAATGTTTTCTTCATAGGAGAAAACTGTTAGTTTTGGTGCCAAGAACGTTTATGCAAAATTTTAAAAGAATCCTAAATAAAGTCGTTTCGTGATAGTAATACCTTAAAAGGTAGAGTCTCGTGCTTTTATATTGACGAAATTGAGAGGTTTTCGTGAGCATTTATCCAGAGCTTTTTTCTCATGAAGCATCAAACAATTTTCCATCCAAAAGTTCATTTTCCTTCGCCCTGTCAGTTGGAGTTTCTTGCAGTTTGGCAACTTTCTTCTCGAGTTTTCAATAGAAATACGAATTCGACTGCTCAATGCATTTTTAATAGGCGAGAGAAAATTTTATTTCCCAAATTTTCACTTCGATCTTTTCATCCATCAGCGAAATGAGTTTTTTCCCGAATAACCAAACTACGTAATGGAAAATTGAATGCTCCAAAGACTAAAGAGCCACTGTGTTCGTGAATAACTCAAAATTAACAGCAGTACATTCATCAATTGAATGATTCGATTGTCCGTGAACCAAACGTGGATATTATACACGAACAGCATCGATCAAGGACATTGTATGGCGACGGTAAAATCAAATTTTTTGTTTTCACTTTTTCTCACATACAAAATGGTTTTCGAGTCCAAATTCATTTAAAAAAGTTGTTACAAATTGACTAAAGAACAACATACTCCAAATCCAAGATTTTCCGAGGTAATCTGTATTCGTAATACAATAAACAAAATTTCGAAAAAATTTTACGACCGATTATTTTTGAAAAACTAAATAAAGCTTCTTCAATGTTACATAAAAGTGTATGCAAAGTTTTAACAGGCTTCACCATTTAGAAATCGAAATATTTAATGTTGAAAATTGCAACTTTTAACACACACTCTTATGAGAAACTACTGAATATTGTGATTTTTATAAATAAATATCTCGACTTCTACACGGTGAAACCTCTTAAAATTGCGCAAGCAATTAGATATCACTATTCTCATTGTGTCGTGCAAATTAAGGAGGTTGGCTCCACACAACAATGTTGCCATGTTAATAGCATAGGAAAATTTGAAATGATTAGAATTTAATGAAATTTGGTGAGTATATTCTTTACCATTAAATATGAATATACAAATTTTTAAAAAATTTTCTTCTACATAGTTTTTGAGTAATTGAAAACCAGAGTTTCCATGCAATAAGCATAGGATTCAGGTATATATGTAGAAATATCTTTTGCATATTGTAAACTCCAATTATTCGACAACTACGCAGACGAAAAATTAGAAAAAAATAGTGTCATCGTATTTGATGCTAAAGAATGTAATGTAATGAAAAAGCGTTTATAATAAGCATCCCCGCGTGCAATTGGCTATGCGAAGGAACCCGGTAACTCCAAAACCAGCGTCGATAAAAAAAAATGGCTGAAAAGATTTTCCAAAAGAGAAGCAAGTCGATGAAAAAATGAATATAGAATTCGTAGCGAAAGAAAATAGTCGGCGATAACGATGGTTGCTGCATTCATCGCGCGGCTGCTGGTTGCCGTCATATATATTCATAGATCGGATTATCTCTTTCTTCCCGGCGAGGGTGCGACAAGAACAAAGGGACAGGGCGGGGGAGAGAGAGAAGAAGATAAAAGAGAGAAGTTTCGCCTACGTCGAATCTCGATTATCCAATAAGGTGAATGAGTCCTGCTAGTGTGCGGAAAAACGAGAAAAGGAAGCCCGTGGGGCGCGCGGGCGTTTATGGCGGAGCGGCTACCTTATATTCGCGTCGGTACAGGACCGACGTGTATTCGGTAAATATATATAACAACCGGTAGAATAATATACAAAAGACTATTATTATATTGCGCGGTAGATACGAGGTGTTCCCGCGATGCGGAGTAATCGCATAAGAAATAAATAAATAAATAAATAACTGAAGAGGACGGAACAGCGACGAAGAGAGAAAGATGCAAAAAAAAAAACAAAAAATCCGTGGAAACGAGAAGAAAAAAAAAAGAAAAAGAAGAAAAAAAAAAAAAAGAAGGGTCTGAAAGAAAAGAGGAGATATGGGTTGCGTGTTATTATTTCGGGACACCTTGTATATATACAGCCCGCGGTAGACGCGCGGAGCTTTGGGTCGCCGCTAGCTTCGGGCGTCCGGGACTCGCGTCTACCCTCTCATTTACCATTTGGTACCTATAGACAGGGGGGGCTATATACCTATATATAAATGTACGCGCGAACACGTACAGACCCCCGAGCGCCCGATATACGCGCTGCTCCCAGAGACCGCGGCAACGCCAACCTCGCGATTCCGCGTGCCGCCTGCTGTACACTCTACACACTATCTCTATTTTATTTTACACATGTATATACATGTGGATATATGAATATGTGGTAAAATACAGACATAGGCGAATGCCGGGACATATAGGTAGCCACAGGTACTCAGTGTACGTAGCAAAGTGCTTCAAACTCGCGTATATACATGTGTATATACGCATGAGAAAAGTACAAGTACCTAAACAACATTTTTTTTGCAAAATATCGTTTTTCGATACGTTCGACTAAACGTTTCTTTTTTTTTTAATTATCCCAAAAATTGTGTCATCGCAGCTAGAAATATTCTGGAAAGTCTCTTCGGAAGCTAATTTTTGTCGTTCCGATCGTAAATTTTGCTGACGATTCCGTTAGAAACCAAATTTGCTGCCAAAATACCGAAAATTTTGAAATTATCCAAAAATATTTAGTTTATCGTGTTCAAAAAAATATCGACGATTTTTAAGAATATTTCATTTACAGTGCGACGCTCATAACTCCAGTTTTTTCCCAAAAACTACAAGTAGAAAAAATGCCAGCATGCATTGAAAACAAAATTTTGTTGGAAAAGATCGATACGATCGACTAAACGTTTTTTTTTTTTCAAAATAATCCCAAAAATGGTGGCAGCAAGAAATATTCTAGAAAGTCTCTTCGGAAGCTAATTTTTGTCCCTCCAATCGTAAATTTTGCTGACGATTCCGTTGGAAACGAAATTTTCTGCCAAAATAACGAAAATTTTGAATTTATCCAAAAATATTTAGTTTATCGTGTTCAAAAAAACAGTGTGTAGCTGCGTACATATAACAGCGTCAATTTTTATACGCCAGAAACATACCGCGACTCGCACACACGTGCGTACTTATCTACGATAGATGAAGAACAACGAGGACGAGAGGAACGAGCGTGGTTTGCGGAGAGAGGGTATGGACGGGACAAACGGGAGGAGGAGGAGAAAAAGGTGCGCATCGAGCTGCTTCGAGCACGCCTGCTCGCGGTGCATAAACCATTGCAGTATCGTGTGTTGTATGAACTCGTGCTACTTGTATTATTTTTTCCATACCTTTTTGTTCCTCCTCTCTTTTACACTATTCGTCTCGCTTTTGCCAATCCCACTCCCATAATCGCGCCTCTCCCTGGCATCGACGACTCTACCATAAACGCTATATATACGCGCACCGAATATCTACCTGAGAAAAACGTCCTCCCGATGAGTTTTATGTACCGCTGTGGCTTCTATGTACATATATTTATATATTTATGTATATATGTATATGTATATGTGTTTTATATGTATATACATGGTCTTGGCGAACCTTCAGTCATATTTCCAACGAATATGGTAGCCATTGCGGCGGCAACCACGATCCTCAGCCGCATACTGTATTATTAAGATGGATTATACGTCCATCAAGTACACGTGACATTTTTATCGTGCATGTCAACATTTTTTTTTTTATAAACTTGCATTTTTTCGTTTGTTTTTTTTTTTTTTTTTATACATTCTTAAATGTTCATTTAGTTGCTTGGTTATTTATTTTTTCGCGGAATTCCCGTTTTTCATTAGTTTTTCTGCGTTGTGGTAATATTTTTTTATCATCACATTGTTTTTTTTTTTTTTATATTCTGAAATGTTCATTTAGTTGCTTGGTCATTTATTTTTTCGCGGAATTCGCGTTTTTCATTAGTTTTTCTACGTTGTGGTAATATTTTTTTATCATCACGTTGTTTTTTTTTTTGCCTTTTTATGAATTCTCAAATGTGCGTTTGGTTGTGCGGTTATTTGTTTTTTTTTTTCGGGGAATCAGTTTTTTATTCTTTTTTGTCGGATGTCTGAATATTTTTTTTATAAACTTACGTTTTTTGGGCTTTTCTGTTTATTATCAAATGTTGAGTTTGTTTATTTTTTGGTTTTTCACTTTTTGATTGTACGCGTTTGATTAAGATTTTGTTTGACTTCGAAAAACTTGCAGAATATGCTCGTTCCGAGATTGCTCGGAGACTCGAGCTTTGGATTTTTTGGAACTGCATCGATTTTCATTCTTCGGAATCACGATTTTGGATTCTGGATGAAAAAATATTTATTGGCGAAAAAATTTGTATGTTTGTTCAAATATTTATTTAAAAATATTTATTAATGCTCTTTGAGCGGGGAGAGACTCGCGAACGCTTTTCAATGAAAATTTTCGAGTGCAGGACAACGAACCTATCGCGTAAAAATAACTTTTCATGATTTTCTTCGTACGCAGCAACGTTTGAACGAAGCGATTCGATTTTTATTCGCCGCTCCCGATACTGCGAATTATTTTACAATGAGCCCTTGGCCTGTGGTCGATTTTGAAACTTTCGATTGTTGCAAAACTTTGTAGGTTTCGTTTCAACCGTCGATCTAAACGTTTTTATGAACATTTCACGGAATTTCGAGTTCCCGAGCCCACACTGATAATGAAACTTTGTTAAAAATCGTCGATATTTTGTTGAACACGGTAAACTACATATTTTTGGATAATTTCAAAATTTTCGTTATTTTGGAAGGAAATTTGGTTTCTAAACGGAATCTTCAGCAAAATTTACGTTTGGAAGGAGAAAAATTAGCTTCCGAAGAGACTTCCTAGAATATTTCTTGCAGCGATGACACAATTTTTGGGATTATTCAAAAAAAAAATGTTTAGTCGAACGTATCGAACTAAATATCGATCTTTTCCAACAAAATTTTGTTTTCAATGCAGCAATGGCCAATAAATAATTCAATCCTCACGCGTGCATCAGTTTTGAAACAATTATCTTGCCTCCTTTTTATTTCTACCACGAAAGTTCAGCGATTCCGCATACAAAGTCCCAGGAAAAATATTGTTTTTGGTATCGCAAAGAAGAGATAATAATATTTAGCCTAAAAATTTCCACAAGCATCAATCCATGGTACGAAACTTTCTCGACTCTTTGGCCCTTGGCATGTTCAATAATTTATTTCTTCCGTTATCTCTGCAACCCTAGCAAAAAGTTTTTCTTCGCACACTCCACCTCGTCAGCAGAGCATCGATCCGAGGGATGCGCCATTTTCTTTCTTTTCATTTAACTCGCTGCGTCCACGAGGTTTTCACTTATTTGTATCAACTTTTATCTTCGCCCTCGATTTTCCAAACCAAAGCTCCCTCGAAATCATTGATTTTTCGGAAAAAATAAAAGGAATCGATTGGATCGACACGAGCAAACGAAAAAGGCCAATAAACACTCCAAAAATTATTCAACCCCCATAGGTCATCGATTTTCAAAGCTGCAAGTCGTTTTTCAATAAACAACGAAAAATAAAACAACAAACCTAACAGGACAGCCATTCCGAAACGCAAATCGAAATTTTTTAAATTGTGACAAATTTTTTTGGAATTAGGAAAAATGTGAAACTGATTGATCGTCATAATTATCGATGAAACTCGTTTCACGTTACTGCGTTATTATTTTTAAATATTAAGTTGAAGTTTGCATCGTTGGAAAGCAACGGAATTCCTTTTTTTAAATATTTCATCAAAACGATAATACGATCTTCGTTCAGGATCCAACGATAAAATCGAGAGGGATGGTTTTTGAAATTGAACAAAAAATAAATAGAAAAAGTATTATTTTTCGTTGTTTCTCAACGTTGCAAGCTTCGGTGTCATTTTATAAATGAACGAATCGATAAAATAGCAAATTATATATATGACGTTGAAGTTTGCATCGTTGGAAAGCAAGGAAATTCCGTTTTTATTGAGATTCTGATTAAATAATTAATCAGGACGATAAAACGATATTTTTGTTACGAAAATAGCAATGGTTTTTGAAATTAAACAAAAAATGAATGGAAAAATTATTATTCGTAGTTTCCCGACGTTGCAAACTTGAGTGTCGTTTTAAAAAATAAACGAATCGATAAAATTCCAAAAAACGACGTTAAAATTTTTGTTATTTTCTGACAAAGCTCGTTATTCGGTTTTTGCGACCCGAAAATTAAATCGACTCGAAAAATTCAAATGATTTTAAAAATTCAACAAATGACCAACAGAAAAAAAGTCTCGATATAAAAATGTGAGAAAAATAAATCTCGCCAAGAAAAATAAAAATTTCATTCGTTCTCCCCGATGTTTTGTGAATTCCTTTACGGCCAGCACAAAAAATTGGACATGAAAATGAATGGCTGAGAATAATTTTCAATTAAAAATTAATAATTACTTTGTTCGCTGTGTTTTTTTTTTTCACAGTTGTTGATTGTTACTCTGCGTTGGAACGAGAGGGAGCAAAACGATATGCAGTGGGTGCCTTGCATGCTGGGTGTTGGCGAGCAACATGGCCAATTAGCGAGACGAACGGATGACGCGAGAAATCGGACAACTTGGCGACAAGAAAAAAAAAACATTTCTTTTTTTTTGTTTCCTCGTTTTTTCTTTCGCTTCCTTTTCCCTAAGAACTCGATGAAGAATGGGAAGAACGTCGCTTCGCCATGTGCACGATATGCGGGCGTTAATTAGTTCTTTCCTCGAGTTCGTGTCGCATCACTTGGCATTTCTGTGAAGTTGCTCGCCTCGACAGATGCTCCAACACCCTCATCCCTCTCGTTCCGAGTCCGCATGCTCGATGACGAGGAGATCTTGACATTTGACGTACGAAATTTTCCACTTTCTCATTCTGACGTTTCTCAATCAGAATATTTCATTGCCTTATTTTCCTCAATTATTAACACACCGTTTTCTTTTCATTTTTACTCTTATTTTCATTTTTCAAATTCTTTTTTTTGTCCTGTCATAAATCTCCATTTTTTTTTTCACGTTTCAAGTGATTTCCCGAAAGTTTAACGGTCGGTTGTTTATTTTTTAGAATTTTCATTCGTCGGACTAATCGAAATGTTGCTCGTCCCTTTTTTTTTCCAAAATACAAAAAAATCAAAATGGTGCATAACGAAATAATTTTTTGGAAACAATGAAAAAAAAAAATGTTCCGAATAAAAGTTTCGAAAAAATATAAAAGAGAAGTTGCCGTTATTTTTAACCCTCGGTAGACACACATGGGTCCGGAGCGTCCCAGCCATTTTTACTGTATACTCGGACTGGTTTAAAAAATTTGAAAATATTCAGGAAAATAGTTTTGAATTTATAGAAAAAGAGCCTGCACCGGTTAATGGATAAAAATTATTTTTCATTATTGTTATTTAATGGTAATCGATACGAAAAGCGAGAAATTGACGGCATTCGCTACGAATGGGCACCCCAGACCCACGTGTGTCTACTGAGACTTAAAACTATTTTAATTAAAAATCGATGCAATCGTTGTCACCAAATTAACCATTTCTTTTGGCCAATTAGCTATCGCGACGCATAAATAACGAAAAAGAAAAAAAAACAGAAAAAAAAACAGCCTACGGAAGGTTTTCGCGATCAAGTAATTTTCGATAATTTTTTCGATCAAGATAAAAATGTTTAAAAGAAAAAAAAAAACAACGTTTTGTATTTATTGGTCATAATAAAATAATAGTACGTGTGTGGGTAGACGCGGTACGTGTCAACATATGCGCGACATGTCGCTCCCCCTCCCGAGCAGTGTGCGTTTATATTCTGTGGAATATCCACATATGTAGTGCGCGGCGTGGTTGGGTGCGCAATGACCCATGAAACTTGACTGCACGCGGAGATGCTGTGGTCCGGCTCTCCGAGCCGTGAGTAGATGAGGGATGCACTATAGCATCGCCCGCCGCGCCAGAGCAATGTTAATTAAACGCGTGGTTCGCGAGCAGCAGGCCTCGCACCGTCACACGCTCAGACGAGCAAATGAATACACATTTGAACAGCGAAAGGGCGTTTCGAACGAATTGCTACCACAAAACGCCCTCTCGAGAGACTCCCAATGTCGCAGAGATTGCCACTGCAACTCTTCCGAGACAAATCACTGCTAATCTCGACAAAAATATTTCTCAACATTTTTCTCGCTCGAATTCTCGTTAACCATGAATTATCATTTTTTTATCGTTTCGTACTTATTCTTTTTCATTCTTTACGCACCTCGCCAACGAAACGGGGCTTTGTGTGTTTGAGGAATTTTTACGGTGGCTGCATCTCGTTTGAGAGCTTTTTATTTTTTTTTTTTAACCTCAAAATGAACGTTGCGGACAAGATTCGCGAAAAACGCGGTTAAGGAGGTTAGCTACGTACGACAATATGATAAGAATTTCATCAAATTTGGTGATAACATTCTTTACCATCAAATACGATGACACCATTTTTTTCTAATTTTTCGTCTCCATAGTTGTCGAATAATTGGAATTTACAATATGCTAAAGATATACCTATATATATCTGAATCCTTTGCTTATGCATGTAAACTCTTAAGGTCGAATAACTCGAAAACTATGTAGAAGAAAATTTTTTAAAAATTTGTATTTTCATATTTAATACGAAAGAATGTATTCACCAAATTTCATTAAATTCTAATCATTTCGAGATTTTCCTATGCTTTTCAACATGGCAACATTGTTGTCTGTAGCCAACCTCCTAAACGTGAGTGTTGTTCGTATTGACGAATTCTCGAGATCGAGCATACTGTATTTTCCGAATGCAAAATGCTTGGCGTCTAAACGCTCGCACGAATCTTCGCCTCCTGCTTCGCCATTTACACGATTGTTTACCGCGTAGGGCGACAGAAGCGTTTCGAACGCCGCGGCAAGAAGGCGCGTGCGAATCGCGCGCGTCTCTAAAATTCCTTTTATTTCCAATGATGAGATCGACTCTGTTGAGTCTCGTGAAGAAATGTTTAAATGTTGCTTACCGAGCGCCCACACAATGCGAAAAAGTTTCACGACATCTCCAAGCGCAATCATCTGACAGAATGTCGACTGTTTCGTCCCAATCAATTGAGACACAGCAAGTTTCGACGATTCGACCGAAATGGCAGTCGCATTCTTCGAGCTTTGACATTTTCTTGCCGCTATACTCTTGTTTATACCGAACCGACCGAACACACGGAACGAAATAAAAATAATTCAATAATCACAAATCACACACACACACAGACACAACATGCCAACACTTTCCCGCGTCTTTTCCACGCTTTCGCGAACGACAACAATGACGCGATAATCTGGCGCAGGAAATGCAAAATTTTGACCAGTAAGTCGCGAGGTAATAAACAGAGGGACGTTCGTTAGCGTTTTTCTTTTAAATCGATTTCAAGAGTCCCGATTATCGACCGATTTGGTCGCACGAGCCGCTACCGCGAAATAACACTTATGAACAACACAATCGAATGTGCACAATTGAAAAATTCTATGATCTGCATAAACATTGAGAACGAATTCCCACGCATTGAACTGTGCGGTGGCGCCACCTGGAGTTTCCTTTTCCAACAACGATGAGGCCTTATCGACCGATGCTACTAAATGCGTTCACCACGCATTGTACTCAGTCGATAAAAAAATTACAGCCCGAACAGAGAGGACGTTCCGAAACTTGTTCGCGTTCTACTCGTTCTACTTTATCACCGAGAGTTCATTTTCACGAAATCCAGAATGATTGCTCTTGATTGAGATATTTCGAATTTCTCGCACACTACGTTCTCGATAAAGACTCAACTCTGCGATCAATTGATAGAAAAACTTTAGTTGATTATCCCTCGCAGAATAGTTTCATTTCGTCGTGCACGAAAGTGAAAACTTTTCAAGAATTGAAAAAAAAAAAAACGTCAAACACCGAGTTTAACGAGTCAGAACGTTCCCGCCATTTTTTGACGTTCCATCTCATATGTTTCCACATGAATCGGAAGTCAGCCTCGTTCGAAAAAAAACGCGCAGCGAGATTTTCATCGGCCGAACCGATGGATCATCTTGACGGGTTTTATTGGGATAACGGGCGAGGAATGGATACACATGGGTCTGGGGCGTCTTACCGTTTTTTACTTTCCTTGGACTCGTTCAAAAAATCGGAAAAAATTCAGAAAATCAGTTTTCGATCGATAGAAAGCGAGGCTGCACCGGGGTTGATGAATAAAAATTCTTTTTTATTATTGTTATTTAATGGTAATCGATACGAAAAACGAGAAATTCACGAAATTCGCTGAATGGGCACCCCAGACCCATGTGTGTCTACTGAGGGTTAAGAAAATTCTCATATGCTCTGCCGGTGGTGTATGAGGGATGAACAGCAAAAGGTCGAAACATTCGAAAGTGAAAAATGAAGAAAAAAAAATAAAAACGAAAAAAAAGGCCAAAAAACTATTCCGAAATTTTTCTCAATTTTTTTTAAACAGAAAAAAATCGGTTACGCGATCATAAATTTTTAGCGTTTCAATAACTCGTCAATTTTGTTCAAACTTGACGAAAAAATAAAAACTTTCTGTCGACATTGGCAGTTTAGGAAATTTTGAATAATGAAAATCATTGAAATTACAATTTCCAACATTTTGCCGTAACAAACGAACACGTTACGATGAAAATTCAGTTTCTACATAATTTTATTGAATAATTACTCGCTGCGAAGAACAATGCTTGAAAATAATCAACATACGAAATATATTCAAACAGCTTTGTGCGAGTGAAAGCGATGAAAAGGTACATTCCAATAATTAGTGATAATCGATATTTAGTATGACGAGCGTTTGAATCTTGCAGCTATGAATGCGTGTCACGAATTCAGAAAATTTAATAATGATATAGAGTAGATGCAAATATGATGGAAAAAATGCAAAATAAATTCCCGTCAATCACTCTCGCAATTTTTCCATTTTCTTTGTTTTTTTTCTTCTCTTTTAGTTAAATAGGAGTTTACAGGTAGTATAACAAACTATAAAAACGTCAATTAGCGAAGCTTACATACTGCTGTACGCGTTATATTCGCGTCGTACTTGCACCAACAACTTAAATCTTTTGATTTTGTTCTCTTTGAGATTGATCGAGCCGATAAAGGTATTGCTATCACAAAGCGACTTTATTTAGGGTTCTTTCAAAATTTTTGTATAAACCTTCTTGGCACCAAAACTAACACTTTTCTCCTCTGAAGAAAAGTTTTCTGACGTTTAGAATTTCAGATATTTAATTTTCAATATTTTATAAAAAATTTTTATGAAATTGGAAATAAAATATCTCGAATTCTAAACGTCAGAAAATTTAATCTGAACTTCAGAAAATGGGAAAAAACTAACAGTTTTCTCGTATGAAGAAAATTTTTCTTATGTTCAAAATTTGAGATATTTAGTTGGCAACTTTTTACAAATTTTTGATAAAAAATTAGAAATGAAATATCTCGAATTCTGTAGTACGTCGGAAAATTTTTCTTCATGGGAGAAAACTTTTAGTTTTGATGCAATGAACGTTTATACAAAATTTTGAAGGAAGCCTAAAGAAAGTCGTTTCGTGATGGTAATACCTTAAAAAACAAGAAGCAGTCTGTTGGACTCGTCAGCGCAGTCCCGTTACATTGTTAAGCATGTTGTCCTTCCTCCCTGTGAAAATTCTTGCGAGAAAATTCAATGCAGAGAGCGAATTGGAGGCTGTAGGGAAGGCGAAAGTGTTTTATCGCTTGCCCGGAATGTAAACGGACAAATTGTCGATCTGAGCATTTTGGAGCTCGAGGTTAAGGAGGTTTTTGTCCTTGTACGATTCGGAGATTTTTTGTTTGTCGTCGACCGCAAGGGAACGCCAATTTTCTTCGAGTTCTTTCATCAAGACTTCTCGCTGCAGACAGGCGTCGACCAAGATCGAACTTTTGTCCTCGGCCACCCATTTGTCCCATATTTCTTTGGCTTCCTCGCTGCAAAAAATTAAAACGAACGTTTGGTATCCATCGTTGAGATGACACGAAAAGAGCTGTCGAAGGAATGCAGCGAAAAATATTTATTTCGATATTTTGACGCATTTGTTGCATTCCAACGATGCAAACTTGAACGTCCTCCCTGTCGAGGTTCAACTACTTTCGATAAATCAACGCGCCGAGTATTCCGCGAGACGAATCACCCCCCGGGGCCATGGATTCTATTTTTTTGGCACCGTATTTTTGCCTCGCCTACAAATTTATTCGTCCAACGCATCAACAACCTCGACTCTCAGTGAATCTTGCCCGTGAATCATCGAAATAACAACGTTACGAAACAGGCACGACCGATCCTTGGCATTGCCCTCCGTACGATCAACACTTTTTTTTATCTTTTTCTTCGTTTTATACTTTTTCAACCCTCAGTATACACACATGGGTCTGCGAATGGCATAAATTTCTAGTTTTTCGTATAGATTGCCATTAAATAACAATAATAAAAAATAATTTTTATCCATCACTCAGTGCAGCCTTCCTTTCTATCTATAGATCCAAAACGACTTTTCTCAATTTTTTCAGATTTTTCAATTTGAAATTAAAATTGTAAAATCAAATTTAAATTTAAGTTTGAACATTTTTTCAATTTACTGAATTTTTTCTATTTTTTATTTTTTAAATTTAAATTGAAAATTTGATTTTCTTGTCTCATTCAAATTTAAATTTGAATTTAAATTTAGAAAAATTTAAATTGAGAATTTAAATTTAGAAAAATTTAAATTGAGAATTTAAAAGAATCACGAGCCCAAGTGCAGTCAAAAATAGTAGGACCCCCCAGACCCATGTGTGTCTACGAAGAGTTGATTCTCAATAATCATAAAAAAAACCTGGATTTTTTTTTAAAATTATTCCGGACAAAAGAAAAAATAGAAAATAGCGAAACCGAAATGGTCACCTGTACATGGACGAATTGGTGCAAACGTTCTCACGACCCTTGAGCAAACGCTGTCTCGCTTCGATACTGGCCATTCCACGTTTCTTAACTTCAGGATCAATTTGAAGATCTTCTCGTCTGTAGAGATTTTTCTCGCGAGCGAGATCGAGACGATTCCTCATGTCTCGGAGGCGAAGGGCTTCGTCCCACTGGTGCTTGGAGCAAGCTTGATTTTCACGGTTCTCCAGATTTTGAATGCGCTCTTTGAGCTCGTTGTGAGTGAGGTAAAGAAACATTTGTTCAGAGAGATTTTTATCACCAGGTATCATTCGCAACCATGGCATACTTTTCTCAGTTTCAAAGTGACGATGATCCCATTTGCCAGCGGAGGCTTTCGCGTCGATTTCCCGATCAATATCGCGCTGATCTTTTTTCTCCTGAATGTCGTTGAGCGCTCGTTGTTCTTCGGTGATTTCGATCACAGGAGAATTGAAAGAGACTTGATGTTTTTCCTCGTGTTCGGATTCTTCGACGAGGTCTCGTTCTTCCTCGTAAACGCGATCGGTCTCGTCCTGTTGCTCGTCATCTCGCTCGTTCTCTCCCTCGTTCTTTCCATTCTCTTCGTTCTCGGCAGTTCCATTTTCCCCGGATTCGTTCGGTTCCTCGGCAACGTTCGCATCCTCGAGGCTCTTGTTTCCGCAACGATATTGCCGATATTTTTCGTTTGCTCTTTCGTGCTCACCGTCGCGCGAGGGAGAATCCTCGTTGTCGCCGAGATGGAAATGCGAGTCGTGGAGTCTTCGGGAACGTGGACGATGCTCCGACATCTCGATACAGCACGCGTTCGGCTGCTGCAAAGCCTGTGAATCTTTTCTCATCTCCGATGAATCTCCCTCGCCACCGTAAATGCTCGAAGCTTTGGCGCTCCTCGAATTCTCCTTGTACACGTCCTTCCTCTCGTTGTAGTTTTCTTGACCCCAGACGGTGCTATCGTGGCTCAAATTTTTCTCGTTTTTTCCACTCCCCTGTACCGACGACTCGTGATTCTCGGGACGGAGATTTGTTCGATCCATGCTCAGTCTTGTCGGTGCTTTTTTATCGAGGACGTTATTCCGTTCGTTTAAATCTTTCAGTATCGGGCGAACGTAGTCTTGGCCGGTCAGGTAAGCTCCGCAGAAATACGACTGTATTCTCCGACGATTCAACGGCCTGTACAAACTCTCTTCAGCCTTTTTTTCCAACCTCAATAACGGATTATAATTTTCAACGTTTTTCGAGCTTTTTTTATTTTTCAGACTCGTTTCGCACTCTCGGGCGTAAGATTCTTGCTCTTTTTCTAAAAGATCCTTCAATCTACTTCGTCGAGAATTCAGAGACTCTGCTTTGATTGATTTTTTCAAATTATTCGACTGTTTGCTCGAGCTCCACGAGTCGAAGTGCCGAGCTTTGCTGCACTCTCGTTCAAAGTATTTCGCTGTTTCGAGATTATGGTCCAACTTTATTGTTGCCTCGTTACGTCTCGCGGCAGTAAGTTGGTAACGTCTCTCCCGGAATCTTCCTATCCTGAAACATTCCCAAAAATTATTAAATCGTTGCGTTAAACCAATCGCTATGAATTTTAAATTTTTCTTTCTACCGAATTACAAGAAAAAATTGATTAACTTTATTAATCAAAAGTTTAAAAAGTTTATAAATTAACTTTAGTGAGCAACTTAATTAAAAGTTACCTTAACGCTAATTAACTTTTAGTCAGTTTATTAATTTTCAAAATAATGAATAAAAAATATATTTTTCGTAAAAATATAATTTCGTAAAAAATATAATTTCTCATCTTTACGTTCGAGATAATCGACAGAGAAATTTCATTATTTCGTCACCAGGCGAAAAGTGACTGGACGGAAAACGAAAAAATACTCGACGTCGAATTTCAATTAAAAGTTATTACCGACACGAACGAAACGTATAAAAATGCAAAAAACTTGTCAGGGTCGAGAATAAGAGACTCGTAGTGGAGCGGAGGAGTTTTGGGGAGGCCTGTGTCGAAAAGGACAGATGCGAGGGAAGGAACGAAGAAGCGGAATATGGAAAAATGGAAGAGACTCGAAAGGGCAGCGTAAGAGAGGAATGCGTTGTTGGATTATGATGGTTGAAGTTTCGTTAGGCAGTCACCGTGGCGTTGGGTGTCCTAGAAGAAGACGTTCGACGTCTATTTTCATCCTCTCGCGTTCGCGGCACTCTTGACGTCGTTGGCCAAAAATATCAAGTTTTTAGGTGGCGCGAGAGAGCGAGATAAATTTTGTGTATGAGACGAAGAGGGGGGCGGAGAGGAGAGCATCTCTCTCGATCTGAATCTTTTCTCAAATACTCGGGAGGGGAAAACGCGACGATTTCCGGAAAGCCCGAGAAAATCCCGAACGTCAGCCAGTTGAGAGACGGCTCCCGTTCGATCCAGCAGGAGAAATAATTAGATCGGTGTTTCGTAGATTATCGAGCAGAAGAGCCAAAAAAAAAAAAAAAAGAAAAAAAAAAAAAGAAATAACTAGTGCATAGAGAAATTTCTCGTATTTACGAATTCCAATTCGATCGACATCGTTTAGGCTCGAAAAATTTCAGCCCTGGAGAAAGTGAGGAGAAGAATAATCAAAAAGTTTGCTCGCTTACCACAAGGAAATTAAAATAGATTTGGGGATCGTCACGGAAACGGTAGAAAATAATCGAGCACGACGAATCGTCAAAACATGCCGGGTGCGGGAGGTCAGCAACCTCAGAGGACGACTTTCCGACCACCCTGGGTCAAGGATGGTCCGAAACCCATACCCATGCCAGCGGCACCATGGACCCTTAACTCGAGACGGGAATCCAAAACAACGACCGAAGAACCACCCGCATTTACCAAGGTCACGCTTAAGGTTTGTTACCAATTCTTTCAAACTAATTTATTTTTTATTCTCTCCAAAAAATACATCGACGATTAGGATTGCTAAATATTTTCCATTAGAAAATCCTTTTTTTCACTTCCCCACACTGCAAAATAAATATTTTTTCATGATTTCAAAATTTTTCTTTATTTTGCCAGTATTTTTGGTTTCTAACGGAATTGTCAGCGAAATTTACGAGCGGAACGACAAAGATTAGCTTTCGAAGAGCCTTTCTAAAATATTTCTTGCTGCAATGACACAATTTTTGGGATTATTAAAAAAAAAACATTCAGTCGAACGTATCGAACAAAAAATCGATTTTTTTCAACAAAATTTTGTTTTCAGTGCATGCAGCTGTTTTCATTTTTCCGCGAATCCTCGTTGCTCTTCCTGAACTTGTAAATGGCGATTTATTTGTTTCAAGATCAAGAGATCGTCGTCTCTGTTCGAGTTTCTTCAAATCGACGAGACGCAACGGCTCGCACCGTTGTTTACAATTAAACGCGCAAGATTCGTCGATGGGCGTGTGTTTTGGCGTGTTGGGTCGAACGATGACAGAGAGAAAAAAAAGGGTAACAGTCGGACTCGTTGCCACAGGCTACACAGACGGAGAGCGCGCGAATGGCAAAATGCCACGTATTAATAATAGATTTAGTTTATTGTTTGACTTTATCGTCGGTATCTAAACTTCGGTTCCGACGTTTAAACATTTTTCCATACAATTTTTCATTTTCCATTTTTTCCTGTCGTGTCGTCGCTTCATTTCCTTCATCCCTGATAATTCCTTCAGCTGCGTATTAAGGAATTGACGATAAAAATTCATGAGCCTTTGATGTCAACGATATTCTTTTTATTTGCTCGTGTCAACACTCCGTAGACACACATGGGTCTGGGGCGTCCTACTATTTTCTACTGTACTTGGGCTCGTAATTTTTTTAAATTCTTAATCAAATTTTTTCTTAAATTTCATTTTAATTAAATTTCATTTTTAATTAAAAGTTTAATCTTAAAAAAATGATAAAAATTTATGAAATTGAAATAATTAAAAATTGTAATTTAAAAAAAATAATAAAAATTCATTAAATTTAAAAAATCAAATTTTTTCAAATTTAAATTCAAATTTTAAATGCAAAAATGTGAAAAAATGCAGAAAAGTAGTTTTCGATCTATAGAAATAGAAGCTGTACTGGGCGATGGATAAAAATTCTTTTTTTATCCATCACCCAGTAAAACGAAAAATTCGCTCAATGAGCTAGACAGCCCAGACCCATGTGTGTCTACGGAGGGTTAAGAGATTATTTTCACGCGTAATGTTTGACACGGTAACGAACGTCTATCGATTACTGTTCGAAGTTCTTAATTTTTTATCAAGTCCCCACGATATCGCGATCGCGATGACAAATTTTCCTCAATGTTTTTTTTGTTTTTTTTTCCTACCGCGATGATTATCTTTTGCAAGTGACAACGAAGCCTCGTCGAAAGTTTTAGAGCTATAAATTGGCAGTTTTTAATGATAGAAAATTACACACGAATCTCGAGGCTTTTCTTTCCATTGAAGAATTGCATTTTTGAGATACGAACTCGTAACTGGAATCACGGACGAGTACGGAAGCGGGGAAGCCGGTTAGCTGCAAGAATATACGCCTCGGGAAAGTGGCTCGCATATATCTCGCCTTTGGGTCACGATTATTTCAAGACACTCGTCTATTTCGAATGTGTCCCGTGTAGGCAGCTGCGCCTTTCGTATCTTTTCTCTCTCTCTCTCTCTTTTTCCTTCTACTGAACACTGCAGCGTTGAATAATTCAGGTTGTCAAAAAAAAAAAATAAAAAAAATAAAAATAAAAATAAAAAAAAAACAAATCAATAATCGATGCGACAAAAATATTGTCCCCGCAAATTTTATAAACTTCGTCTCGGTGGCGGCAGCAATGATTAACTCGACGCCGGACCCACATTTTTCAATCGGCAAAAAACTTTTTTTTCATCGTTTTTTTTTTTTTTTTTTCTTTAAAATTTCGCCAACTTACGAAAACATCAAAAAGCAATATTTTATCATTTATTTTTTAAAGACGAAAATACACGTGTTTTTGGAGGACTGTTGAAAATATGGGAAATCGACGTCCACGCGAAAAAATATCTTGTTCGCTTCATTTTCCTCTCTACGACTTTAATAATTTAACATTTTTTCAATGACGTAAAAAAAATGGTAAAAAAAATTGGACATTGAAAAATATTTTCATGGGGATTATTGTCGAAATAATTTTAATACAGAAAAAAAAGGGATGCAAGCGTTTTGGAACGATTGATTGGATCGCATCGTTTTGACAACTGAACACTGGAAATAAAATTTTGTTAAAAATCTTCGATATTTTGTTGAGCACGGTAAATTCAATGTTTTTGAATAATTTCAAAATTTTCGTCATTTTGGCAGTATATTTAGTTTCTAACGGAATCGTCATCAAAATTTACGATTGGAAAGACAAAAATTAGCTTCCGAAGAGACTTTCTAGAATATTTCTTGCTGCGATGACACAATTTTTGGAATTATTGAAAAAAAAAACGTCTAGTCGAACGTATCGAACGAAATATCGATCTTTTCCAACAAAATGTTGTCTTCAGTGAAGGCCTGAAAATAATTTAGTTTTTCGAACATTCGGAAATCAAGATAATTAGGAAGATCGTAATTGTGGAATTTGCAACAATAAATCAAGTCAATAGCGTGTTATTTGGGGCGTAAAGCTCGGTGATTCTTCGTGAAATTGTTGTATAGGCAAGTCGAGGATTCACGAAACACAGAGTCGAATTAAAAAATTCATTTACGAGAGATGGTAACGCGTTTATGCATTTTTAACGAGTCGAACGTCGTATACGTCAGCGAACGACGGTCAACGTATCCTCGGGGCCAGGAATAGACGTACCAAAATGCAAACAAGAGCGTAAGAGTGCGCTAGTGCGCGATGTAGAGTCTCAAACATTCGAAGGACCGATGTGATTTTAAGATTTCGTCATAAAAATCGAGAGAGAGAGAGAAAAATAAATGAAAACGTAATGTTTTAAAATGAAGGAAAAATTATCGACGAGTTTCTCTGGGGCTGTTCGTTTCCGGAGACTTTGAGAATTGGCCTCGAGAGCCAAAGCTCGTAATGATATAATTGTACAAAGAGTTACATATATTTGTTTTCTGTCGATTCGATGTCACTCGTCGCAGAGGCAAAAGAAACTTTTCGATCGAGAGTTTTTTTAAATTAGTCTCTGCACCGAGCCAAGCGAATAAGCCTCGTAGATCTCTCGATTCTTTTCATCTCTCTCTCTCATCGTTCGACTAAACAGTGCGAGGCAAACGATGGTGGAAAATAAATGATTTTCCGTGATTATTTGCCTGGGTGATTAATCGTCGATTATTCACAATTCTAAATTCGGCTGTAACGTTCCAAAGTTTATTACTTTGGATGATCGTTGTGCCAAATTTCGTGGCAAAAGTGTCGAGTATGCTCGTTGATCATGTTTCTCCGTAATTATTTCCTCTTGAGATAATGACGAGTTTTTTAAATATTAAAATCGAGAGAAAATCGCTCCGGAATCGACTCGATCTGCAGTTTTTGGTGATGATATAAATTTATTTTTATATTCAGTTCAGTTTCCAATGGAAATAGTTTTAATCGAGATTCTGAGAATATTTTTAACCCTCCGTAGACACACATGGGTCTGGGGCGTCCTACCTTTCTTTAGTGTCCTTGGACTGGTTATTTTTAAAATTTCTTTATCAATTTTGTTTTCAAATTTTAATTTGATTAAAAAAAAAGAAAATTTGAAATTAATTTTTTTTTTTTTTTAAATATTTTATTTGATAAATTGAATAAATTCAATTTTTAATGAAAAAAATCAGAAATGTAGGTTTGGAGCTATAGAAAGAGAGCCTGCACTGGGTGATGAATAAAATTTTTTTTTTATTATTGTTATTCAATGGTAAACGATACGAAAAATGAGAAATTCACGTAATTCGCTGAATGGGCTCCCCAGACCCATGTGTGTCTACTGAGGGTTAAATGTTGCATCTTTCCGTATCGGTGCGTTTGGAATTTGATATTTTTACGAGATCCGTTTCATTGTAAATTGCAAATTCCTTAGCCAACGTTTGGAGTTTTCTTATCAACTTTTTTTTTTCCCGAATTCATGAAAAAACATGGTTGATAAGAAAAATTAAGTTTTTATCGTAGGAGAGCCTAGAAAAATCTCAATTTCTCGAAGAATTTTTTTTTTATCCACTTCCCAACTCGACACAGCAACGAAAAGTGAAAAAAAAAATGTTATTAATTATCCAGAGCGTGCCAAAACCGGTGGAAGCGATGGCCCCACAACCAACAGCGGCGTCGCCACCCTCGACGAGAAAACAGAGCAAAATAACGATTATTCCGTCGCAACCAAAGCCCGAAAAGGCGGAAAAGATTGGAAAAGTTGAAAAGAGTGGAAAATCCGGAGGTTCCGGGCCAGGAAAAACCGGAGAAAATGGACGCACCGTTTCCACCTCTCAAAGACCTCAGCAGCTCGAGCGTCAGATGCGAGTTGAAAGGTCAAGGTCACGGAGTGACAATACAGCGCTCTCAAAGAGCGAAAGTACGACAGGTAAGGGATCAACGAATATAAACGATGTGGGAGCTCGCATCGTTCAAATCCAACGAAAGCTCATTATTTTTTATAGCAGAGCGCAACATTTTTATACATTATTTGTAAACGATAATGACAAAGTTTTTTTTGCCATTCGAAAACTCAATTTCCCAGAAAAATTGCAACGAGTGCATTGATTATCAAAATAATTAAATAAATAATTCATTTTATTGATTTAAAAAAAATTATTTCAATAAAATAAAATTAATTATTAATTAATAATTATTAATAATTATACTAAAAAAATTTTAGTATTTTAAAAATAATTAATAATTAACGATTAATTAATTATTATTTATTTTATTGTTAATTATGGGAAACGAGAAAAAAATTCCTATTCGGATATGCGTTTTCAAGTTTTTTTCTTCAATAAAAAAACTAGACCGGAAATTTTCCGTCGCTCATGTGTAAAAATTGATTTAAAAATATCTCGGAGTCATCGCGAGTTCCAACACGCGTGCATAAATTTTATAATTCGAATTCGACTTCGATTTACACGCGTTTAGATGTGAAAAATAAAAAATTGGTAATTGAATATCTCAAATTCAAAACGTCAGAAAATGTTTCTTCATAGGAGAAAATTGTTAGTTTTGATGCCAAGAACTTTGATACAAAATTTTGAAAGAATCCTAAATAAAGTCGTTTCGTAATGAAAAAATAAATCGCGCACTGGAAATTCATATTTATTTCTGTAAACCATGTTTCTTGATATTTTCGCCAAGTTTTGTTGCCAGCAGAAAAACTTGATTGTAACGAAAGTAGATTTTTTGGTGTCCGAAATAATGAAATTTGAAGAGAGAATTTTTGAAATTAAACGAACGGATCCGTAGTGGAGGAAAAAGCTCCCGAAAAGAGTTGTCGTCGTATATTGAACGAGGCACCAACACCGTGCCTACAGAGACATATAAACAACCCGAAAGATCAAATTGGAACAGAGCATGTGTGTTAGCATGTGAAAAAAAAAATGGACTGCGAAGGGTTAATACCGCGTGGGGCAAGGGGCGCTCAGAAAGTTTATTTTGATCGTTGTGTCGTGTCCTCGTTGTCGCGAAAGTGAGTGGTGTTGGTGTTGAGCGAGGTGGCTCAATCGAGGATCGATGATCGATCATCGACCACGGTCGAAGAGCGACCCCATTGCGATCGTATAAAACGTTAAAGTCGCGATCGCTGACTTCCCCTTCCGTCTATTAACGGTTAACACTGTTCGCCCAGGTGCGCCAACGCTCTCGAAGAGTTCCTCGAGGGCTGCAATACCGCCTCCGCCACCGCCGAGGCCACCTCCACCACCACCTGGTAGAACTGTCCTCAAGGATCTGCCACAACTTACGGAAAGCCAACAAAAGACTCTCGAGATGCTTAAATCAAGACCGAGGAAACGTCCTGATTGGGCGTGCATGATGAAGGAAGTCGAGAGCGGAAGGAGACTCAAACACGTTCAGTGCAACGACAGAAGTGCTCCACTTATCGAGAGAGTCAACAAAGTCACCGCCGATTCGGCAGGTAATATTAATAAACCCAAAAGAATCTTGACCATTTTTTTATCTCCCATTCTCAAATTTCCTGTTTCCAAATATTTCTCCTTCATTTAAATAAACAAAATACAAATAACGCAGCTCCCTAGACACACATGGGTCGTGCATACTATTTTTCTACTGTACTTGGGCTCGTTATTTTTTTAAATTCTTAATTAAATTTTTTTTAGTTGGAATTTAAATTTAAAGAAAAAAGTAAATTTTAAATTAAATATTTTTCATTTTTGAATTCAATTTAAAAAAAAAAAAAAATTTAAATTGTAAATTGAAAAATTGAGAAAAGTAGTTTTGGATCTGTAGAAAAAGAGGCTGCACTGGGTGATGGATAAAAATTCTTTTTTATTATTGTTATTCCATGGTAATCGATACGAAAATTGATAAATTGACGCCATTCGCTGAATCGGCACGCCAATTTGCTTCCCTGATCCTTTGGTCCGACTCAGCGAGCCGATTCTCGTTTTCACTTTCAATTTTTTTAATTCGATCAGATTTTGACTTATTTTTTTTACATATTTGTCATTTTGTTTTTTCATTCCTTTGATTACGGAGCTACTTTTTAAAATTCTATCCCACGTTTCTTTCCTCTCCGGGCTCGGCTTGGGGAATTCCGTCGAAGGATTACGAAATGATCCGGAGAATTTGTTTGAATTGATATTTTGGGCTTACCGATCGACGCGGAGATCGCGATGTCGTTGGCCGAAAGCCGGTAGTTGTCGTTGACACCTTAGTTGTATATCGTACTCCTGATCGTATAATATTTCGTCACCCAGGAAAGGCACACTTTGTCTTCGAGTCGGAAAAGTCGAATATGCACAATCAGCTGCTGAAACAAATTCAGTCGGGAGTCAAGTTGAAAGCGGTCAAAACAAACGATCGTTCGAGGCCGGTTCTCGAGGGTTTGAGAAAGTTTAGAAGACAATTGACGATCGAGGAACAAATGCAAAAGGCCGAAAAAGCCTCGGTCGATGAGGTCGTTCCCGACGAATTGGATGACATTGACGCGGTACGCGATGACCTTCAGAGCACCAAACAAATGCTGGCGCTCGAATTGAGGAACAAAGAAGCACTCGAGAGAGACAACAAGAGATTACAGGTCAGAATTCGCCTTCTGTTCAACGCCATTTGCGCATTTTTGCACAATAGCCATACGAAGACAATTTTTTTTTCAAATTTTATTATTTTTTTTTTCTCCAATTTTATTTGTTTTTATTTTTATTCAATTCTATTTTTGATTTTATTATCTGATTTATTTTATTTTTTATTTTTTTATTATCCCAATTTTGTGGGCCTCAATTTATTTTTTGACGAAATCGATAATTAATTGGCAAAACATTCGATGCATGGAATGCCAAAGAATCGGTGACGGAAAATTGTTGGGGTCAAAATGACCCAGTATGCACTCGAAGGATTAAAATTAATCATTTCGAATATTTTTTATTCAAATATTTATGTTACCAATCGAAATGACCAATTTTCCTGAATTTTCAAATGCCACATTTCGAAGAGTTTAATTTTCGATTATTTTTTTGCGAAAAAATTCATTTCGACATTTTCGTTTTTATATTATAATTAGTGTCTGTTTTTTTTTTTTTTTCGCCAGGCAAGAATTCTCAATCTCGAGGTCGAGGTTGAAAGGACAAAGTCACAGATGAACGTACAGGAACACAAACAACAGGACGAACAATTGGCAGAGTCGTTGAAGAGAGAAGCCGAAGAAGCGAGAAAAGACGCGGAACGATTGGAAAAAGATTTCGCACGTGTTGCCGACGAGAGGGACGAGGCGAAGAACGAGCTCGAAGAACTCAAAAGGATGTACGCAGCTCTCGAGAGACGCATGAAGGCCGGTCAGTATTGTGTACTCCTACGTCGCAACCTTTCACGTTCCACTACCTATTTATTTTATTCATCGAGCCCAAGCCCACAAACATTTTTTTTTTAAATAACAAATCACAACGTTCTTGCCGTTACAAAACGCACTAATCATTTTTCTATTTGCTGCTGCGACTTCGTAACCCTGGAACGCTCTTTATGGAACGCTTCCCGTCGAATCAAAGACAAACTATTTTTTGCTGCATGTTTTATTCGCAATTAGCAGTTTTTCTCCACTGGAAATAAAATTTTGTTAAATATCGTCGACATTTTGTTGAACACGTTAAATTAAAGATTTTTGGATAATTTCAAAATTTTCGTTATTTTGGCAGTATATTTGGTTTCCAACGGAATCGTCAGCAAAATTTACGATTGGAACGATAAAAATTAGCTTCCGAAGAGACTTTCTAGAATATTTCTTGCTGCGGAGACACAATTTTTGGGATTATTAAAAAAAAAACGTTCAGTCGAACGTATCGAACAAAATATCGATCTTTTCCAACAAAATTTTGTTTTCTCTATCGCCATTACAATTTCCATGCTAATATCGAACGAACCCAAAACTTGAAAAAAACACGAACTACTGCAATTTTTCGCTCGCTACAGAATTATTTTTTTCTTCTAAATTGGCGGTTTGGATAAGCAGCTTGCGCTTATGCAGTAATTTCGATTTTTCCTGTGGATTAAGTTTTCCCATCGCAAAGAATTCAGTCTCGTTCTCGCAGACAAAAAAATTGAGACTTCTCGTTGCCCTCCAACGACGCAAACTTTGACGTCGTGCAAAATAATAATTTACGCTTCGGCTAACGCTTCGCTTTCTTTCTTTCTGGATTAACGCCCGCTTGCAGAATATTGGGAGAGCATAGAGGTCGGAGAACCGATAATACTGTTTCCGGATGAGAACGTCGACGCATCGTGGTACGATGTTTCAGGAATGGCGCTTGCCGGATGCCCCAGTGCCAAGGACGTTGCGAGAATCGCATCGCAAAAGAGTTTGGACAAGGCTGACAAAATGCAGGCTGGCCCACAGGCCCAGGACGAGGAGGAGGAGGAAGAGGAGGAAGAAGAAAGCACCGAGGACGAGGACGAAGAGGAAGACTCTGAAGCCGCTGCGGAAAAACGTCTCGTTCGGGAATTCAAATTGCTCAAAACAAAAATTAAAAATTTCAAGTACGTTTTTAACAAAAATTTGTTTAAATTATATTTTTAAACAAATTTGAAAATGATTTTTAAAAAAATTTACAACAGAAACCCTTTTCGAGCTTATTTTTCAAAATCTGTCCAAAAAATAAATCGAAAATTTGGTAAAATGAATTTTTTATCTTTTTTAAAAAATTTTTAATTATTTTTTATAATGTGACGAATGTGCGTGCAGGGACAAGGCAGTGAATGCGAAGAAAGAGAGGCACGCCTTAAGGGAACAAATAAAGCAACAAAATAAAATGCTCAAAGAGGAGAAAAAGAAATTCAAACACTTGCAAAAAGAGGTCGACAAGATGGCAAAACTAATGGGTGATACGGACGACGACGAGGACGAAGAACACGAAGAGAACGAACAGGAGGAGGAAGACGACGACGAGGAAACAGAGTCTGAGGAAGAGTCCGAAACGGACGACTCCGAACTCGACGATGTGTGGGATTCCGACGACGAGGACGACCCACCGGAGAAACGTCGTGTCAAATTACAGGTTCGTGCCTTACAATCATTTTCGAATAATTAACCCTTCGAGTGTACACCGGGTCAATTTGACCCGAACAATTTTCCGTCACCGATTCTTTGGCATTCAATGGCAACGAATCTTCATTTTCATCAAAAAATAAATTTAGTTCCAAAAATCTGGATAATTTACCACAAAAAATGTCTCTACGAAAAAAAAAAAAAAAAAACAAAAAATTCTGGTAAATACCAGAATACAACGATGTGAAAAACGCCGCGGGTCAAATTGACCCAATACGCACTTATAGGAAGTGTACACTCAATGGATTTATTAAATTAAACTAAATAATAAATAATAATGAATATTATAAATAAATAAAAAATAGACTAAAAAATAAATAAATTAATGAATAAGTAAAAAATAAAAAAATATTTAACGTATTTCGGAAGCCAATTTTTGTCCTTCCAATCGTAAATTTTTTCTGACGATTCCGTTGGAAACCAAATATACTGCCGAAAAAAACGAAAATTTTGAAATTATCCAAAAACATTTAGTTTACCGTGTTCAACAACATATCGACGATTTTTAACTAAATATCATTTCTAGTGAAAGTCGCGTCCCTTCAGGTTCACCTGAACTCGGCGACCCTACAGGCTCGTGCATCCGAGCGTGGCCGAGCGAGTGTACGGAAGGCTCGAGAACATGAAAAATTGATTTTGGCGTAAACTCTGCTCATGGGTTCTCGACCCTCGGGACTTTGAGGCGTAAAATGTTTCTTACTATTGAATTTTCCAATATTCGGGATAGGAAAAAATTGTTAGAATCGTTAAAATTAATGAACATAATTTCGAATCACTAACCTTAATGCTTTCCAGCATAACTCATTGTTTTCTCTAGCGAAGCTTCGATGCTGTTCGTTTCGTGAAATATTGAATTCCGATAAACTTAATATTTTTATTGGATTTCGAGTTCCCTTTGTTTTATAAAACCGAAAAATTTGGACGTTTTTTTTTATCGTCTCAACTGTCACACGAGTGACCGATGAATTCGAGAGGACGACAAACGCCCATCACGGACTTCGTTTGTTTTACCTCAAATTTTTCAACTTTCATATTTTTTTACATTTTCTTCCATTCGTGTAATTACGTTGAAGTTTTGCATCGTTGAAGTGCAAGGAAAATCCTTTTTTTTTTGACAAAGCTCATTATAACAATGCAGAATGTAATTAGGATGACAAAACGATCGATTTTTGCCACCGGAAAAATATATGGGCTCGAAAATTTGGATGATTTTGAAAATTAAACAAATCATCGATAAAAAAGAGATATTTTTTGTTCCCTATCGACGTTGCAAGCTTCAGCCTCGTTTCATGACACACTGAAAACCAAATTTTATTGGAAAAGATTGGAAAAGAAAAAAAAAAACGTTTTTTTTGAATAATCCCAAAAATGGTGTCATTGCAGCAAGAAATATTCTAGAAAGTCTCTTCGGAAGCTAATTTTTGTCGTTCCAATCGTAAATTTTGCTGACGATTCCGTTAGAAACCAAATATACTGCCAAAATAATGAAAATTTTGAAATTATCCAAAAACATTTAGTTTATCGTGTTCAACAAAATTTCGACGATTTTTAACAAAATTTCATTTCCAATGCATACAGTTGCTTCCATTATAATACTTGATAATGGAAAAATACATTCATGGAGAGGACCCTGAACATGAGTCAATTTCTACTGAGCAGAATATCGATTCCCATTAAAAAAAAGAAACCCTCCGTAGACACACATGGGTCTGGGGTGCCCATTCAGCGAATGGCGTGAAAAGCGTGAATAGTGCAGCCTCTCTTTCTATAGATCCAAAACTACTTTCCTGAATTTTTTTCCTTGGACTTTTTAAACGAGTCCAAATACAGTAAAAAACACTGCGACGCCCCAGACCCATGTGTGTCTAGAGAGCTGCGCTAATTGCAGCGAGTCCTCGGAGAAATAAAATTTCTACGACATTTTCATCAAAATTTACAAACAGCGCTATAAAAATCCCCCAACCCTCAAGTTACACTTTCAATTATCAATTCTCTCCGTGTACACTTGCCTATGCTGCCGCTCGATTCCAATTAAACGTGTAAGTCCTCAATAAAAAAGTAATTTTTTGACTGCGAAAAAAAGTATTTGACGCAAAAAATCTGCCAGGATTGTCAGGAATCTCCCGCGTACTCAAGACTCAAAATCCGCAACGGAACACCGAGAAAAGTTTCGGAGTAGAAATGTGCGGCAAGAGAAACTTGGAAAAAAAAGAGCGCCATTTTCATGGACATTGAATTATATTCTGATAATAATAAATGAGAAAACAAAGGGAACGATGATAAAGATTCTGAGATGAAAAATAACTTCTCGATACTTATTTTTATTGATACAATTTGTTTGTTTGTCTGCGCAGGGAACTGTTAAGAAGCACGAAGGACGATTGGCCGCTTTGAAAAAGGGAAATTATTTGTTGAAGGCGCAGGTGGACCGGCTGAAGGACGATTTGGTAAAGCAGAGGGAAGAGAGTATTTCGTTGCAGGAAGATTTGGATTCTGTGTTAGCGGAACTCGGCTAGCGACATTTAATACATTCGATAGTGAAATACACGAAAAAAAATACAATTGAACAATTTTCCGACACACGTACGCGGACACCGAGGTATAAAGATGAAATAATGAGCGTTTATATTTATATATATAGTACACGAATCACACAGGAGCCAAAAAACAAGACGAGAAATTAAAAAGGCGGGGGGGGGGGGGGGGAGGGGGAATTAGATCGATTTTTAATAGAAATTTGCAAAATTGCGATTTTTTTTGCTTTAGAATGAGTTTCGATAAGTTATCAAAGCCGAAAAGCCCAGAAGGCAGTTTCAAAGTTACGATCGAAAAAAAAAAAAAACGTGAAAAATGGTCGTTTCGTGACTCGGCATTGCTAGGCATTGCTGATTGGAAATCATTACTCGATTATTTAACGAGCATCTCCAATCGCGAGTCTAATGTGTAAGATTTTTTAAAATAAATACTTTGGATAATGCAGGAAAATATTTGAGAGCTTACTTGTTGGAGAAAATTGGGGCGTTCTTCGAAATTTGGAGGTTAAGTTTGGCACAGCCGGCGTTTTTGTGGGATATAAATGCTGCGGTGCGTGTCAGAAGACGCAGAATCGCGTCGCGGATATAAATGCTGGGGTGTAATCGTATAAATAGATACTCACATATTGCTACAGTTTCTAGTGCGCAAGATCATTCGAGAGTTTGACAATCGATGAAATCCAACGCGCCAATTTCATGCCCCGTTGTTGTTTTTTCACACAGACTTTATTTTTACAAAATTATTGAACAAACGAGTATTTTTTTCGCGTATTTTTCAACCGTTTCCAACCGCTTTTCAGAGCTCTTTCTTTATTATTTTCATGTTTTGGCGCACTGCGTACTTCGCGGATCGAAAGCGTCGTTTCTTTTCAAATAGCATCCGACCCCATGGCGCCCTCTGCGAACCTTCTCTTTCTTTCCCCCTCCACTATTTTTCTTCCCACTAAACAATTTTTTCTCCTTCTTTCGCTTGGACACAGACCGACTCGGACAAAGGCTTTCGAACGCGTTGTTGCTCTTCAGCATCAAATACGATGACACTATTCTTTCAAATTTTTCATCTACATAGTTGTCGAATAATTGGAGATTTCAATATGCAAAAGATATACCTATATATATCTGAATCCTATGCTTATGCATGTAAGTGTTCAATTGCTTGAAAACTATGTAGAAGAAAAATTTAAGAAAATTTGTATATTCATATTTTTACTATACCAAAGAATATACTCACCAAATTTCTATCACGAAACTTTATTTAGGGTTCTTTCAAAATTTTGCATAAACGTTCTTGGTACCAAAACTAACATTTTTGTCCTGTGAAAAAAAAATTCCAATTTTTTATTTTTCCCTTCTAAATGCGTGTAAATGGAAGTCGAGTTTCTTTTGTTCTTGCAACTTTTTAACGAAACGTTATATTGATTTACATGCATTTATATGGGAAAAACAAAAAATGGGAAATTAAATATCTGAAATTCTAAACGTCAGAAAATTTTTCTACAGAGAAGAAAAGTTTTAGTTTTGTTGTCAAGAACGTTTATACAAAATTTTGAAAGAACCCTAAATAAAGTCGTTTTGTGATTGTAATAAAGCAAATGGTGGGGATAATAGAAGCACTGCGCGCGCACGCGCCATATGTGAAGCGCGTCGAGAGAAACAGTCGCTGGAGAATCGCCCATCGCGACCGTTTATTATTCGTTTTCGCATATTGCCCTTATTCAGAGAGCGCCACTACGCCCGTCAAACTAAATACCATTTTTACTCTTGCAGCCAATCATTGCTCATGTTATTGTTTCTATGTATTATTATTATTATTATTATTATTACTATTATTTACATCCTTTTATTTTGTAAATTAACTTTCGTTCATTGTTAATTACGAGACATTATAAGACGCAAATAAAGTTTTATAATTTCGAGCATTTTCGGACGCGATCTTGATCAACATTTCCTCTTCATTCTTAACCGTCGATTTCTACAGATTTTCTATCCATTTCTACTTGATAGATTGAAAAAGTAATAATCGCAGAATGAGGCGTGTGGCATTTCGAGAAAAATTCACAACGATCTGATCGGCTGATCGCGAGTTTGTTTTTCTTGGAAATATGAATCGTCTCTAGTCTTATGAATCTGAAGGTCGCAACGTTCGAGTCCAACGAAAAATTCTTTTTCTACTGATTTTTATCATTTTTTTTTTAATTTTGAAAAACCATGACAATTTTTTCTACCGATTTTGTGTTTGAATTCCAAAAAAAAAAAGAGATCTGCTCAAGAGGAAACAGAATTTCTAAATTTCTGAACAACAGAAAATTGAAAAGTCAAGAGAAAACAGAAAAATTGATGTCACAGTTCGCAACGTTGGGCTCCAACGAAAAATACGTTTTTCTATTAATTGTTTGGTCAACTCCAAAAACCATGAAAATTTTCGTACCGATTTTCGCTTCGGATCCTTAAAAAAAATCGTTTTATCGTCCCGACCAAATACTGAATAAGAATTTTGAGATCTGCTCAAAAAAAAAACGGAATTTCGTTGGATTTCAACGATTTATCAACAACGTATCAAGTTTTTCGAAATCCATCAAAATCGCTTTGGTGTTGTGAATAAAAACACAAGGCCAAGAAAAGATACGAATTTTCTTGTTGAAATGAAAAATTATATTTCCAACTGAGAATAGTTCTTGATTTCATGTGATTTTTAATTACATATCGTAAGACTATATATTTGTACAGCAAAGAGTTTTCGCCGTATCGAAGTTGTGACAGCGAGAATACTCAAAAACAATCATTCAACGAAACAATAAAAAAATAAAACTCGCAATTCTTTCGTCATTGTTTTCTCGCTCTCGTTTGCCATTGCTCGCACATTTAGTTCGCAGAAAGCTTATTTTTTCTTAATCACAGTTGCACTCGAATTACTGAGAAACAAACGCTCTCCAAATAATGAAACGTCGTAACGAGACGATTTAAAATTTGTCATTTACCCACGTGAGAATCTCTTTTTCTTTCGTCGCTACGATCATTTCTCACGATTTCAATTATTCCACCGCGCAAAACAATTCTTTCTTATTCCAGCAAAAAATATTTTACTCCACCGAAATTTCTAGTTTTCCATTTTTTTTTCCTGCTTCGCCAAAACAATTTCTGTCGAATTATTCGATTTTTCATTCAGTCACTCGATCGAATAAAAAAAAAAAACAAAAGTAATTAATAATCGAACGCGTTTTTTATACAAGAAAATAAAAAAAAATGAAACAATGCAAGGCCATTTTGTGCGGAAAAGTTAGTCGGCTATTCGTTGAATAATTGCGGATCAAAGGAACGATCGATAAATTGTTGCAATTCTTGAATTTTTACCATTTTTTCGATCACCCAATCGTTTTTTTTTTTTTTTTCAAATTTCAATCAAATCACAAAATTTCGGGTGAAAAAATAAGCTGGAAAAATTTAGAATTCTTAACGGTATAACGTCTAAACTCTTTACCGTATAATACTCGCGAGCCAATATAAATATGTTGAGAGAATATCGTAATTGATAAAGCAATTTGCACATTGTCCGAGGAGCCATCGAGTTCGCCAATCGTACGCGAGTTGCTTCGTTGAATAGGAAACACAGTCGGAATTACCGTGTAAAAGAAACGAGACGGAATAAGTCCATAAAAACAACAAGCTGTTCCGAAGTCTACGAGTTTGGCTGGAGGGAAAAAATTGCTTGGGGTCTTGGTCAGAGAAAAAAAGTTGAAGCAACAAATTCTCTACACAGAGCATTTTCATCAAAGTCTCGAAACATCAATAATAAATGATTTCGACGTCATTGAAGTTTAGAAAATCGTAATGCAATGATTTTGTCAATGGTTTTGTCACAAATTTTGAATTTTTGAGAAATGCCTCATTTTTTTCAACATTTTTAGCTCGTCGTAGTGACGAAATAAAAATAAAAAGGACTCGAAAGTCAACGTGGACAAAGGCTGACATTTTAAATGATGAATTTTTCGAAATTTCGACAAACTCGGAAAAGAAATTCATTGCATTTTCGTGAAATTGATGAAATAAAAATAAAAAGGGCATGAGTTCATGTTCTTTTTTTTTTCATTTATTTCAGTTTATTTTTATTTCATGAATTTGACGAAAATGTGGACAAAGCTGACATTTTTGTTGACGAATTTTTCGAAGTTTGTACAAACGCGAAATAAAATTCATAGCGATACCGACAACATTGGAATTTGCATTGCTGGCATCGAGCGAAACTCCATTTTCGTTTAAAATATCGAGATTTTATGAAAAAAATGAAAGGAAGCCTCGTCAACGAGGAAATGAAACTTTGTATGGAAAAATGAGGCAAGAAGAACGAATAAATAGAAAAAATGGATCGAAGAGAATTTCGTTTGAACGGTGGAACGATGCGAGTTTCGAGTTTAAAGTAAAAAGAGGATAAATGAGGAATATTGAAAGTGGAGGAAGCAGGTACAGAGACGAAGAGTTTGAAGGAATTTCGTGAAATGGATAATCTCACGTGGGGCGAATTTCGTGTTTGGGAATTTTTTCTTTAACGAGTTTGACGTCGGTAACGTGAAGATTGTGAATGCTACGAGCGGCGAATTTGATGACGCCTTGAGTGGAGACCTGAGTGGTGTGTCGAAGATCGAGACGTTTGAGAGCTTTGCATCGGGCGAGATGATCGAGGCTGGTTTCGGTGAGAAGCCGACAGCTCGCGAGATTGAGAGAGACTAAATTGGCGATGGCGTGTGCGGGTGAAGTGGTGAGTTGAGCGACGCCGGCGTCGGTGAGACGTCCGCAAGAGGACAAATCGAGAGATTCTATGTGAGGCAAATGCTGAGCGATGTATCGAAGCGCCACGTCGGTGACGTCACATCCGGCGAGAGAAAGGCTTTTGAGATATTTGAGCCTGGAGGTTTTGTCGATGAGTCCAGGTCGCGAATCAGTCGGAGGGCTCAACATTTCTCTTAAGCTGAAATCGTTCAAGCCAGAGACGTGGCTCAAATCGAGATTGTGCAGTGGAGGACAGATGCAGGATCTGAGAACAGAAATATTGGCCCAAGCGCAGCCTTGCAACGAGAGGCTGCGGAGCTGAGTCAATCTGCCGAGAAGCCAAGCCAATTGACGCTTCGTAACGTCCGACCAATCGAGACAGAGACTCTCGGGTTGTCGTCGAGCGATTCCCGTCAGATGGGAGGCTGTCAAATGCACGTGAGAAACGTCCAATCTTCGCCACAAACTTGGCTCGATGCTGTACTGTGCCCAGGCCCGACAGACCAATGCGCATCTTGCCAAGTCCTGCCTATTGAGATATCTGAAAATTGCCAAAATCGTACTCTTGTCGTGAGTCCACGATTGACCGACGTTCTCCGAACGTTGCACCGGAAGCTGCGCCGGTCTGACTACGATGTGCGGCCTCTTGAGCGCTTTGTTGCTCGAACCGATCAACTGAACCGCCAGCTGACTACGCAATGCTGTTCGGTGCTCTCCCTCCGCTGCTTCTCGCTCGTTCCATGTCTGCAATTTTATCTTCTCTCAATAATTCAATTAATTATCGATTCACGCGAGACAGATAGATAGATAGATAGATGTATTTTTTTATGCCCGGAAAGAAGCTCGGAAAACCATCATTTTGAAGAGACAAAAATAAGATTCCAATAAATGAAAAACCAAATAAAATAAAACCGCAAGCACGCAAAACACAAGCAATCAAATAAACCAATAAGAAAAATGAACGAATGAAATGAAAACAAAAACAAGAATAACAATAACAATAAAATTTCGCAGAGAGAGAGAGAGAGAGAGAGAGAGAGTTATGAAGAAAGACGACTAGGGGAGGCCGGAGGTTTTGATAAATTCACTCAAATCCTGTCATGACTTTGTCTCACTATTTCCTTTTTCTATCCCAAAATACTTTGCTGCACGCGAATTTTTATGGAAAACTCGTTCGAGGCTGAATTTCCAGAAACTATAGAAAATCCAGATCGACTTTTGTGGCTCAAATGTACAGATGAGCGATTTACTCGATCGCATGAACATATTCGCCAAAAAAAAAAAAGGAAAATGCGAATTTTTGAATTTCTGTCAAGTAAGAAATTTCCGATACGAAAATCTATTGATGCATGAGTTTATTGAGAATTGATGGAACCTCCCCCGTCTGTCCCCCTTAATTCATGTTTCTAGACGGACCTCATTCGGATCCGGTCTCGGCCTTTTACTCGGCGTTGTCGCCCTCTCGGAATCGGTTGTCGGAGCCGACGAGGCTGCACTCGAAACCGAGACCTTTCGGGCTCTACCTTTGCCCTGTCGCGAACGGGAATCCAAGTTCCTTCCAGTCTCACAACATTCAGGACACTCCCAGCTGTTTGGCAAGTCTTCGCTCACCGCAATACTCTGGGAATCTACGCCAACGCATTCCGGATGAGCAATGTCGAAACAAACGGAACATTCCATCAAACTCGATGGCGTACCGGGCGTTGGTTTACCTGAGAATTCGATCAAATTCGATAATTGAACGTAAAGCCCCCCCCTTCGATTGCACACTTCCCATAAGACCATCTTGGGTCAATCTGACCCGCGGCGTTTTTCAAATCGTTGTATTTCGGTAAATTTGCATTTTTTCTTTTGTTTTTTTTTTTTGTAGTAAATTCTCCATAGTTTATGGGCGTAAATTTTTTTTTAACGAAAAATAAATGCAAAAAGATTCGTTGCCATTGAATGCCAAAGAATCGGTGACGGAAAATTGTTGGGGTCAAAACGACCCAGTATGCACTCGAAGGGTCAATAAAATTGAATAATATTTCGTGGTTTTTGAATTGACTGTGAATTTTTGAGTTTAAATAATCTCGGCGTCTTCTGTCAACAGCAGCAAATATTTTTTTCTCAATAAATACGAAATCCCATTGCATAAAATGCGAAGAAAATGATTACCCATGAGAGAAGCTGGTTGTTGGCCCCAACCATCGAGTCGACAGATTTTACACGCAGCGGTAACGGGCAACATGGGTCTCAGACACTGTCGCATCAAGCAAGTCTGTTTGGCTCGACCGCTCCCACCGAATTTCACCATGTCCTGACAGTAAGCACACTCGCTGCAATCCGTTCTCGTACAAGCTTCACATTTCTTGCAACGAGTTCGTCTTCTCCTTGGAAAACTCGATTTTCCTCCTTCTGGTTTCTCACTCGCGTTGCTAATTGCCTTTGTGTAATTTTTCTTCGGATTCGTTCGTAATCGTTCCTGAAACATTCCAATATTTTTATTCGCCGTTCGCTTTATTGAAAAAAGAAAAAAAAATGAAGAAAAAACGAATCTGTAACGCAGAAAAATTATAAATTAAAATTTACAAAGTATGAAAAAATTAAAGTTTTGACGATTCGCTGAAAAAATGCAAACTCACTCGCTCGGCGATGGTGAGAGGAGGCGGCGGCGGTAAAATCGGTGTCCCCGTAACCGCTGCCTCGGGACTGTCGTGTCTGTGTTGCTCGACGAGACACCGAACGTCGTGGATCAAGGCGACGGGGTCGCGTATCAACTCGGGAACATTTTTTTTCGTCGATGGCAACGAGTGGAGATACATGACGATGGATTTTAAGCCATGAAGCTCGAAAGGTGTCAGATGAAGATGAGAATCCGACTTTGTATCAACGGTCGCGTGTTGCCTTTGATTTTCTGGGATCTCCAAATGACTCCGACCGAGAAGTACGTGAACGTACCTTTCCAGGACGTACCTGAATTTTAAAAAATCCGAAAATCCTCAATTATTAACTCTTCGCGGATGATAAGATTTTTTAGGGCGTCCCGGAAAGTCCTTTTCGTCCTGAGACTTGAATCTCACGAATTTGGAGAGAATTTTTTTTTGGAATACTCTCCGTTAATTCTATTCGTCGCATTTGTTTTATTTATAAGAAAAAAAAAAAAACGGAAAAAGTTCGGGTCAAAAAGACCCGCATGATCCGCGGAGGCTGAATTTTCGACCAAAAGAAAATTCTCCCATTTTATTACAGTCGTAACAAAAGAATCGTAAAAATAATTTCCATCAATGAGAAAATAAATCGCAATTGGTTTTTGTTTCGAAAAAAAAAGAAACGGTTGAGCAACCCACCAAAGCATTTCCGTGAAGAAGGGATAGCGGAATTTTTGTGGAACTTTGGTGTGTTCCTCGACTTGCGCGACTTTCAACTGTTTCTCGATGCCAAAGCTGTGAAGAAAGTTGCCGCCGAAAACGAGCGAGTCTTGGGGCGTATAGACGGCGTGGATCCAACCGGTAGGAATGAAAAGCGTCATGCCCGCAGTCAGATTTATTCTTCCGCAACGATCGACCATGTCCCCAAAAAAAACGTCCGATTGTTTTCCACTCAAAACCCATTCTTGGTAGAGCGCGAGATTTTTCTCGGTCGGTGGTATGAGCCAGAAAATTTTACCGCCTCGTAGAATGTGGTACCAAACGCTCGTCCCACCGAAATCGACGTGGAAATCGGTGTAACAACCTTTCACCGACATCAGACAATATTTTTGGACTTTTGGGTACATCATGTCCTCGAGCAAGTTGGTCGCTTCGACTTGGGCCTCTTTCAAGTGTCTCGGCCACACCACGTCCACCCAATCCACTTGCCTCACAACTGTTGGCGATTGCACGTAATTCTCCAGTTTTGTGTGACTGAATTCCAACGAAATAACGTTCAGCAAACGATCCTTGTTGAAATCCTCGTAATATCTTTGCCACTCTTTCATGCTCATGTCCTCGTTCTTCTGGGTGTTTACGTCCATGACGTCCAAAATTCTTTTGGAACCTGGCAACAGTTATTTATTGTATAGACACGCCGGCCAACTGGCCTTGTCGGTTCCAACTTTTTAAGACGATGGATCAGTCGCTGAGCCTCGCTTCGAATTTTCGAAATTAAAATTCTTCGATATCCTTTGACTAATCAAAAAAAGGCTCTGTCGGTGTACGCAGCACGATGGCAAAAATCCGCTGACAGGGGCTTTTTTTTATTGGTCAAACCGTGTCGAAAATATTCAATTTCGAAAATTGCAGCTATTTCTCTCGCACTCGCAGTAGCGACATAGCGACAGATCCATCATCTTAATACTTGGCGTCAAGACGCTGCGACGTCTCTAAATATTTTATTCAATCTTTGCGCATTTTGTTACTTCTCTCGATGCTTTGACAACATTTTTCTTTAAGTTTTTTCAAAATTATTCACATTGTGCGAATTTAATTAATAATGAAGGAAAAATTCTGATTCGATTTCTATGCTCTGAGCTCGTTAATTTTTTTTTTTTCCAAATCTCTTTTGGTTTGAAAATTAATTATTATTTGCTTTTTCTTGCTCAGATCTCAAGATTCTTATTCAATATTTTGTCAGGACAATAGAACGCTATTTTTTTTAGGCTCCAAAGACAAAATCGCCGCAAAAATTGTCATGGTTTTTGAAATCGAACAAATAATGAATAGAAAAACGTTTTTTTCCCAGGACCCCGACGTTGCAAAATTCAGTATAATTTCTTTTTATTAATATTTTTAATTTTTTTTATCTATTTTGATTTTTATTTTTACTGAACGCAAACTTAATCGTAATAATAAGAATTAAAGTTACCGACGCAAGTCCTAACGTCGTTGACGCTAAAATTAGGACTAGGGACTCGAAGACCGAGGCCGGCCTTGTCTCTGAAAAGCAGTGGTATCGCAAGGCCGTGTTTCTGAAGGTACGCGAGATTCAGTTCCGGGCCATTCATTTCTCTGAAGAGTCCGGAAAAATTCTCGAGATTGTATCTCTCGCACTCGATTTTTTCATCCAGTTGGAAACTCCGCCTGCCCTCGATATCTTCGTCTCCGATGGTCCAGTCGTCGGTGTACAGTTTGCGCGTACGTTCGCGCTGCAAAGATCGTTATTTATTTTTATTTTTTTCCAAATTTTCGTTCTTAACTTTTAATTGAAAGATTTTTTATTTTTGAATTTTGAGATAATTTTTTATTTCCATCGATCCCCGTACGTTTCGTATCGAATTTATCGTTTTAATCAATCAAATATTTTTTATCAAAATTTCACTCTCTGACGACGCGATGAGGAATCACGACAAGTTGAGATATTTTTTTTTTCAAACGAAAAAGTGAGGTTATGTACAGGAGATTAAGGTTATGAATGAATTTTTGAAAAAAAATTCTTTGTTTACCAATTGACGCCTTCTCGGCACCGTGGGGGAATCATCGGCCATTGCGTACACGCTGTCAGAAACGTATACCACACACACACACACACACACGCACAAAACCCTTTGACTTTCGAGCGGAGAGACACGTAAGTTTATTTGACAAATCGGAAAGCAAACTCCATCGGTTTGGAAAAGTCTGCTGATTCACGAGTCCGATGAGTTTTTCAAATATTCACAATAACGACATGGTTAACGAAGGAATTGCGGGTATTTGTATCGCAGCCGAGGATTCAACTCGACTACGAGTTCGCGTAGCAGCCGCGGATAAACTGTGTCGCCATTTTTTTTCTTCTCCCCAGTGTGGGAAACCCTGTTGATTGAAATGTTGCTCCTTTTGTCCCCAAAGAACCACCAACCGAGTTGCAGCCGGCGACTGGTGTCGATGTTGGCACTTCTGGGCAGCGGCCATTTTGTTTATTCCTTTTTTTCCTATTTTTATTCAAAAAGTTATAATTATATAAATTAATTTGCAAAATATTTATACAAGAAAACTCATCGGTGTTTTCTGCATCGACGACGCGATCCAATGATAACCCCGTCGGTCTGTGCACGACACTACTCGTGCGATGTGCATCTGAAAAAGCTTGCGGCGCAATTTATCAGAAATGTTTACATGTCGTGTGTGACATGAACCGCCGAGCTGGCGGCAAGTTTGATCGATCAATCAGCGATTCCCATTCGCAGTTCGACTGCGGCAAGAGTCGTTTCTTCCGCGGAAATGAATTCGACGAAGAAGAAATCCCAAAACTTCATTTATCGTCCGGTAATAACGGAAGATCCTGAAGAATTGGTTAAAGAATTCTACGCCTCGAAACAACAAAATCTAAGTTTGAGGTAAAGAAAGTCTTGAGCGGGAGGAGGGGGGTATTCGGAGTTTTTTTTTACTGGGAAATCGTGAATATCTCTTTGCAGGAAATACCCGCCATGGGACGTAGCGAGGGTGAATCCGACTGCAGAACTCGTGGAATGTCAACGAAAATTGAGTCAAACGGAAACCGAGCTCAAGGAAAAGAAACTCGAACGCGAAAAAAAAAGAAACGTTATGACTAAGGAATGGCTCGATCTTCGCAGGAAAGAAGATCTTTTGCGACAATCCCTCATTAAATTCAATAAATTCGTCAAGGAAAATAACGAAAAGCGTGAGAGAGCTCAACACAAAATCGCTGAAGAGAAGGAACGTCGTTCCAAGTGTCATGAACAAGCAAGTGTTGTTTCAAACTTTCATATCTTCATTTAAATAATTCATTAATATATTTCTATAAAACTATAAAAATCAATGTATATATTTAATTAAATAATTAATCATCTGATCAATCAATTGTTTCAACAATTGATTATTCAATCCATTAATTAATTAAATAATTAATTGTTTAATCCATTAATTAATTATTTGATCAATTCGTTAATTAAATAATTAATGAAATTAGTAAAAGTATAAAAATTGTGTTACAATTTGTAATCTTTAGTCAAATCCTTCACTGTCCTTAGAGGTTTTCTGATAAATTATTATTATTAATTGCTAGCGTTGTTCACAAATGAATTTCCATGGCTTAGATCGACGAATTAACCAAAGAAATCGCGTACATCGAAACTGTGAGGGAACGGATGAAAGAAAAAGTCCAAGAGTACAAAATATATCAGAATTATTTGGATTTAGTCGTAAACGAAACAGGCGCAGAGTTTCAGAGCATCGGAGAGATTTTCAACAGGTACGAAAGCCTCGTGGAGTCGAGAAACATTCTAGCTCAACATCAGGATCAAAATCTCGAGGCCCTCGAACTCACTGGCACAGAAATGGTAAAATTCTTGGTTTTCGCTCATTGAAATAAAAAAGAAAAAAAAATTAAAAAAGAAAGCAAAAAAAAATTTAGCACAAGATATTTTTTACAATTTCTGAGCATCGTGATACAAAACGAATTTTCAAATAACGCAACGAAATAAATAAATAAATAAACAATAATAAGAAAATAAATAAATAAATTAATAAAAATTCTGCTGGTAAAAAATAATGAAAAAAAAGTTATTTTTTTTTTTTTTTTAACTCTCGCAGCTACGAATCAGAAATTTTGAGTGTAGCGGATGATTACGTAAAAGGCTAAAAATATTTTCCAATTTTGCGTAGCAACACATGACTGAAGAAAAGGGTGAAATGCTCGTGGACCTGAACAACGAATTGGCCCTCCTGCAGGGAAGATACGAGCGTGCAAAGGCAGAAGCGCTCAGATGGCAAACAATCGTTTCACGAATAAAAGCGACAGCAGCTGCGAAGAACCTCGAGTTGACACGAGTGAAATTTTGCTGTTGGAACATGTACCAACAGTTGTGCAAAAGAAAAGGATATCCGATTGAAATTGGTCAGGAGGACGTGGAGAACCAACTGGTCCATATTAAGCGAACAATCGTTGAACTCAAGAAAATAACGAAAGCAGCGAGAAAAAAAGCTGCGTTGGTGGATTCGTCTGTTTCGTAAATTCTCAATCCCTCGATTTTTCAAGATTCACCAAAAGTAGGAATCCATAAAATTCTTACAATTGCCAAGGAACATGTGGCTCGATAAAAAATTAAAACGAACGTAAAAATTGCAATTTTCACTTTTCGACGATTCCTCACTTTAGCTCGTTCGATTTCGAATTCGTCTTTCTTCTGGCTTTTGATTAAAACACGAGTATTTAATAAATACGAATATATTGAAAATACATTGAGTGGCTACTGGTAACGTTTTTGGATGATTTTTCGAGCAGCAGGCAAGTGACAACCGGAAACATTGTGGATGAGCTCGGAGCAATCCTCGTTGAGTCTAGTCTCCAACTTGGCGATAGCCTCGTCTCTTGTAAGGGGTGCTTCCGGGCCCTCGGAAACGTATTGCATTTCTTCTTTCTCGACGCACCTCGAGTTTAATAACAAACGCTCAATTAAGGAATGCCATAAAGCGGAAAGGCGAGCAATATGCGTGAAAATATGGAGCATTTTGAATTCGATTGTCAAACGTGCGATTGCGAGGACTTTTTAGTCCAGATTCTCCATTAAATTTCTAATTTAATTAATTACGTCATAAAATTATATAATTGCTAATTATTACTAATAATTAATCAATAATTCCTAATCAATTAATTCATAATTAATTAATTGATAATTAATTAACAATTAATTAATAATTATGTAATTGGAATTTCGTATAACGATTTTGAAGGTTTTTGCATTTTCTTTGAAGATTCGGAATGAGATGCAAAGGATTTTGGAATGGAGTGAAGGAAAATTGGAGGGAAAAACTCACAGGGAGCAGGGTTGGCTTGGTACGATTAGAGGAAGGGGAGCGACCTTCAGTTGCGGTTTTTTCTCTTCATCGAGACGAATCGTGTCGCTCTTTGTTGAAAAGTCGACCCAGTGAACTTTGTTGAACATGTCGGTGATTCTTTTCTCGATTATTCCGAGATACAGCATCACGTTGTTCATCGTGACGTTTGAATTGTCACCGAGCAAATCGAGGATCGGTGAATTGTCGCAACGCACTGCTTTGAACAGCGTTTCGATACCTTTTAGGAGCTTTTGGAGCACGTCGTTGCACTGGAACCAACAAAAAGATTTGTACACAAGAAATCATTTCCCTGCTCATGAAACATTGATCACGAGGTGTTTCAAAACTTCTAATCCAATTTTTACCAATGATTTAGAGCCAAAACCGGTAAAAAACGAAAATCGATCTACAGGGTGTCCGAAAAGTCGTCTCGGAACTTAACGTCGTTGGATAGAGGGCACGATTCTAAAAAGAAAAGTCCTCAGCGATTTTTATGTCCGCTCAACCGTTGCTTAGTTATTTAATGATTAAGGATAACGCCCGTGGAACGAGTTTTGATAATTACAATTACGAAACCGTGCGTCGGAGGCGAAAATGGCTCAGGACTTTTCTGTTCAGAATCGCGAAGTCTACCCAAATGTGCAGAAATCTGACATCACTTTTAGGACACCCTGTATATCATTTTCCGATAAATCAGGAAAATGGCACCTTTAACCTCGAATATCGGTATCCAGGGTTTTTTACCAGTTTGTGACGTTTCTTGCCAACACTTTCGGGACACCCTGTGTATGAGTAATGTTTATTGATAAATTATGAGAAATTAACGATAAAGATGATCATGATCACCTCCGCAAGGTTATTCTCGGCATCGTTTGCCAGAGAAGTCTGTTCTTCAAGTTGTTTCGATATTTTCTCGAGCGTTTCGACCTGCTGATTGCCTCTGTGAACATTGAGAGCTCGAGCTTCGTCAATGGCCGATCTCAGCTGTGCGACTCTTGACTGAAGGCCCTCCAATTCGTCATTGAGTTCGTTGACGTAGTTAAAAAGAGCGAAATTCTCCTCTTCCTGTTTGACGAAGTGTGACGTTAATTTATCGATTTCCTCTTCGCCTGTGGATTGCACAATTTCGTGGATATAGAAAAATCTTTCCTTCGCCTGTAATGGGAACAGGAAGAGAGCAGGAAAAGTTCAACTTGCCAGTGAATTGCTTCACGTGTTTCAAAATGTTTGTGTAGACGGAGACGCTGTTGCGCACTTCCTCCTTCTTTGCCTGACGCTCAGCCTCCTTTTTTGCATTCAAATCGGCCGTTTGCCGATACTGACCTTTCACACCAAGAAATTCCTGGAGTTTGAGCTCGTTGTCTAATGTTCGTTGCAGCTCGCACATCTCCGAAGTGTGAGCCTTCAAATCTCGAGCTCCTCTGTTTCGTTAAACAAATTTATTGTTTATTAATCACAGAGTGTCCGGAAAATGGATTCCGCCAAAAAAAATGGAGTCATCAGGAGTCTATAGAATATTTTAATCGAAAAATTGAAAATCGGTCCAGTTTCAAAAAAATAATCGAATCCTACATTTCGCCTAATTAGGTAACGAAAAAAAAATTGTGCAGTCGGCTTTGGTTCTAAACAAAAGACTGTCAAGTGGTTATTTACAATCGAAGAATGTTTGTTAAGGTATCACTATGACGAAACTACTTTATTTAGGGTTCTTTCAAAATTTACTTTAAACGTTTTTGACACCAAAATTAACAGTTTTCTCTTGTGAAGAAAAATTTTCTGACGTTTAGAAATTGAGATATTTAATTTCCAATTTTTTTATTTTTCCCATCTAAAGACATGTAAATTGAAATTACGTTTCGTTAAAAAGTTGCAAAAAAAAAATTGGAAATGAAATATCTCAAATTCCAGATAATACGTTAACCATAGAGTTTGACCTTTCGCGAAGGGCATGAATCTTGTTGAGTTCTTCGTCTCTCTGATTGAAAGTGACGGTAGCCTGTTCGATGAGATCGTTGATAATCATTTTTCCGGTGTTTAGTTGACCGATCATTTTCGTCCACTGAGCATTGAACTGAGCTCGTTCTTTCAGCAGACTATCGATTTTTTTTCGCAACCGAGCATTGTCAGCAACTAGGAGATTAAATCGTTTGATCGACATGTCGAGGCGATTTTCCAGAGTGGAAACGAAACTCTCCTGTTTCGTAGTTTTTTCTTTGGATTCGGAATCCGTTCGAATCGATGTTCGCGAAGCGGTCACTTCTTTCGAGACCTATTCGTAATAAAAGCCTCAATGTGTGACAAAATAAAAAATTGCGCGACCTGCCTTACCGGCGCCCGATACTCTAGCTCGCTATCTTACCGGCGCATCTTAAAATTTTGTGCAACGCGTTAATTATCCACGAGCAGCACGGTACCTTAACGATCTGTTCCTGCAACTCGTGAATCTGCTGTCTCTCGCTCTCAATCATTTCGATATATTTCGTACGTTTTGCCAGAAGACACTTGAGCCTTTCGTCCATCATCTCATCCTTACGACTGTTGCTTCTCGACTTGGCTGCGCTTATCGCCAATACGAGATCCGCCTTTTCCGTTTCGAGGCGGACGATCATACTTTGCTGATTGCGAAGCTGCAGCTTGGCATCGTCCGCATACGCTACTCTGTCGTTCTCCATTATTCTATACTGTCTTTTCAATCTCGACAGTTCGGCCTCGGCCATCGTCTCAAGCTCGACCTCATCCTGCACCGGCTGTGCTTGTCGATACGCCATTTCGTTTCGATCGCTTTAGCTCTGCACGCCGCGTTCGAATAATACAAAAAAAAAAAACACCTGATAAAATCGTCACTAAACTATCGTTTTTTTCCTCAGCAAACTACCGTTTAGCTTCGTCGTACGTAATTAGCTGTGTGTACGTCTTAATGATTCTTCCGGAAACTCGTCCTTTTGGCCTGGCTCATTTATACAGTCAAGCTGTTTATCCTCGACCCGCGATATACAGTTCGCTGCGATTGTGTATTTTCTCGTCGCCTGGGACAACGACCCTCGTCCACTTTGCCTATACCCGTAGCTTCCTTGCCTCGATATATATTTTTTCTTTCTTACGTCTTTGCCCGAAAATGTAACGTTTGATCGAAAGAATATTAACACGTGGAACGTATAGATTCTTTTGTATTTTTATAAATACGAAAAAACGGGCTTGTTCTTTCTACAACTCAGGAAATAAATAGATCGCAAAATTCGGACGAAAAGACAGTTTTGGAGGTTATTCTCAACACAATGAAGCTCGTCACGAATCCTCGCATTCCTACACATGTTTTTCAATCACATATTTCGATTTTTTATCATTTTCTGGCAGCAGATACCGATAAGAGATAATCAACGTTATTATCACAGAACGACTTCATTTAGGATTCTTTCAAAATTTAGTATAAACGTTCTTGGCACCGAAACTAACAGTTTTCTCCTCTGAAGAAAAATTTTCTGACGTTTAGAATTTGAGATATTTAATTTCCCATTTTTTCCCATCTCAACGCGTGTAAATTGAAGTCGCGTTTCTTTTGTTTTTTTCTTGCAACTTTTTAACGAAACGTGATTTCAATTTACATGCGTTTAGATGGTAAAAATAAAAAATTGGAAATTAAATAGGGTAAAACACCCGATAGTCAGCCAGAAACCAATAGTCGGCCTTACATGAGTGCGAAGAGTGGAAAATATATCTTTCGTACTCTTCCCACTCATACAAAGAATAGGCAGAGGCCGACTACAGGTTTCTGGCTGAGTACTGGGTGGTTTACCCTATCTCAAATTCTGAACGTCAGAAAATTTTTTCTTCATAGGAGAAAACTGTTAGTTTTGGTGCCAAAAACGTTTATACCAAATTTTGAAAGAATCCTAAATAAAGTCGTTTTGTAACAGTTTAAACAAACACGTCGATCGATAAAAATGTCAGTATTTGGGGATTTGATAGATTTTCGATCGATTTTTCAATAATTCGTCGTCAAGGTTGATCGAAAAATGAACGAAACGAAGATTCAAGCCCAACAGCGGAATTTCAATCCGCTTCAGTGAAGCAAACGCGCGTGAAACATCTTCAAAGTTTCCTAACCATAAAAAACGATGCGAAACTGCGTGCGTTGATGTGCGAGATAGTTTTCGTCTCTAAATAGGGAATCTCGATGCACGCGGTGTTTGTAAAGGGATGGAAAAACAAAGAGCATGTCCACAGAAGTGGGGGAGTGCGATAGGTAAAAGTCGAGGTGTGTGTGAGTGTGTGTGTGTGTGTAAACCGAACAGGTATTGGTCGGTGACGTTCACCTGGCAGCCAACGCCAACGAGCGTAGTTCGCGTTTGTCGGAGCGAATCGTTGCTGTTTCAATGTCCGAGCGAAAAGTTTGGAACAAAGAAAAAGCCCGAGAATTTTGTCATTACTATGAGCAGAAGAGAGACGGAGCAGGAAAAGAGAACGAGAGAGAGAGCTCTCATGGAGGGGAGGGAATGATATTGCGCCAATTACTTATTATACCACGAGAGTTTCTTTACAAATGACGTAAAGTCGAATCAAGATTACGACTGCCGAATGAATTCGAACGTTATCGAAGTTCTGTGCGTTCAAGAAAAGTTTCGATTTAAATGAGTTCGTTAATTTCACTAATTGCGGTGTACAAAGTCGTTAATGAACACAACTTTTTCATTCGAAATGTTCGAAAATTTGCAATTTTGACAAAAAATTTTATCGTTTCGTTGGTATTGCTCAGAGGCAGAAATAATTTGGACAACTTTTCTAGAAAGTAAAGAGCAAGTACAGACTTACACACGATATTTTACAAAATTTGCAGAAATTAGAGCGGTTGGACGATTTTTCAAAAAACTCAAATTTTCGGAAAATTCGAAAAATCATAACATTTAAACTGTTCAATCGATATTTCCCAAATTCAACACCAACCTTCCTATTGTGATACTCTATTTATAAAAAAAAAAAAAAATAGTAATAAATCTTAAGATTTGCGCAAGTTAGAGCGTCGCCACCCTTTTTTGAAAATTTCAAAATCCCGTAGAATTCGTATTTTTCTAGCAATTCAAACAAAATTCCCAGAGAATGAAGAGCTTTTATAGATTAACATCTGTGCAAAACGGGAGCCCTGTAGTTTTCTGGATACGATTTTTCGATGTTTTGGGATATTTTAAGAAGATTGACATTGAAAACTGGAAGAAAAAAATGTTCACCGTCACATAGTTTCCTCTATGAGAAAGCAAAAATGGAGTTTTTGCGAGGACTAAATTTTTAGAAGAAAAGAAAAGGGGTAGGGGGGCCGTGGCGGTTCTCATACGTTCCGTACCCAGCAACCCTCGCGGCGTCCCTTCCACTGAACGGTGCTCCGAACTCACCTCAGTGCGGCAAAGGAGTGGGAGAATTGTTCGGCCGTGAGAGGGTGGGGTGGGGGAGAAGAGGGTACGCGGTTGGCGCGAGCGGGAGAGAGAGACGGACAGAGAGGTCGCGGCCGTTGAGAGCGCTCGACGCTCGCGTGCACGAATTTAAATTAGTTACAGGCGAAAAATAAAACGCTCAATCTCACACCAACTTTAGCAGATTTTTCTAAAACGATATTCCCTCTAACGGCATCCCAGCATTTCCCAATTATTCAACGCGAACGTTGTTGCAAAAAATTAAAAACGAGATAATTCCGATTATAAAAGTAACAGAACAGTTACCGATTGAAATTTCGATCAAAGCAGTTTTCTGCGTGGGAAAGTTTAACGTTTTGTTTCCTACGATGTGCAGAGTCAACGTAAAACTTTTTCCATCGCGCAATCAACAATAAATTAGCCTTTCATTGTCGCGCGCCGTATCTACCGCAACGGCCAAGCACAGGTGTGTGTGTGTGTGTGTGAGTTGAGAGAAGGAAAGTGACGGGGTTCGATGTATCTCTCTCTCTGTCGCTCGGCGGAGTGGGGTTGTGTTAGAGAGTAGTGGAGCGTTCCGGGAGCAGGGCACGGCGAGTTATTCCGTAATATTTATTTCCCACCAGCGCGACTCGGTGGGGGGGGGGGGGGGGGGGATCGCGGTGTTTGGCGAGTCGCGTGTGAGTCACTACCTGGCGGAGCGCGGTGGTGGTCGCGCGCGTATTGGTTCGCTCCGCGTAAACCCTCAACGCGAAGTATTTCGGTTAGTTCGCTCGAACAATAACACACAAATAAATAATTTAGGGTGCGTTCGGAATGAGTTTATCAATTTTCGATCCAAATAAAAGCAGCAGGTTCGTCAAAGTGCGTGCGTTTCCGGTGCAGCAGTTCGATAATGGAATATTTGTGTTTTGAGGAGGGAGACTGCGCCGGCGAACTCGAGAGGATTAAAAACAATCGGCGTCGTCGACGACGAAGACGTTCGTGTTGAACAACCGAATAAAACGTACATTAAGAAAAATTGAATCGAGCGAAGTCGTGTAATCGATGCCGAACGAGTCAATAACAACGTCTCGTGCAGCCCAACGTAAAAATTTTTATTTATTCGTTCTACCGATCGAATCTCCCAGTTTGTAATTCGATCGTTGCGATACTACGGAATAATAAAAATTCATGGACCATTGGATGCACCACCCACGACATATATATGAAAACTGCAATTACTTTTTTCTAAGTCGACGCGTTTTTTAATTGCGACGACTTTAAGGTTGAACGTAACGGAAAAAGACCCAATCTCGAGTATACGCGGCGCAAGTTGCCTTGTCGGTTCGAACTTTTTAATACTTGGCGTCAAGACGCCGCCGCGTCTCTAAATATTGCAAGTCTCCGCGACGTATAAACCGACGTTAAAAACTTGTGTACACATGTGTATGTGCGTGGATTTGATCGAAGGAGCACGAGGCTCGTAACGAGAGCGCGGCGAATAGATCGCGCGCGAGAGGTCTCGCTGGGGCGGGCTCTCCCGGCGTCGCGGGCTTTACCCGAGTTCGTAAACTACCCGTGACTTCCGCTCTCCTTATTTCTCCTATTTCGTCGCTGGATTTTTCATCCTCTGTTATTTCCTCGAAAAATCCTTGGCTCCGATTCGTAGCGACTAGAGCGCGAGACCGTGACGACAATCGCGCACAAGCTCCTTCGTCAATTTTGACCAAACAAACGTTATTGAAGAGCCTCGCGCACGCCGATTCTTCATTTTTTCATTCGACGCGAGCATACGCGCGCTGGAAATAAATAACCGCCGTGCGGCTCGGTTCGCAGACATAGGAATGGTCGATCGATCGTCGAGTCGAGCCGAGGACGAACCTCGTTACCGCAAGTTCACTCTTTCACGGCCCTCGATAACCATCAACGAAAGAGCCAACGCCGCTGCACAGAGGGCAAGAAGGAAAAGTCAGCTGCACGATCCAACCATCGCACGTGGAAGACTCACTCGCTAGTGTCTATTGTTTTTTTCGTCCGATCTCCGCCACCCGTCACCAGAGGTCGCCACCTCCAATTACTCTAAACCATTGCGATCGCTGTGTATATATGTCAGTAATCTCGCTTCCCGATAAGCTTACGTGATAATTCACCAATACGCACAAATCGAGCATCGAAACGCTTTTCCACCGCGCGCGATCCAATAAAATATTTATCACAATCCTCGGCGTTTTTTTCTCTCCGAATGTGTCTCTACTGTGTCGATCGTCGTGTGTGCAAATTCGACGATAGAATGCGCGAGTGAGATGGCCAACGAAACCAACGATTCGCTTTTTTCTGACGCACCAATCGTCTTACGTACGCGAGCCACCTGTTTCGCGTGACGCGCCAACGACACTCGTCGTATACGTTTTTCTCGCTTTTTCATTCTCTCCTTCTCTCTCATTCGCTATATCGCTTCTCGAAACATCTTCTTCTACCGTTCTCGATGCTTTTATAACATCCGATTTTCGGGATGAAACAACAAACACCCGAGCATTTATTTTGACTTTTCGCGAGAATGCTACCAAGGAAAGATAACAACGTCGAGCCCTACGCTCTCGAAGACATGATCTCCGATCTCCAAGCTCGAAGAAACTCTCTCGATCATGAAGACTCCCCTGCCGACCCACTCGAACAACTCAAACAACGCGAAAGAGACCTCGTTCTCGCTGCCGAACTCGGCAAAGCTCTTCTCGAAAGGAATCAGGAGCTTACCAGACAGAGCGAAATTCTCACCGAGGAATACGCCTCCAAAGTCGAGGTCAGTGCTTTTTTCTCACGATTTTTCATAATATTCGTCAAACGACGTTGCTGCGTTGACATTTCGCGAAAACTTAGACACGCGATCTTTCAAATACGAATTTTCCGATTCGTACGATCGTTCGATAACTAAATCTTCATAAAAATGACAATTTCATCCACTGAAAAGATAATTTTGTTGGAAAATATCGATATTTTGTTTTCGATACGTTCGACTAAACGTTTTTTTGAATAATCCCAAAAAATTTTTGTCGTTGCAGCAAGAAATATTCTAGAAAGTCTCTTCGGAAGCTAATTTTTCTCCTTCCAATCGTAAATTTTGCTGACGATTCCGTTAGAAACAAAATATACCGCCAAAATAATGAAAATTTTGAAATTATCCAAAAATATTTATTTTATCGTGTTCAACAAAATATCGACGATTTTTAACGAAATTTCATTTCCAGTGTGGAAACTTTCACTTCGCGACACTTTGCAGGAAAAAAATGAAGCTTCAGTTCGCAACGTTGAAATGCAACGAAAAATGTTCATTTTTATCGATGTATCGATTTTTATCAAAATCATTCAAAGTCTTCGGAGCTCAAAAACTTGTTGGGTCGGGAAAATCGATCGTTTTATCCTCGTAATTACATTCTACATTTCAATAAAGAGCTTTGCCTAAAAAAAAGGAATTTCGTTGCATTTCAACGATGCAAACTTCAACCTCATAAAAAAAAACGATTTAGAGTAATTTTAAAATGAGCGGGATCGAAGAAATTTTGAGACGAAAAAATAGAGAAAGTTAATGGCGAAATGAACGAGTGTTTCGAAAAATCGAGGGAGCCGCGTGAAATGGCGTCTCTGAAAAAAAATTGATCACTGAATAATCGAGAGCATGTTTGAAAATAATTTCGTGTTTGCGCAGCTGATTCGACCGATGAGTAAATATTTTTATCCGCGTCTCTCGGTTCCTTCAAGAAAGTTGAACGTTTTTTTTTTAACGGCGTGGAGCATTTTCAAATAAATCAAGTCTCAATTTATACGAAATTTATTTCTGCGCCGTAATAACGCGCCGTGTGTTGATTTCGACGTTAATGTTCCGACGTCTTTGGCTTAGTTTTTTTTTTTCGCAATCAGACTTCGATTTAAAAAAGTTTTTTTATTCCGTTTTTGCCTTCAAAACGAAAGCGCAGTTCTTATTATCGTAGAAACTCTCTCCGGACTCGAGTTTTTTCATGTTTCGTATACTCGACACGATATTTGCATCAACGACACTGAAAAAAAAATTTTGTTGGAAAAGATCGATATTTAGTTCGATACGTTCGACTAAACATTTTTTTTTTTAATAATCCGTTAGAAACCAAATACGTTGCCAAAATAACGAAAATTTTGAAATTATCAAAAAATATTTAGTTTACCGTATTCAACAAAATATCGAGCATTTTTAACAAAATTTCATTTCCAGTGGAGAGATAAAAAAAAGTAAGGAATATAAAGATTGAATGGATAATTTGGAGGCGAGAGGAATTCGCGTTCGCCGACACGTGTCACGCTGATTTCTACACGTCAATTCGAACGAAGCCCATTAATCATCGTAATTATATTTCTATTTTATTGTACGCGGGCATATACGCGCGCGAGCACAAATAAATATTAATTCGAAGAGTTTCGAAAGGTACGGGATGATATTTTCGACTTACGGAAATTACGAGTGTCCGGAAACTGACGGGGGAAATAAAATTCTTATGCATTTCTCTTCCCTTTACACGCTGCGCGCGACCCAGTCGGTTTTCATTGACGAGTAATTAGCCGCGAACGAGCAGGAATAAGGAAAAAAAACTATCGAGCCAAAGAGAAACAATTACTGCGAGTGTATTACGAGCTAAAATGTTAATTTATTTAAGTCGGACGTGCTTGCAACTCTTTGCAAGAATATCGCACGTTCCACATTTAGTAACAACAATTAAATAGGCCTACTTGATGATTAAGAGAAAGATGATGAAAAAAACTGAGTAGATGCTCGTGTGTAAACATTGAGGTACAAGAAACTTTGCGATCTCTGATCCCGATATTTTCTTTTATTTACTTCAGACGCTTGTGTACACGGTCAGACAAACGATGCTGAAGTTTGCATCGTTGGAATACAACGAAATTCTGTTTTTTCTTGAGCAGAACTCATGATTCTTATGAAATATTCCATCAGGACAATAAAACGATTTTTTTTTAGGATCCAACGACAAAATTGGTACGAAAATTGTCATGGTTTTTGAAAATTAGCAAACAATTAATGGAAAAACGTATTTTTCATTGAGACAAAGAATTCGAGACTAAACTCTTTGACGACGATCAAGTTCTCATCGTTAAAAAAGCATGTAAACGGATGACACTCAAGTTCGCAACGTTGGGGTCGAAAAATACGTTTTTCTATCAATTGTTTGATCAATTTCAAAAACCATGACCATTTTGTGTTTGGATCATAAAAAAAATAGCGTTTTATTCTCCTGACTAAATATTGAATGAAAATCTCGAGCTCTGCTCAAGAAAAAAAAAAGAATTTCGTTTTCCAACGTTGCAAACTTCAGCGTTTTGAAAACTTGTTATTTTTTGTAGCAGAGAGTAAAACTTTCGTACAGTATTTGTCAACGACAACGGGACAGTCTCTTTGGCGAGTCAAAAACTGAATTTACCACAAAAAATTGGGACGAGTACCACTAATTATTAAAATGATGAATAAATATATTTTTCATTGAATTTTCCCACTTTGCCATGAAACTTTTCCATGGAACGATTGCGAACCCGAAATACAATTTCTTTTTTTGCTAAATACGAAGAAATTTCTCACGATTTTATTTTTCTACCTCGACGCAATTTTTTTAGCTTTTCAAAACTGGAAAAAATAGTAGGAAAAAGAAAAACGGAATGGATTATCGTTGAACACTCGCAAAATTTTGTTTTATACGGCGACAGATAAATTTCTTATTGGGCATGAAAAATAAACGAGTTACTTTGGAATGTTTTTTTCCTGCTGATAAGTACGCGGAGTGTGAGTCAGCGACGCACGTTCGATCGAAATATTTTCGAATCCGTTTTGCAGCGTGTTTTACAACTTTGGAAAGCAGTGTTGTGAATTCGAAGGAAAAGAGAACGGAGTTCTCTTTCTACCAAGGTCTACCAAGGTCATTCGAAGGTTAACTCGAAATTTTTAATCAAATAGCCGAAATTTTTTCGGCAGATATTCTTATCGTCCACAATCAAACGCCTTAAGAACAAAAGTTGATTGCTTTTTCATGTAGGAAAATATTGGATAAAAAATAACAAGATTCCACTCGGAGGAATCGAGTGGCTTGAATGACTCTGAGAACGTAACGTCTCTTTCCCAAAATCAAAGAAATATCGTGCTGCTGTCATTCGCGTAATTTCGCTGCCATTAAATGCGGAACGATCGGTTACAGTTGGGGTCAAAACGACCCAGTATGCACTGGAAGGGTTGATCATCAAAATAATGAATAAAAAATATATATTTCGTTGTATCCCAACGATGCAAACCTCAGTGACGTTAAAAACCATGACACTGAAGGTCGCAACGTTCGGGTCCAACGAAAAATACTTTTTCTATTGATTGTTTTTTCAATTTCAAAAACCATGACAATTTTCCTACCGATTTTGTGTTTGAATCCTAAAAAAAGATCGTTTTATTGTCCCGACAAAGTACTCAATAAGAATTTTGAAATCCGCTCAAGAAAAAACGTAATTTCGTTGCATTCCAACGATGCAAACTTAACATCGTTTTAAGGATGTTGACTCCGATGTCGTAAATGATAAGAAACTTCTGAAAATGTGATATATTTTTGCATGAAGTATTTAAGAGATCGTGTAAAAATTTCACGACGATTAGGAAGTTATTTATTCAACAATTATCATTAACAAATTTCCTAGCTACTCAACATCCTCATAAGAAACAATTTTTTTTTTTTAATTTTACCGCAAATAAAATACTGTCGCGTTCCCAAGCATTTTATTTCTTCCAGCAAAATAGCTCACCCTGTATAAACGATGTATACATCACGTACATTAGTGTAATGAGATTATACCGAGACGCACGCGTGTTCCACTGTTACAATAAAATTTTATACGCAGTCTACTTGACGCGAGCATGTAGCATTGGTTATAAAGCGTGTGCTCTAGTCTTTCCTCTCCTCAATTATTTCTCTCCCCCTCTCTCTCTCTCTGCGTGCGGTTTCTGATTCCACTTTATCAGAATCTTATTTTTGTCTTTTCAAAATTATGTTTTAATTATGTCGAATAGTGTTTTTTTTGTTTATTGATTCATCTGCTCTTTGGATGCTTCCTCGGCATAAATAAATACGTCTATCTATCTATTTATCTATCTCTCTTCATCCACGTATGTATATATATATAGATAAACATATACATTGATGTTCGTGTGTGTGTGTGTTTGTTCCTCGTAACGCCGCGTGTGTACGACGGATCGAGATCGCGCAGTACAGCGAAGGCTCGTTCTACCGAAAGCCACGAAAGCGTGGAAAGAAACCACTTGAGCAACGTACCAGTCGTGTACACGAGCCAGACAATGCCCGGCATCACGCTCTGCCTGCCTTTCCGTGCTTTTACCTGTCACCTCCTATCGCATTTGACCCCGGCCTACACAATCTAATTAATTCTCATACACAAACATATAGTTTGTTATTTTTCTATACCCCGCACCAAAGTATGTCGAAAACACAACAAGAAACTATATAATGCTAAATATAATGTTAGAACTGGGGGTGAATCCGTTCATGATAATCGTTTTTATAGCTGAAGCAATTAATCACAAGTGCAGGACTACGTAGATAATCAGAAACTTGAAGTTTCTCGAACTGAGTGAAAACTTATCAGAAATACACGAGGAGAAAAGTTTTGAACGTTTTACGTAAGTATCGGTGATGGAAAATAATTGTTCTTTATGTTTTTATTTTATTGTTTTTTTTTCGATCATTTTTGGCGACTCGTCATCGTAACTTCGTGCGAACGGACGACGTTGAAGTTTGCATCGTTGGCTTGCAACGAAATTCCATTTTTTTTATTGAGATTCTTATTCAATATTTAGTTCGGACGATTAAACGATATTTTTTGGGATCCAAAGACAAAATCGGTCAGAAAATCTTCGTGATTTTTTAAATTGAACAAACAATCAATGGAAAAACGTATTTTTCGTTGGACCCCAACGTTGCGAACTTCAGTGTCATCGACAAACACACATTTTCGGCAATCGAAGTAGAAAAATTAATTGAGGACCCCAAATTTACTGAATCGCGTATTTTAAGTTTTTTTTTTTTGCAAAATGTTGTCCATGGTGACCATGAGTCCAACTGTTCGCTTTAAATTGGAAAAATCACGAAAACAACAGTACAAGCGCAAAACAGCAACGTTCGCTGTGTTTTCGTTCACACGGCCGTGCCGCGATGTCGAAAATATACTGCCACGTTTTTCGGCTTTCTAATACATTATTATTTTTCGCGGATATTTTATTGAGCAATTAAGCGGAATTGTCGGCAATTGAAGTTGGTGAGAGAAATGATTTTAACACGAGTCATAATTCGATATAGTTACGAACGTTTTTTTTATCGCAAATTTACTGCTGGAACAGAAAACATTTTAATTTTTTTTCTTCATGTTTTCAATATATTTTGGATTGTGAAAAAAAATTCCCTGTTCTGGTTCTCACTTCGTATCAAAATGATAGAAAATTTATAATTACTCCGTAAAAAATCGACAATTTTATGTCAGAAACATTTTGTCATTTTTCTAATATTTTTTTAAAAACGTTTTTATCGTAATAAAGTTGAATGTTCAATCAGGATCTGACAAGGATATCTGAATTTGTCCCTTCCACATGATTTCTTAAGGATATAAGCAAGGACCTTGCGAGGTCCTAATCATTTTTTTTTATAAGGACCTTTTCTATGAACATCGTTACATTCCTTGTAATGTCCATATCAGGTAATCTAGCTAGGACCTCATATGGGGAATTCGGTTGAACATACTCAGGTCCTTATAATATCCTAGGGTAAATTTCTAGTCGGGAGGAATAAAAAATGTTTTGTCGCGGTAAAAAAAAGGCGGGAAACTGGTTGGGCATTAAAAATATGGACCAGGCCACCAGGGCTAGACACACCGAGCTCCGCATATGCTTTTTACACACTTGCACATCGCACATCTGTTACGTGTATTTATTCCTACGAACTCATCCGATACAATGCAAACGTTGCCGGGTTTACGATTTTCTCGAGACAAGCCCACAATGCTCCTTTTATTCCTCACGCTAATTTCCGGATACGCCTGTTTGCAGAAAATGCCTCGATGATACCATCGCATTCGTTTCTTCTTTCCCTTTCTCTCGCTCGCTCTCTCCCCCTCCCTTCTCCTTTTTTTTTTCTCTATTTTTCATTCTCCACGAGCTCTCTCTTCCGTTCCTTTTCGGGAATCAAAGGAAAAGACGTAATTTACTTGGACGTTACCTTTGTGTCACTCCAGATGTAATTTCTACACGTGACGTTTATATACACCAAAGTATACGACCTACAAACACACACGCGCGTTAATATGGAAGTATGAGTTATTAAGGTGTTTTGATTTATTAACGTTATGCTGTTATTTGTTCGTTACAAGGTTATCCATTTTTCATGAGGATCTCCAGCGTTTGAAATACATAACTTTATGAGTAAATGAATTAATTTATTAATTTATTTATAAATTGTTTAATTTATTCAAAGTTGAGCAAATTTATTATTAATTTATTGATTAATAATTTATAAATTCATTCATTTTCAATAAATAAACCAATTTATTCATTAGTAAATTGATTATTTATAATAAATCTATTATGAACAAATAAATGTATTTATCAATCAATTATTTATAATAAATTTATTACGAATTATTAAATCAATTTATTAATATTTAATGTTTGTCTATCTATTTTTTTTTTTTTTCCATTTTTGGAATATTTTAAACCCTTGGCGATCTAACGGGGTCAGGATTAGCCCGAGCGCAACGTGACCGGCGTGTTAATGGCCAACAAATGATTGATCGCGTGTTAATTGATTCTTTTTTTTTTGTTTCTTCTATTTCTCGCTTTAATTCACGCTGAAATTTCGTGCAGTACGGTTATCATGTCATTGAAATGATTCATAAAAACAATGGACAATAGTTAACTCTCAAATTTTCAGAGAAATGTAATTGCAGAACGTCTTCTACTCGCTAAACGTCCATTTAGTATAGTTGATGCTCTAGTAAACACTCTAACGCGAATTATTTCCGAGCATATGCCAACATTGAAAATATTCCTTATGAACCTCGATTCCAAATAGGAAAAACAAAGTACAGCAAGACCTGGAAAGATCATCAAAAATTTTCAAGTTCTCTTCACTTTTTCAAAAATGCTTCGCATCTATTTTTTTCTGACACATTTTTATATGCTCCCGAATTTTTCGAGTCGCTCATTAAGAATCTTAACCCTAAATTTGGTAATTCAAAATTAAGTGTTTTTAAAATTTTCCCGGCAAAAAGTAATAAAAGGAAAAAAATTGCTCTTTCGATTTTGACATTAAATTGCAACAACACAATTTCTTTTTTTTTTTATGAAAAAAGAAGAAAACTCGACTCGTTAGTTTGACGTTCCTGCAATTACATAATAACGACTGCCCATTTTTTTATTTTTAACTTTTATTAATATTCCAGGAAGAATATTGAACCAAAAAATTGGTTATTTTTGTTGTAACGCAGTGACAGGAAAAACTAGAAAAGAAATGGTGCGAGAACGCTGATCCCATAACGGCCGAGAGGGTACACGAAAAATCGAAAAAAAAAAACAAAAAAAAAACAATTGAGTATTTTCAGCACTGAACTATCGAAATTGAAAAAAAAAATAAATCGCAGTTTGAATGAAAAGAACTCAGGGCCACGTTCCAAGCCGCTGTACCGAGAAAATTTTAATACATTTATTTGTCTTTTGCATACGTGAGTGAAACGTGACGAATGAGTATAAAAAGCAAAGCCATCGCGTGTCCCCAAGTCCTTCCATGTTGCTGAATGTTTCTTTATATTTAATACAATCCACTTGGGCGGAAGTTGCCGCGCGAAAATTGCACGTTTCCGCAAACTTTTATTTTTATTATTTTTATTATTTTTATTTCTATTAACCCTCTCCGCGTTGTCATTATTATTTTATTGCTGTCAATCGTCTCTTCGTTCTGCAACAATAAACTCTTCGTTCCAACTCTTGCAGTTTCCAAGAATTATCGAAACAGCTATTGAGCGTTAATGACGAGGAAATTTTTTTTTTTTACCGAAGCTTTCGGCTGAATTAACAAACAATTTAAAAAAAAACACACACGTCGCGAAAAATGTAATTTTTCTCAATTTTTTATTGTCATTTATTATCAAATTTTTTTTTCACTGTCGTTTGTATTTTCTTAACAATCAATTAAGTTTCCAATCCAAGCTCGTTGACTCGTCGCTCGGTTAATCCGCTCTGAAGAATCTTTAGTCGTATAATTCTCAGCCGATGACTTGACATTTTTCGTTGTTGCAAATATTGTCATTAATTGGAGCGTTGTTAGCGTAATTCTCACGGAAATTTCTAGATCGAAATAACTGTCCAAGTTACGAGCAGTTAGAGTTTTGCGAATAACCTCGAGCAGCGCTTCGTTGTTCCCACTTTTTTAGTCCGGCTCCCGAGCAGGTAGGTTCTTCTCCCGTTATTTTACGACGCTCCGCGGGGACACTTGACAGTTATTTTGTTGCTTTGTTCCCCAACGTTTTTTTCTTTTAATTCAACGACGCGATTGCACGACGAGCGAAAGTGAGTTTCGCGGCGACAACGAAAGCGATATTTTTGCAGTTTTTATTCTTCCGGTGAAATTCAGATTAGAGATAGGATTCGCAAACAATCTCAATATTTTTTTCACATTTTCATCGATGTTTCGATCGTTCAATTCACTCCCAAGTTTTTCCAAGGCCAAGCATCACGAACCAACTCGTCCGATAATTAAGTGGAGAATCTTCAATTTGATTAAATTCATTAAATTCATTAAATTTATGAAATTTATGAAACTTGTGAAATTTATGAAATTTATGACATTTATGAAATTCCATAAATTTATTGGAAATAAAATTATTAGCCATTAAATTTATTTTCAAAAAATTCGACCCCTCGAGTGAGAGGTTTCCGGAACGAATTTTTTCTTGCACAATTTATCCTCCATTTTTTTGAGCTCAAGAAATCAACTCGTGAAATAAAAACTGCAGAATTTTTTTTTCATTTCGTGGCAATGCGTTTTTTTTAAAAATAAATTCGCATCCATTTTGTTGGGAAACTGTTTGCACATTGTCAAAATAATTGGAATTTTAATGAGCTGAATAAAAAGGTGATAACGGGGAAAAACAAAACATTCCATTGCGTATCTCTCGTCTCTGCGTATTATACGCTTCGATGAAGGAATACACTCATTGCTGCTCTTGGAAGCCATAGCGAAGAGATAAACATATAGGCAGAGCAAAGCGTACGAACGCATATACGGATAAAGGTAACAGCAGAGCTCCTACCGCCTTTTACTTTCTATCGTGATTGTTGGCCATCGTTACGATAGTTAAAAGAGCTTCTCGAGATTATATATGTATATATGTAAACGTTCCGGCTGGATGATCGAGAATCACTGCACATCGGGAGACAGAAAGAAAGAGTCAGGTGCTCGTGTATATTTCTAAGATTTTAAGTTAAGGTATTGCCATTACGAAACGACTTTATTTAGGGTTCTTGAAAAATTTTGTATAAATGTTCTTGCCACCAAAACTAACAGTTTTCTCCTGTGAAGAAAAATTTTCTGACATTTAAAACTTGAGATATTTAAATTCCAATTTTTTTTTTTTTCGTTTCGTTAAAAACGTTGCGAGAAAAAAAAACAAAAGAAACGCGACTTTACACGCGTTTAGATGGGAAAAATAAAAAATTGGAAATTAAATATCGAAAAATTCTAAATGTCAGAAAAATCTTCTTCAGAGGAGAAAACTGTTAGTTTTGGTGCCAAGAACGTTTATACTATGACGTTGAAGTTTGCATCGTTGGAACGCAACGAAATTCTTTTCTTTCTTTAGCAGAGCTCATTATAATTATTTAATATTTGGTCTGGACAATAAAACGATCCTCTCTTGTTACCGAAAAACTTAATCGACAAAAAAAATTGCCATGATTTTTAAAATTCAATAAATAATTAATTTTTAAAATATTTTTCGTTGAAGCTCAACGTTGCAAACTTCAGAGTCGTTTTATACTAAATTTTGAAAGATCCCTAAATAAAGTCGTTTTGTGATAGTAATACGTTGAGCTCGATCGTCAGCCATTGATTTCGAGACCAAAATCCCTCAATGAATAGTTAAAAAAAACTATTAATCTTTAGAATTAAAATTAAATTATTTTGATATCTTGGTAAAGAAAAATTCAATTTTAATGAATTTAGAATTTATCAGTTTGATAATATACGTAGATAGAAACTCATTGCCACTTTTTTAAATATTCGATCCAACGTCTATTTTCAACGCATGCTGGAGAAAAATTATCTAATACCCGACGTACTCGTTGTGCTGACGAAAAATTCGATTTTTTCAATTGGATACTTTTCTCCGGAGGAAACAAGATTGAAACCGAAGCTGGCCAACTTTCGAAACGAACCAGCCGAAACGCTAACGTGTGTATACGTTTACATATCGCAAGGTTCCTCCACCTTGTCGTCTCTCGAGAGTCACGTCCAAAGCACGGGGAAATAAGGTCGAAGCAGTCAGTTTTGTTTACAAAAAAATCCGATGCTTCGTTACCGAGAGATTCGATCGGCGATTGTCCTCAACAAAGGACATGGAGAAGAGCAAACGCTCGAGTCTATTCGTCCTCTTGGTTCGGCCAAATCGTTTTCCCCCTCCCTCCCGCACTCTCGTGCGGCGTTCTTCTTTGAATGTAAACATTTTTTTGGTGCGTCTCACTAGCGATGTTTTCGAGAAAAAGCTCAAAACAGAACAAAAGGGAAAGTCAAACGAGGAATATTCTATTGCAGAGAAAATAATAATGAATAATAAAAACTTTTGTTTCTCGCGTCGCAGAAAATTACGTTTCCATCACGTACGCGCAATAACGTTTCGATTCATTGCTCGAATGATGCGCGATTTTACTGATGATGCAAATCAAGGTCACTGTCACTGGTGCGACGCCCCAGTGGCATCTTCCTTTGCGTTTATAAATCCATCCACGTATATTGCACTGGAAATGAATTTTTTTAAAAAATGTTCGATATTTTGTTGAACACGATAAATCTAAATATTTTTGGATAATTTCAAAATTTTCTTTATTTTGGCAGCATATTTGGTTTCTAAAGGAATCGTCAGCAAAATTTACGATTGGAACGACAAAAATTGGCTTCCGAAGAGACTTTCTAGAATATTTTTTGCTATGACACAATTTTTGGGATTAAAAAAAAAAAAAAACGTTCAGTCGAACGTATCGAACTAAATATCGATCTTTTCCAACAAAAAGTTTACTCCCTCGTGGGCGATGCCTCATTCGTTCGACAATTAACTCTCAACGATTATGCAACCAAGAGCAACGAGCTCATTGGTTTCTATCATCCCCATGGCTGGTGCTATATTTTCGCTGTGCAAACCGACGCGCGCTAGTCTACCGATCACACTTTGTGTCCCGTTCACATTTTCTCATTCCTTCCTTTTTTTTTTTACCATGAGTCACCGTTCGATTATCGAGTTTACTTTTACCTAACGCATTTCAATAAATCAAACTAAATGTCTCGCCTCCTCGTAGACCTTGTACGTTTGCCACAAACGCTAAATTCTTCGTAAATTTCAAATCGTTATGACACTGGAGTCCGCATCGTTGCGGTCCAACGAATTTTCTTTTTTTTATCAATTGTTTGTTCAATTTAAAAAACCATGACATTTTTCGTACCGATTTTCACTTTGCATGTATGCAAAAAAAAATCGTTTTACTGTCCTGACCAAATATCGAATAATAATCATGAGCTCTGCTCAAAAAAATACACAAAGTTCGTCTGATTTAAAAAAAAAAAAATAATTTTCCTTTCTCCGTCATTTTTCATGCAATAATTATTTTTTTTCGGTTTCGCGTGATAATGGAATTACTTTTTGGTTTGTTTGAAGAAATATGAGGCCAAGTACGATCGTACAAATGAAGACTGTCGTACTTAAATATTAGACTAGACAGAGAATGTGCGCGGCATCAATTGATCGATGTTGGCATTGAAAACCTCCATAAAGATAACGCACAACTTGTACAAGGGAATAAAAAAATTGATAACGTTTTTTTTTATTTTTTATAGTGAACTTCAAAAACTACAGCGCCGAAAAATTCAGTCCCCCGCACACTGTTGAAATGAAGGAAAAACATGTGTGTTTTTTTTTTCTTTCGACCAAAAAAAAAACGATTTCCCGTCTTGCTTTTTTTTTTTCAATTAGAATATTTTCATTAAAAACTAGTTTGGCCTGAAAATCGTACTGGCAAAACTAGTTTGTCCTGGAAAATCGATAGAGGGCTCTGTAGATTCTTCTGAAAGTCGCGGACATCCTGGTACCATAACAGTACGAGAATAATACATCGCGATCGTGGATAACGTCATTTCGTATGACTCACGTCCCCCGTGTTTTTTATAAAGTTTCTGCATCCGTGTTTTCGTGTTTTGAATAATTCGTTCCCCAAAAAAGCAAAATCCAAGCGCTAAAGTGCTCACGGTCACAGTGTTAATTTGTTTCCGAAATATCTAATATTTTGGTCTCGGAAAATAATAAATTAGACGCCCAAGCTTAAGGTCACCTAATTTAGAACTTTCGAACTTGTAAACCAAGCAATTCTCGAAGCGAAGGCTCCACACTTTTTTATACTTCGTAATTATTCATTTATGTACAAGGTATCGAAAGAAAAAATGGAATTCGAGGATCAACGGGAATTTTAATATGTAACTTTGTTATTTGACGTAAAAACGCGCTACGCGAGATCGAACATTGAACGAGCGGAAGAGTGAAAGTAGTAGGAGGTTGTTATGCAGCATTACGGGCGAAGGAACTCCGGGATCTAATAATAGTTGGACAAACCGCTTCGGGAATCGAATTATAAACTACTCGACACACCACGCGAGTTTTTCTTCCCGATCCTCGTTTTTATACGTTTTTTTTTTTTTTTACACATCGACACTGGTCGCTCGACTCATAATCAGGAATGATTGAGTACGCGCTGCACTCAAAACCACAACGTCATTTTGCCTCCCGGGACAATTCACTTTCACGGTCTCGACTTTTCTTTTTTGCATTTTCATTTTTTTCACTCGGACGATCGGCGCTCGAGAAATATTACGCAATTGCTCGATGAGTAACCACGGGAGACCAAGGCCACAGCCTATATTACAAGCTCCCTCATCAACAGACTCGAAAGTTTCGCGCGCTCACACATTCGCACTATCGCTTTTTTTTATGTTTTCATGACTTTTGTTTTTTTTTTCTTGCAACGTTTTTAACGGAACGTGAATTCAATTTACACGCGTTTACATGGGAAGAATAAAAAATTTGGAAATTAAATATCTCAAATTCTAAATGTCTGAAAATTTTTCTTCTTAGGAGAAAACTGTTAGTTTTGGTGCCAAGAACGTTTATGCAAAATTTTGAAAGAACCCTAAATAAAGTCGTTTTCTTTGAACCCGCAACCGCTCGTCCTTTGTTTACCAACGTGTTTGTTTATATTTTTTATATCTGCACGATCGCTGGTGCATATCGCTACTCTTTAGTAAATATAACAACAACGAAGCTGGAAAGGAAAAGTTGAATGTGTCAGAGCGCGGAGAATAATAACGGTTGATGCAATTAGTAATCGGGAAAGGGAGAAAAACGACTGTGAAAAAGAAGGAAAAACACACACACACACACAAGGCGCACGATCCTCTATATACACAGCTCTTTTGTAACAAGTTTAAACCACTCATTCGGTCAGCAGGTCTCTTGCGAAATGGCTAAAGTACCGGAGGTGAAAATCATATCCTTCGAGTAGCTGATGCGATGCTCGCACTTTTTGTTTTTATCATCGAATCACCTCCAAGACCTTTGTTTAGCTTTCTTAATCGTAAACATACGTTCGTGTTTACTTTTGTGTTTACGTACCAATTGTGGCGACGACTTCGCTCGACCTGTTGTCAGGCTTTCCACGAACGTCGAGTCAATTTTTTGTTTTTTTTTTCGGAGGACGAAAAATTCAGCCAATATAAGTGCAAAATCGATATTTTGTATTTAAAAAAAAATAATCAGCGAAAAAAGTCTATTTCGCTCGAGATCTACAAGTTTTTTCCTCATTTTGCGCGTTTTATTGGCACGTACCAAAGGCGAAAAGGCGAAATGCTATTATAGCCTAAATGCTTCAACTTGTGCGATGTTTCTTGAGGCGACGATATCAGTTTCGTATTATCGCCCACGCTTCTGCATAGTTTCGATCGACTAAAAAATTTTTTTTTCGCTTTATTGACGATCCTGGTTCCGGGACACGGTGAGATCGCGATGATCGCATCCCTCGTTGATATTCAAGTATTATTCATCATGCTTTTTTATAGACGACACTGTGGCTGTCGCGAAACGATGACTCGATCAGCGTGATTAGCATATTTACAGCAAAAAAAAAAAATACACGTTTTTCGATGAATTTTTTCGTCAAATAGAAAATCGAACATTGTCGTTTTTATGGGGAAAAAAATTCGTGAAAATAAGACAAAAAATGTGTTTCGATCTTCTTTGAATTTGCATTTCATTTTTCTGAATGGAAACGACATCTTTTCGACTTAGTCTTCGAAGCCAAAATCTTGATTTTTGGCGATTTTTACTAAAAATTTTCGTTCTGCGAAAATTGGAAGAAAAAAAATTGTATTTTTTTTTACGACTTTATCGAAAATTAAGTGTTTCGATTGGTTGAAATAAAAATTCAACGGGAAATAGATTTTTGGAAAAAAATGGAATAGAAAATGGAAATAAATGAAAATATTTAATGTCTCCCCGCGGTACAGAGTCTCGAACAAGAAAGGCATCTGCTGAGACGACGACTGGAGGAGGCGAGAGGCGAGAGCGAGGCCAGAGCTTTGGAACTTCAGAGTGACGTCGAGAGCCTAAGGTCACAACTAGAGGAGCAAGGTGATCGCGCGAGAAGAGCCGAAAGAGATCAAGCCACTCTCGTTGCTGAACTGACCGCTCAAAACACTCGGCTGGCCGATCAACTTAGAGAATCTGCCAAACAGGAGGAACAATTGTTGATCGAGCTCAGAGTTCTGAGAGAAAAATGCAACGTCCGGAGTACAACCCTCCAAGACCATGTTAGCAGTCTCGAAATCCTCAGAGACGAGGTAATTCATATTTTTCATTTGCCAAATTCAATAAATAAATTTTTTTTAAATCAGGATTTTTTAATTTACATTTTTATAATTTTTTTAAATTTTTACTTATTTCTGTATTTGTCGTTTTTCCAAGTCTCCACTAGTATTTTTATTTTTACGTCATGTAAAAACATCGCAGGAACTATTTATTCAAATAATTTGGCTGTTAAAGTTTTTTTCACTAAACTGGAGTATAAATTTTTTCCAAATTTTCTCAAATTTTTCCAAAAAATTTCAAATTTATACGATTTTTTTCAAATTTTTTCAAATCTTCTCAAATTTTTCAGTTTTTCGAAATTTTATCAAATTTTTTTAAAAATTTTCAAATTTATACAAATTTTATGGATTCATGTTTTTTTTTAAATTATTATACTTGGTCCAGGTGCAACTCGTTTCCGCACAGAGGACGGAACTCGAGAGGAGATCGCTCGAATTACGAGAAGAACGAGCCCGGGCGGTTGCTGCTCTCGAGGAGGCTGAGGAGAGAGCCTTGGCTCTTGAAAGACTGAGTCACGAGGCTGATCACCGGGCGAGAGTAGCCGAACAAGAAAGGTTCGTTCGATTGTCCTACAAAAAAAATATAATTTAAAAAACTTGAAAATAGAATCGCTGGTAGTTAAATTGCAGAATAAATAAAATTTATAAATAATAACGTTGCGACCGGAAAGGAAATTTAATTTTTTCGACATTTTTGAGTTCAAAAAATTATCGGAAGGAAAAAAAATGAAATAAAACAAAAAATCCTCACATTTTCAATGTTTAAATAAATCGAATAACGAGCAAATGCCAACGATTAGTTTTTAAAAAATTGTTCACTTCTATTTCGCCGATAAAAAATACTTTCACGTCCTGATGTGTAAGGAGGTCGTCGTTGCGTAATTCTTTCGGTCTATTCACGTAATTTCCATATCGAAAAAAAGGCATTGACCTCAATCGTCCAGGCGTAAGGAAACATATGGCCAGCACTCTCGGGGATGCACGATTATTTTTCGAGACTCTTGAGATAACTGCCAAAAATACGAGTCCTCGAATTCTAGTCCTGAACCAAGTTTCAATATTTTTTTCCGTCCACGATGTTCTCAGAGAAACAAATATTGCAGCTTGATTTCCGATGGAAATGGGGCAACGTTGACTTTGATTTTTTTTTCAAAAACGTAACCGTGCCCGAGATGAATCGGCAGAAGGATTTTCAAGATAATATTCGAGATAATTTTCATACATTTAATGAAATAATAAAATTAAAATATAAAGAAATAAACAAATCGGTGAATAAATAAATATAATTTAATTAATAAAGATATAAAATTACTAAAAATGAGGACGTTCGTATTTCTCAAATTTTGTTATACAGAAAAAAACGGTTTATCGAAATTTTCAGCAGATAATTGCAATAATAATAATAATAATGAGTTATTATTATAAGAGAGTTTTCAACTCAACAGAATCGGAAATCGACTCTGTTATTGTTTGAGCCAAAATGGTTGTTAACTAGATTTTGTTTTTACATATTAAAAAGAGATGAACTGGCGACTCAATTGGCAGCGATCGAAGCTGAGAGGAGAGCGAGATCAGGCTCGATACAGAAGCCACCTAGATCACTGCTCGCGGAAATGGAGTACGAAGTGAGCGGAAGTTCTCTCGGGGATGCCGAACAGGAGCCCAGAACGGAAATAGCCAGAGCGTGCAAACGTCTGCGCGAGCTGGTATCACATTTGAGACGAGGCGAGGACGACTCTGGTCTTCAAAGTGACTGCGACGAATCCATGCTCCTCATTGGCAACCCAGGAGAAACCGCCGAACAGGTAAGTTTGTCTTTTTCACGATTGACACATTTTTTCTTCATTCCAGCAAGCCATCTCGTCTCCACGAGAAATTTGACCCTTCATTTTTCAAAAAGTGTGTTTTTTTTTTTGTTTTTTCTTCATCAAACTTGCACTCCATGACATTTGTTTGCTTTTTTTGGTTACCCAGGCAAACTGCCCACCCGGAACGCTATCGGATCTGGTCGAAGAGGTATTCGGTCTTGCCCTGTCGGGACGAGGTGCTCCCAGCGAATTGGGATTGGCCGTCGAGCTGCACCGCGTTACCGAAGAGTTGGACAGTACGAATCAGCAATTGAAACAAGTGCAAGAAGAGTTGAAACGTCGGGGAGAGGCGTTGCTCGATACGACGAGCAAATTGAGTGTTTGCGAGGCGGAACTTCGGGGAGTGAGGGAAGAACGAGATCGAGCGAGAGGAGACATCGAAGATTCGGAACTTACGAAGGACGAAGTGCGGGCTCAAGCTTACGCGGTTCGCGATCAAGCAGTCGCTAGAAAAAATCGCGCCGAAGTCGAACTCGCCAGAACGAGAATCGACGTTTTACAAGCCAACAGCCAATTGATGGAAGCGATTCAACAAAAAATCGAACTTAGCCAACAGCTCGAACAGTGGCAAATGGACATGCAAGCGCTTCTCGACGAACACGTCAGAAGCAAATTAACACCAGCGACTAATGTTCCCATCGGCAATAATGAAAATTCCGAGGTTACTGCGCCGGCTAGAAAAAAAAGGAGCACCGGCTCTTCCAAAAAAAGATTCGGTCTCTTTTGATCGATTGACAAAAATCATTATTACCGAGTGATATCCGGGACTCTCGTACTTAACGTATTACCATCACAATACGACTTTATTAAGGATTCTTGGCAAAATTTTCTATAAACGTTCTTGGCACCAAAACTAACAGTTTTCAATTTGAGATATTTGAATTTTTTTATTTTTCCCATCTAAACGCGTGTAAATTAAAATCGCGTTTCTTTTGTTTCTTTTCTTGCAACGTTTTTAACGAAACGTGACTTCAGTTTACACGCGTTTAGATGGGAAAAATAAAAAATTCAAATATCTCGAATTGTAAACGTCAGAAAATTTTTCTTCACAGGAGAAAACTGTTAGTTTTGGTGCCAAGAACGTTTATAGAAAATTTTTCAAGAACCCTAAATAAAGTCGTTTCGTGATTGCTTGAAAAACGTCTCAACTGTTTTGTGAATATCCATGCGACGTACACTCGCCTTTGTAAATCATACGTCGCGTCTTGTTTACACGATGTACAAACTTTTTGTAGATTCAAATATTCTAACTTTTCTATTTCGAATAATCGACCAACCATCGTCGATCTCATCCCCCATGCTACACCGGAATCTCGCAAACATTTCTATTGCCCGAGAAACTACGACGTTTCTTTCCTCCTACTTTTCTTACTCACGAGAATCATCCTTCTGTACATAATTTATACTGTTATTCGTTACGTGTGTACTTAACGGCAGAATCCCTTTTTTTCCATCCCGGAAACCGACACTCAGTTAACGTATTACGATTACAAAACGCCTTTATTTATGGTTCTTGAAAAATTTAGTATAAACCTTCTTGGCACCAAAATTAACAGTTTTTTCCTATAAAAACAAATTTTCTGTCGTGCAGAATTCAAGATATTTAATTGTCAATTTTGTATAAATTTTTTATTTGCCAATTATTTAATTGCCAATTTTTTATACATTGTTTATAAAAAATTTCCAAATCGCGCATTCGGAAACGTTTTTTTTTTTTCGAAAATGCACCATCGAACAATCGCAAAAAAGGTAACGTAGCGCAATTGGATTATTTTTCCAATTTCAATCGAAATTTCTGGAAAAATCTGGAAATTTAAACTTTTCACCGGAGTGTCGGTTTGCTGGATGGAAAAAAAAAAAAATAATTGTCCCACGATCGAGAGTCTAATGAAGAAAATAGTATTTAACTAGAAAACGATGATATTAATCATGTTGAAAATCGTTGTGTCCGACTGTTTGTAGAAATACGATAAGGCGTGTTTTACTTTAAACTTTATTCGTGCGAAATATTTACAGTCGCATGGAGACTTGTGAATAGACCGTCGCAGGCCGTCCGCCTTCTATCCGTCCGACTCTAATGAATTTTTTAGCCGAGCGAGTGTCAAGAATGTCCGTACGAATTTTAATATTTTATTCTCGTGTGTGTGTGTGAGTGTGTGTTGGTGATTAATGTATGTTGTAAATATGTAGAAATAGATGCAGAGCATAAAAAAATAAAAAAACATTATCGTGCGATATTGGAAAATGGAGGCAACGTTGATTTTTTGCGATCGTTGCTAAGGAGAATCGAGTTTCGTGGAAAAATTGTGCGAAACTTTATTTTAACCCTCCGTAGACACACATGGGTCTGGGGCGTCCTACCGTTTTTTTTTTTTTTTTTACTCTACTTGGACTCGTTTAAAAAATGGGAAAAAATTCAGGAAAGTAGTTTTTGATCTCTAGAAAGAGAGCCTGCACTGAGGGATAGATAAAAATTCTTTTTATTATTGTTATTCAATTTCTAATCGATAGGGAAAACGAGAAATTCGCTGAGTGGGCTGGACAGCCCAGACCCATGTGTGTCTACGGAGGCTTAATGAAAATTTGCTTCGTAATAAGCGCAACGAGTCAAGGTCGTCGCTCGTTTCTATTGCTCGACGATAATGTTTCCATTTTTATTCTCGCCCTGTACATATATTCGTGTACGAGGCATTTCACACGAAAGCTGAATTCTTTGAGCCTCATTATTTCTGAATATTTTCAATATCCTTACTATACCTTCGTCAGGAAAACGAATAACTTTTCAAAACAAAAGAACAAAAAAAACACAAGACGATGCCTTACTGTTTTAATTAATTGACAAATTTCCTCGTCGTTGAATCATGTCGATTTTTTCATTTCTATTTATTCAGAAATTGAGCCTGGCAAATTGGAATGGCTTGGGAAATTATTGTGGAAAGTTGGAAATTTCATGGGCGAACGAAAATGACGAATGTTTCAAAATTTCTAGTGAAATGCCTCGTTCATACGATCCCACGTTGTTGTGTCCATGTTCAGACGCTATCCAAGAAGGAGGGTGGCACACACAACAATGTTAAAAGCATAGGAAAATTCTAAATTTATTAGAATTTAATGAAATTTGGTGAGTATATTCTTTAGTATTAAATATGAATATACAAATTTTTTCAACATTTTTCTTCTACATAGTTTTCGAGTTATTGAAAACTAGAGTTTCCATGCATAAGCATAGGATTCAGATATATATATATAGGTATATCTTTTGTATATTGTAAACTCCAATTATTCGACAACTATGTAGACGAAAAATTTGAAAAAAAAAAAAATAGTGTCATCGTATTTGATGCTAAAGAAGGTTATTAAATTTTTTTTATTAAATTCTTATGATATTGTCGTATGTAGCCAACCTCCTTAATTCGACTTACATCCATTATCGACAAGGGTTTTTCAAATGCGCGTGAAAAATTTTCTGCGTTGTGTTTTTATATGAAGAATGATTGTGCAACGAAATAAATGTGTGCGAGAGTGCGCGTGTCCTGCTGATATCGGCGGACAATTCGATCATTATTATTTTTCGATTTAAATCCATTTTTATGTTGATTCCTTGCTTTCGAGTTTCTCCACCAAGATTATTCAATGGCCGGTGGAGACGGAGGAGAAAAAAATATAATCGACCATCAAAAGAGCGAAAAGTCTAACGTCATGTCGGCGAATATTAGCAAAGAGGGTATTTACCATAGTTGAATAATGTGTAATAATGCGACGCCATGCTCGGCAATCATATTTGTTACATGCGAGCATCGTAACACGTGAACCGTCGAGCTGCGTCGCGATCTCGACTCAGCACTGTGACACATATATATTTATTTAATAAAAAATAAAAAATACAGCGAAAATGCAGATTTGCTAAGTCATTTGGCTCGTACGAATCATTTGTTTAGGAAGAATTGTTTCTTTTTCACAGCTCTCGACCTCGTGCACGTGATATAATGCAAATCCACAAAAAAAGGTTTCAGGAATTCTGCAAATTCGACGATAAGAAATCATTAAAATTATCAAACTGCTGGTCGAATACATTTTGCAATTGTTGAAACATTTTTTATTTATTTGATTTATTTGATTTATTTTATTTATTTTATTTATTTTATTTATTTTATTTATTTTATTTATTTTATTTATTTTATTTATTTTATTTATTTTATTTATTTTATTTATTTTATTTATTTTATTTATTTTATTTATTTTATTTATTTTATTTATTTTATTTATTTTATTTATTTTATTTATTTATTTTTGGCCGGACCATCAGCTTTCGTAGTTATTGTTTTCGAATGATTTTTTTTTTGTTTGCGTGCAAAAAAAAGGATGAGAATATTTTTTTCAAAGGCTTATCATCGGGACGATCGCTATCCAATCACAGCGATCGGGAGTGACCGCATTATTTCAACTAGAACAAAGAAAGCCCTCCCCCCTCCCATCGCCAAGAGAGTTTTCCGACCTGGATGCAAAAATCTTGAGCTTTTCAATGTTCGCAATAATTTGAGCCTCACGCTCTCGAAAACATGAACCCGAGTAATGAAGACTATTCTCTTGTGTCAACAGGAGACTATATCGACGATGGGTTCGATAATATGGAAGAACCATTCGAGCCAGAACCCACCACCATAGACGAATTGTACGAAATTCTTAAGGAAAGAAACACAAAACTGCTGGAAGAAATCTCCGAACTCAAGAAAGAGCGCGATGAGCGCAATTTGCAAGTTGAGGTTAGTTTATTGCTATTATTCTTGTTATCGTTCCCACGACTATTTGGAAATCTCTTTCTCCCACGACTATTTGGAAATATATATATATATATATATATATAAAAATCGAAAAAATGAAAAAAAAAAAAAAAATAATTACCCAAGAATTTTCATCAATTTTCAACTTATGGTGTTTTGATTAATTTCTATGGTCCCACCATATTATTGCATGGTACGCCATTGCCGAGTGATAAGAAACATTAGAAAAAAAATTACAGCTGTTTTAAGGTATTACAAAACGACTTTATTTAGGATTCTCTCAAAATTTAGTATAAACGTTCTTGGCATCAAAACTAACAGTTTTCTCCTATGAAGAAAATTTTTCTGACGTTTAGAATTTTGAGATATTTAATTACGCGCGTTTAGATGGGAAAAATAAAAAATTGGAAATGAAATATCTCAAAATGCTAAACGTCAGAAAATGTTTCTTCAGATGAGAAAACTGTTAGTTTTGGTGCCAAGAACGTTTATACTAAATTTTGAAAGAAACCTAAATAAAGTCGTTTCGTGATAGTAATGCTTTAAAGAATTTTGACCAAAAAAACTATTTTTCGGTATATCGCTCGCTGGTCGAAATTATTTTTCATGTTTCGAAATTCGTCCATTTAGTATTTTATCGTCCCATGCGTGCTGTTTGCTCGTGTTACAGCGTTTACATCAAGACTATCGTTCACTGAAATCGAAATTGAGTAATGCCGAAGCCGAATACGATGACAAAGTGTCGGAACTTAAAGACGCTCTCGCAAAGTCAGAATCGAGACTGTTAAAGTACCTTAATAACGCGACGAAAACAAAGAGGGGCGAAGCCAAACAGATCGCCGAATTGACCGCTGAAAACATCAAGTTGGTAAAGCACCAGAGAAAATGCGCAAATCTAGCGAAACTTTCGTTGGACAAATTCAAAGATGTAAAAAAAAAAGTTCTCGAGGCTATAGACTTGAAAAATTGTCGTAGCAACCTCAAGGAAGTCAAGGACAAGGTTATCCCATTTTTTTTTTTTCAATCTTCAAGTTCCGAAGGAAAAACCATCGCGACATTTTTTTTTTTTTATTATAATAACTAGAAAATTCTTTAGATCAAAAAATTTGGAAACCAAAACTTTTATTTCCCCCAGAATTTTAATTTATGTTTTTATCCATTTGATTGATTCAAAGTTTCTCGAATTCCCAAGGACAACTTCTTAACCGATTTCCTAAATTTTATATACCGACATTTTTTTTTTTTTTTTTTTTTCAATTTACTTGTTCGTCCAGTTCCAGCGCGTTTCCGCTCAAAAGGAAAAATTAAAGAAGCAATTACGCGATTCAGAAGGGAAACTGAACAAGACCGATACAGCTCTCGACAAGGCTCGGCACGAAGCCGAAACTCTTAAGAGACAGTGTAGCGAAGCTGTCGATACTGCAAAGCACTTGCAGAAAGAAAGGTTCGCTCAGCGTCCCGAGAGATTTTTCAATTTGTCAAAATCAAAGTGACGATTTTTTTCTGAAGAATAGAAAAGTCATTGATTCATTTTTGTCGTTGTTGTTTTTTTAATTGAAAACAGGGATGAACTTTTGGAGATTTTGAGAGAAAGGCGAGAGGCGTTCACAAAATCGATCTCGATAGAGAACGAAGGACCGCGATCACTGCTTGAGGAAATGGCCTTGGAAGCGAATGCGAGTTCTGTCGGGAATGCCGGACGGAATCTCGAACCAGAAATTACAAGCAAAGACGGCAGCATTAATCTGTTCAGCAAAGACAAATGGCCTTCGCCACCTATGATGACGTATGATGATGACGACTATTGACAATTTCGTGTTAATAAATTCCAAGTTCCAAACCAAAATGTTTTTCACAACATTTAAAAACAATGAAAAATCAAGGATTTTATGAAACTCAATTTTTACAATTGGCAAAACGGAATTCTCGTTCCATCCGCCACTTCATTATTTTTTCTCCTTGTGGGTTTCAAAAAAGTTGTACGTACGTACACGAGAACAATAAAGATTTGAAAAATTAAAAAAAAAAAAACATGGTTGAAAAGCGAAAAAATATGAAATGTGTAAAGAAGGATTGAGGATCGTGAAGAAATAGTTACGAATTAATAAAATCGACCACGTGTATAAATACACGAAATGTTTTTGCATTCTAAAATAATTTCATTTATTCCCATTCCTTTATAATTTTCCCTGATACTCGTCTCGATCGAAATTTTACTTTCTCATAGAGGGAGCTAAGTGACGGTGAAAATTTATTTTCCCAGTTTTCAATGTCAATGTGCTTAAAAGGTCCCAAAACATCGAAAAATCATATCTAGAAAAAATGTCCGGATGCGTGTGTGTGTGTATGTTATGGCACTGTAAAATTAAAACGTTCATAACTCGAGAACGGTTTGAGCTACAGGCCTCCCGTTTTGCACAGGCATTAATCGATATAAGCTCTTCGTTCTCTGAGAATTTTGTTGGAATTGCTAGAAAAATACGAATTCTATGGCATTTTGAAATTTTCAAAAAAAGGGTGTCGACGCTCTAACTACCGCAAATTTTAAGATTTATTACCAATTTTTCTTTTTTATAAATAGAGTATCATAATAGGAAGGTTGGTGCTGAATCTGGGGAATATCGGTTGAACCGTTTAAATTTTATGATTTTTCGAATTTTACGAAAATTTGAGTTTTTTGAAAATTCGTTCAACCGCTCTAATTTCTGCAAATTTTGTAAAATATTGTGTACAAGTCTGTATTTCCTCTGAACTTTATAGAAAACTTGTCCAAATTATATAATTTTAAATATAAATGCAAAAAACGTTGCAAATTGTTTTTCATCAGATTCATTCGAAGCTCCTTTATGTGAAAGCTGTGGCATAAAAAATGCGAAAGACGTACTCACAGCATTACGGAGCGAAATTAATATTTCGGAGTTTATTTCCGAAGATTGCAGAATATCTTTTTTTTCCACGTGAAATATGATCAAGTTTCAAGGCCAAACTCGAGGAGATTTCGCATTTTTTGCCGAACGAGCGATCGACAAACCGCGAACTAGCGTAGAAAAGTTTTGAAGAAAAAACCAAAAAAATAAGCGTAGGGATCAATTTCGAGTAGGTCCGCCCTTGCCGGCTCGAGGGCGGAGTGGGGGGGGGGGGGGACGCGGGAAGTGAACATGTTGCCACAATGCAATGGTACCAATTGACGGGCCTTGTTTACGCGATGCATTTTTTCCTTTTATAATTTGGTGCATTTTTTATAGTGCCTCGGTTCAATCGCATGTTGTGAAGTATTAAAAAAAAGTGTTGCGTGGATGAAGAGCAGCGTTCGAGCCGTTGGTGAAGATTGTCTCGGAAAATGCCTCCGCTGTCCGGAGGATTCGGGGAACACATTGAGGTTAGTATTTCAAACGAATTCGCCGTTGGCTTGGAAACTTTTGACAACTTGCACCAAGCTCGTGCTCTATTTTCGCTTTCTTTTCGTTCACTTAGGAATACCAAGTCTTGAATCTACTGGGAAAGGGCGGTTTCGCCAGCGTTTACAGGGCGAAATGTCTACGAACCGGAATGGATGTCGCCATCAAAATGGTTCGTAATTTTTTTTGAGGTTAAGTTTAGCGATTGTTATTATTATCGCGCGGGAGCACTTGTTGCTACAAGATTTGTACGTCACTTTGAACGAGCAACTTTTCGCTCGACAGTTTCTTCCGAAATTCCACGGAATATCAAACACGAAACGTCCTTTTATTCACAAAATTTCAACGGCGCCCCCGGAACCTTTTTTCCTCACGAAAATCGTCATCGGGCTATTTTTATTTTCATAGAAATGATGCCACGATTTAAAAAATGTCTCCGGTCCCTCGTCACTGAGAAAATTCTCGTTTCGGAGCATTTTTCACAAATATTGCTCCCGTTTTGCTCAGATCGACAAAAAGCTCACGCAAGCCGCCGGCATGGAGGGCAGAGTGTACCAAGAGGTCGCCATCCACTCCAGACTCAAGCATCCCGCCATATTGGAACTGTACGCGTTTTTCGAGGATGCCAATTACGTTTATCTGGTCCTGGAGTTATGTCACAACGGAGAACTTCACAGATTTCTCAAGGCCCAAGGCTCGCTAGCCCTTCCGGAGGAACAGGGTAATAATTTCTTGACTTTCTCAGATTTTTCTCTAATTATCCAGCGACAAAATGAAATGCTTTGTCGCGGCGTCTTAATTTATGGGGAAAACGTTATTTTCACAGCTGGACGGATCATGAGGCAAGTTGTTCAGGGTCTCTTGTACTTGCACTCGCATCAAATTCTTCACAGAGACATGTCCCTTTCCAATTTGTTGCTCACCCGGGACATGCAAGTGGTGAGTGAATTTTTCATTCTTCGTTTCTATCGTTTACGATTTTGAAGCTTACATCGTTGAAATGCAACGAAATTCTGTTTTTCCTTGAGATTCTTATTCGATATTTGGTCAGGACGATAAAACGATATTTTTTTAGGATCGAGAGACAAAATCGGTACGAAAATTTCCATGGTTTTTGAAATTGAACGAAAAATGAATAGAAAAACGTATTTTTCGTTTTTGCTCTGTTATAAAAAATAATCAGTTTTCGTTGCAAATTTTAACATCGTTAGAATGCAACGAAGTACTGTTTTTTTTTTGAGATTCTTATTCAATATTCGATCAGGACGATAATACGATCTTTTTTTAGGATCCAAACAAAAAATCGATACAATAATTTTTATGGTTTTTGAAATTGAACAAAAAATGAATAGAAAAATTTTCATAGAATTTTTAATCTTTAACAAACAGAAAATTGCTGATTTTGGATTAGCCACCCAACTGACTCGTCCGGATGAAAAACACTTGACGATGTGCGGAACGCCTAATTACATATCACCGGAAGTAAGTTTAATCGATAAGTTCCTTTTCGATTCGATTTTTAGTCTGAAAATATTTTCACAAGATTTCAAGATTTTGCTTCCGAAATGTAGAATTTTTCACAGCCCGAAAAAAACCCTCAGAGAAATCACTTTATCCGATGCGATACGAAAAAAACAATGAAGCTTCGATAAATATGAATTTTGATTTTTCACTGTGCCCGGTAAGGTCGCCACGAGAGCTTCTCACGGTCTCGAAGCTGATGTCTGGAGTTTGGGATGCATGCTCTATACGTTGTTGATCGGAAAGCCACCGTTTGACACGGACGCGGTGAAAAGCACTCTGACGCGCGTAGTAATGGCCGATTACGCGATGCCGAGTCATTTGTCAGACAACGCGAAAGATTTGATCGACAAGCTTTTGAAAAAGAATCCTCGCGAGAGGATCAAATTGAGAGAGATTTCGAAACACCCGTTTATTGCCTCTTTGGATAAGGATCGTCCTTATCAGGAGAGAGTGGCAATGGGAAAAGAAATGTCAGGCGAAGGAACTATCGACTCGGGGTTGGGTCGAACTCTTTCTTCCTGCGGTCGCTTGACGAGGATACGATCGCGTTCGGAAGAGAGAGCCGTATCAGCCCCGCTGCTGAACGCTCTGGGGCCTCAATTCAGTGCTCGTAGCGAGCCAACCGCCGACTCCCTTTCTCGCCATTTCCAGGTAAATCGACATCAGCGAGAAGCCGAACGACGGGGGGCTCGCGAGTCTCGCGACGACAATTCCATTCTCTTCGGTATTCCTAAACCTCCGCGAAGTCGCATATTCTCCGAGACTTCCCAGCACAGTAATTACGAAAATAGAGAAGAATCGAGCGGCCACAGAGCCGAACGACAAAGACTGCGGGATCGAGACACCGAAAAGGGCCTCGATTGCCAGAACGAAGCGAATAACAAACTCGATATTCCTCCTTTGAATTCCACTCGACTTCAAGCTTCGAGACATCGAACGAAAAACGCTATTCTTTCGATCCTCGACAACGGCGAAGTTTGCATTGAATTCATCAAGAAAAAAGGTGGCGAGGTAAGAATCTCTTCAGCAGTATCAATTCTTCATTTGCATCTTGTGAATGAAGCTGCAAATTTAAGGTGTCACGAAACGACTTTATTTAGGGCTCTTTCAAAATTTTGTATAAACATTCTTGGCACCAAAACTAACAGTTTTCTCCTGTGAAGAAAAATTTTCTGACGCTTACAATTCGAGATATTTGAATTTTTTATTTTTCCCATCTAAACGCGTGTAAATTGAAGTCACGTTTCGTTAAAAAGTTGCAAGAAAAAAACAAAAGAAACGCGACTGCAATTTACACGCGTTTAGATGGGAAAAATAAAAAATGGGAAATTAAATATCTCAAATTCTAAACGTCAGAAAATTTTTCTTCATAGAAGAAAACTGTTAGTTTTGGGTGCCAAGAACGTTTATAAAAATTTTTGAAAGAACCCTAAATAAAGTCGTGTTGTGATAGTGTTAAGGAGAAATTTTGAGAATCTCAAGAATCGATTTTCATATTTATGATCCACGACCGCCAGGACCGCGTGAGTGAAGTTTGCCGAATATCCAGCGACGGATTACGAATCGTACTGTACAAACCTACGGAAAGTCAACGCGTGAGTGACGAACCTCCGCCGTTACCAACTCGTGGAGCAGACGCGATCCACTCTTACGAGAGTCTGCCCGTAAAACACCATAGAAAATATTTGTACGCAGCACGATTCGTCAAACTCGTACGCGCCAAAACTCCCAAACTCACGCTCTACACGAATAGAGCCAAGTGTTTGTTCATGGAGAATGGACCGCATCCCGACTGCGAAGTACATTTCTTCGATCAAGTCAAGGTACGATTTATTTTATTGGATAATCAATGAATTAAGGACGATTGAATTCCTTTAAATTTTATTTATAAAAATCACAATTTTCAGTAGTTTCTCATAAGAGCGTGTGTTAAAAGTTGTAATTTTCAACATTACATATTTCGATTTCTAAATGGTGTAGCCTCTTAAAACTTTGAATACACTTTTATGTAACATCGAAGAAGCTTTATTTAGTGTTTCCAAAAAACCGGTTGTAAAATTTTTTCGAAATTTTGTTTATTATATAAAAAATACAGATTACCTCGGACAATCTTGGATTTGGAGGATGTTGCTGTTTAGTCAATTTGTAACAACTTTTTTTTTTAATGAACCTGGGCCCGCAAACCATTTTGTATGCAAAAAAAACTGAAAACCAAAATTTAGATTTGACCGTCGCCATACAACGTCCTCAAATGAAAAGCTTGAAAAAATGAGGAAACGCCAGTGAATGCTGAATTTTCAGGTAACCCAAGTTGATTCGGTCATCAAAATAACGGAGGGGAACTCGGGCAGATGGTACACAGAGGGCGACCTTCCCCATGAACTGGAGGAATATCACGCGTATTACACAGAAATATATCAACGTTGTTTGCTCCTCGAATCCAGTTTGGCTTCCCTCGAGTCGGCCACAGGACATTCTTATTTTCCAGCAATCATAGGACGCCGGCCAATCGCGGCCCTTAACGCCACACCCTGTAGCGAGGGCAAAGAAAACATTTCACGAACAACCAACAGTCCCTCAGTGGTAAGGCTGCTGTTTATTTAACCAACGAAATATCGACGAAAAGATTCGGAAAATCAATTTTTCATATTCGAGTTTATTCAGCATTTACTTTTGGTTATAAAAGAAAAATTTTATAAAAAATCCAGATGCCCTCGTTTGATGGTACGTGCTCCGTCGTCTCGACCGCAACGTCAAGATCTCGACGCTCGAATTCTGTTCGTGGCTCATCTTGCAGTATGAACAAAGTTGCAGTTCCTGGAATTGGTTTTGCAACCCAATTGGCATCCGGTGATGTTCGAATTAATTACAAAGATGGTTCCACTCTTACTGTGAGTTTTCCCTTGCCAATATAAACCATTCTATCTTTTTCATGGAATATTTTATCAACCCACCCTAGACACACATGGGTCTCGGGTGTCCTACTGTTTTTTACTGTATTTGGACTCGTTAAAAAAATCTGAAAAAATTCAGAAAAATAATTTTGGATCTATAGAAAAAGAGCCTGCACTGGGTGATGGATAAAAATTCTTTTTTATCGAAATAAAATGAGTTTTATTTTTTCACAATTCACAGGTTAGTCCGCAGAGCTTTGGAGGCGGAATAATGTACGAGAGCAATACGGGAATCGTCACGAGGTACAATCAAAATTATCAACAGACGAGTCAAGTTCCTTTCCCTATCAGAGAAAAACTCAAACATTTGCCTATGGTTATCAAACATCTCGTACAACCGAAAGCTAAAAATTTACGATAGCTCATTCATCATTAAACTGGACGAATCTCGTGTCGAACGAATACTAAATACTATATTTTCACCACGTTTTATACATGAGATTTTTATTAATAAATTGTAGAGTATATACATATATATACATAAAAATAATTTTATATAAAAAATGAATTTACAATGGAGTTGAAAGGTCGACCCAGGATGCACTCGAAGGGTTAAAAATTTTTTGTAGAAACGTTGGGCGAGGAAGATATCCATAAAATTTTTATCTCAATGCGAGTCACCATTTTGGTTGACATTTTGAAAAGCCTGTTTCAAGCTCTGCAGAGTCTCGAAACTTTCTTCTCTGAATGTTTTTTCGAATATAGTCGGACTCGTTCGGATCATTTGAAGGGCCGTGGTCCTCAGTTCGCTGCAGGTATGCCGGTCGGAGATGATGAAATATCTGATAACATTTTGCTCGGAAATGTTAGCGAGCATAGCATTTTCACAGATCCTTTTCAAATTTTCAACTCCATATTTATGAGCCAGGAGTATCAAATCTTCAACGAATTTTTCCAAATCGGTAAAATCTCCGGTGTACAGATAGTTGAGGAATTGTTTAAACGCAGCTGGTTCTGCATCGGAGATGGTGATGCGGTTCGTTGCTTGCTCCTCGTTCATCGCGCCCGAAAACATTTCTTCAAAAACACTGCTGTGAGCGGCAAGGACCGCTTTGTGGGCTGGAAACTCTTTCTCGCCCAGTACGAACGTGACGTCGGCTAGGGTCTTGTTTTCCAGGAGTCCCTTAAACGCCGTCAAAACTTGGGCAGAAGAATCTTGAGAGTTTAGCAATTGTTGCCCCGAGGGGTACTTGATTCCCGTGCCGTTCACCGTGATAATGTCTTTGCTCGTGACCAATGAAATCTTGACGACTATGGAGAGCGTATTAGCTGCGCAGTTGGTATCGTTGAAAATATACGAACGATTGTTTTTGTCGAAAGATTTATGGAAGTAATAAGAAAACGCGTTTTCTGTAAAGGGCGCGGTGTAAACATGTTCGTACGACTTCAAATTCGTTATAGAAAAAGTAAGACCGATTGTGAGAATTTCTGCAGTACTCGAAAAAAAAATAGTCAAGGGATGATCTTTGGTCGGGTCCAGGAGAATTTTGCAGGTGTATCCGTCGGTGCCCTCTAGTAGAAACTCGTCGGAATAAATGCCATTCTTGTATATCGCTTGATAAAGATCCGACCAATGATGCAAATGCCAGTAGTACTCGGTGTCGTGTTTGTCGACGCGACTGTTGCTTTCGTGCCATTTGATCCTTTTGCTCATTTCGAATAGGTGGCTTTTGCTTCTTGGTTCGCGAACCCAAAGATCTGGAAGGAAAAAATGAAGGAAAACAGATTATAGACATCGCTTTTTGCTACTGGATGGTACTTGAGAATAAATTAAGGCTATTAATTCTTCGAGTGCATACTGGGTCGTTTTGACCCCAACAATTTTCTCTCACTGATTGTTTGGCATCTAATGGCAACGTAATTTTTGGCATTTATTTTTGTTTTCGTCAAAAAATAAATTCAGGGCCACAAAATATGGATAATTTACTACAGAATAAGTCTCTACAACAAAAAATAAATAAAATAAAAAATGCATATTTACCGGAATACTACGATTTAAAAAAACGCCTTGGGTCAGATTGACCCAAGATGCAATTATAGAAGTTGTGCACTTGAAGGATTAAGGACTTTGACTGGGCCACTTTGATTTTGTTTTTCCAATAAAATTCCCTATTACTATCATGGAAAATAATGTGTCCGTTAATATCGAAAACCACAATTTCGTCTTTTTATATTCATGCAGGCGTCGTTCGGCTTGCTTTTCCCTTTTCTTACTTTTATTCATCAATTAAATTTTTCTTCACTTTATGCACAATGCATGTGTCAACCGATTATTATTATTATGTCGATAAAAAATACAGCGAGAAAAAATGAGTAGGCAAAAAAATTCTACTTGAAAAAATCTTGGAGCTGCATCATTTTTTTCGTTTGTTCACTGTCCAGAATTTCACAAACACGAATAATATGAGTGATGATGGCAAAACGTCAAAAATAAAAATAATTTTTAAAAAATAGCTCATAACACTCAAATAATATACGAATGCAAACTGTTCGCCAAATATACATCAAAGAATCGGTAGCGTTCAGAGTGTCCTTTTCGGAAGTCCTCCGTATATCAATAATTTTGATTAATCATTAGACAATATTCGAGAAAAAATATCGATATTTCGTATAAAAAAACTCACTGTCTCAAAGTGTTGTTCCCTGGCGACCGGACAGTGTATTCACCGGAAGTTGGTGGTTATTTTTCAAGTATTTCGGAGTCACTAGAAAACCCGGGAGTCCTGAAGACGCGATCTCTCGGCGGAACGGGCCTTGGATCACAGAGGCGCGAAGTTTGAATTGGTGCAGAGTTTAAACGATTGCAGAGATCCGGAGAACTCTGGAGGAGATTAACTCGGTTGAAGAATTTCGTACAGTTGAGTCAAGACGAATTGGCGTTGGAGCTCAAGTTGCTTGGTTGAACGATCGTGATCGAGTGAACAAGTTCGATCGACGTTTGCCTCAAGCGAGCGTAAGGGTTGGGATTCGGTCATCCCCTCTCCAGTTCCTTTTCTCCTACCCTTCCGATCGCTAATGACCTGTTCCTGTCTCGACTTTGGTCCCAACACTCTTGGGCCTAGTACCCCGATCCCTCCGCGGTCAGCCCCTTCTGAGTGGTCAATTCTGCATGGCTTGACCGACACCTAGGCAATTAGATCTCGGAAAAATATTATTTATTACTACTCTCACCATTTCCACAATTTATTTGTCAAATTTCCCAGTGAAGGTCGCTGTGGAAAATAAATATAGAAATACTTTTTTTCAAAACGGTCTTTGTGACGCCGAAAACATTCTGTTTTTCAAAATGTTTTCGAACGATTGATTACGTTGCATTGTTTTTACTGTACGAGTAAAAAAAACGGCTACAAAAATTTGCGCAATTTCGAGTTAACCATTCGAACTACTAGCTTTTGGGGAAAATTCATAAAAATAATATAACGCGAAAAAGACTGGTCAAAGCGATCAGCATTTTTCAAAAATCTATTGAAAAGAGAGTATGCTGCTTATCCAAATAGTAAAGTTAATTTTGTTGCCATTTGAATGTCCGAAGGTATGTAAGCCCTTGAGAAAAGCTAAGAAACGAGCTGCCTGCGTGTTAATATTTTCTAGACGTTTTTCCTGATTTTCTACCTGCGCTTACCGACAGTTTTGCTGTAGCCCATTAGCATGTACGACTTGGGAAAAGCCCGATCGTAAAACCATTTGATGCGAATGAAAGTAGAAGAAAATTAACGAACGTACCAACCTCGACCGCCACAAAAGTAATACGACTATGAAATATCTTTTAAAATTTTAGGGGAATTGGTGAAAACCCTTTGGATATGTCTCAGGACGCCACTAATGATCTGTTTCAAAAGAACGCACTTTGCTTCGGTTCGAACATTCAAAGTAAATCAGTCAGCATTTTCACGTTGAAATAGAATAAAGACTCCGGCCGAATTACATTTTGCTAGGAATATTTCTCATTCGCGAAGAAAGGAAAGCGTGACACGACTGAATAAAGATGCAAAATCTGCACTCGGAAAATACAAAAACATGTTTTTTTTCTTTCTTATTCATATATATATGTATATATATATTTATTTTTATATAAATTTATAAATTCTATTGCTAAGTATAAACCGTCTTCGTAGGCCTCCAACTTTCGTGCTTCTTAGGCGGAATGCTGTACGTGAAATCAATCGTACGGGTCGGAAGTTTGTGAGGGAGAAAAACAAAATATGACGTTGAAGTTTGCAACGTTCGAATGCAAAGAAAAATATTTCTTCTTCTTGATGTTTTGTTAAATTTTCAAAATCATCCAATTTTTTCGCGCCGTTATCCTTTTTGGGTGGCAAAAACCGTTTTATAATCGTAATTACATTCTGCATTTGAACTTAATGAGCTTTGCCAAAGGAAACAAAAAATTTCGTTGCATTCCAACGATGCAAATTTCAACGTCATAAAAAAATTGATCGCACAATAACGGCGAAGTATCCCGTACAGTTGTTTCTACTTATATCCTCAAAATAAATACCATCCAATACTTTATCAATACCCATTACTTTGGAAAACAAAAAAAAAAAAAAAATAGAAAAAATTAAAATCTGAATTGTTCGCCAAGGGCAATAAGTGCAACTTTGCTAACGAACGCCACCGCATTCCATCAATAATTATTTTCGTTTCAAGTATTTCGCATTAAGCTGAATATTATTTGGTACAGGCAGCTGTACGAAAAAGAGAAAAAAACGCTCATTTTCGTCATTCGCCAGCTCACCGTGTCTATAATACTCGATCTGATCTGGTACAAAGCCAAACATTTAAAGTTTCCGATCTTTGGCAATGTTCCTCGTTCCCCGATAATTCGTTTTGTTTTTCTCGAATTTTGTCTTAACATTGCAAAATTCAATTCTTAATAGTATAGAAAAAAAGTATGATCGTGGTTCGTGTCGCGGAAATGCATAATTCTCGTGATTTATATAAATAAAAATTGATCGATTGCTCGAACGATTTTCTTATTTGAGAAACTGAATAATTCTGTGTTACTCAATTAGATTCCATAGTAATTATTGTAGCGAAGATTGCGTCGTTGCTGAAGTTTGCGTCGTTGGAATGCAACGATTTTTTTTTTTTGTATCTTTGGCCACGCTCATTATCAAAATGCAGAATGTAATTACGATGATAAAACGATCGTCTTTTGCGACCCGAAAAGCATATCGGCTCGGAAACTTTGGACGATTTTAAAAATTGAACGAATCGTTAACAAAGTCTTTCGTTGCAAACTTCAGCGTTATTACGATCCCCCGTTCCTGCATCGCAATCGCCAAATTAGCGATGAGAATTCTTTGAACAGTCTATGGCTGGGCATGGAATATGATTTTTTTCTTTTTCTCGATATAAACCTCGAGAGAGTTAAATTTGATTGAGCACTCGGAAACATTGAAATAGAATATCCGAAAAATGCCTTTTGCAAAAAAGGCACACCATCGACTCGTGTCTATCGTCCGAAACGATATGTTCACGAATTTCTCAAGCGCTATGGCATCCCATGGTATTGCTCTGCGTATGATTCATGACGACAAAGAAATCTCGTCGAAATTTACAATATATTATTATTTATAAAAAAGAGGGCATTGCTTGGTTGAAGGCATTTCGGGAGATTCTCGGCATTAAAAAATCCGAGAGCCATAATCAGGCGTTTTCTGTGCTTGGCAAAAAGTCATTCAAAAAATAATAATAAAAATACTTTTGACGGATTACTCGCATGCCCGTGGTCTCTATTAACATTCAGTGATGAATTTGAGCTTCAACGAGTTGTAAATATGAGTAAATTGTTTGCACAAGATTTCAGAAAGTCAGCGCAATTTTAAGAAAAAAAAAATGTTTCCTGCAAACGCTTCAATCAATTTTTCCACCAATTTCCCAAATGGGATGATACTTGTTTAACTTCTTGATTAGCAAATATTCCCATGGAGTTTCGTTCCATGTTTTTTTAATTTTTAATATTTTTTAATAGTATTTTGTATATTATTTATCTTTATATTGTATTTAAGGCAGTTTGTTGACTCATCGATTCGAAATTTATTAAATCTCTTGATGGCTCTGAGATACTTTGGTTTTAATCGAACGTCGGTTCACGATTTTTTTTGTAAATATTCTTTCTATAAGAAAATCATAGCCGCATTCGTTTTAATTCGATTTTCCAAAGATTTGATTATTCAGTTTGATTATCCCCGTGGCTGAAAATTTTTCAGCTCATCTGACTCTCGTGCCATGATTTTCTAAAAAGCTGTTGAATGGAAAATAGAAATAATATTTCGTGATCGCTTGATCAAGAGATGAGAAACTGCGTAAAATTGTTATTAAAGGCAATTGACCTAAAATTAGTCAAGTTTTCGTGAAAAAATACTTGCGTATCGGTTGCTACGGAATAATATAAAACTTGCGAGCTAGACTCATCATCAAGGGCCGGAGAGTGTCGATGTAAATATGTGCAAAGAATTAACCGATTAACCCGATCGACCGTAGCATTTCGTGGGGCTTGAAATTTTCTCCTGCAATTTCATCGACGACACTGAAGTTCGCAACGTTGGGGTCCAACGAAAAATACGTTTTTCTGCGCGTTGTTTGTTAAGTTATTACTATCACAAAACGACTTTATTTATTTTCTGACGTTTAGAACTTGAGATATTTAATTTCCAATTTTTTATTTTTCCCATCTAAACGCGTGTCAATGGAAGTCACGTTTCGTTAAAAACGTTGCAAGAAAAAAACAAAAGAAACGCAATTTCAATTTACACGCGTTTAGATGGGAAAAATAAAAAAATTGGAAATTAACACTTCGTCTGTGAACGCTTTCTCCGCACCTTGCGTCTGTAAACCTGGACACACCGTTCTTTCAGCCTGTTATTACATTCCAAAATTCTGAAAATATGTAGGCTACTGTTCGAAATATTCAACTTGGAATTTCGATTATAAAATTGTAGGAAAATAAATTTTTTCATCCATTTTTGATCCAATAAATGGACCGATCCGTCGTTTTTGCCCGGACACGAATGACCAAGCTTTACAGACGAAGTGTTAAATATCTCAAATTCTAAAAGTCGGAAAATTTTTTTTCAGAGGAGAAAACTGTTAGTTATGGTGCCAAAAACGTTTCTACAAAATTTTGAAAGAATCCTAAATGAAGTCGTTTTGTGATAGTTAAATTTAAAAAAAAAACCATGACCATTTTCGTACCGATTTTGTGGTTGGATCCTAAAAAAAAATCGTTTTATTGTCCTGACTAAATATTGAATGAGAATCATGAGCTCTGCTCAAGAAAATAGAGAATTTCGTTGCTTCCCAACGATGCAAACTTCATGATCGTTTCTATTGTTGCTTACAGCCATCTTTGACCCGTCGTTTTTGCTTCTCCTCGTGAGACAGAGAGGGCAATGGCATTTGTGTTCGTCGTTGGCCCTGAATCGGCATGTAACACGGTGCGTCGTCGAGCATTAATTCTTGAGGCGGTGTTGGGAGAGCATAAGTCGGACTAACGGTGTTGCTCGAGCTGCTGGATGTGCTGCGATGCGTGTGTCCGTTGTAAGTTGGATCTATCATCGCCGCGACGTTCGGCAATTCTCGCGAATCCTCATTCGTTTCTTCCAGAACTTGGATCTCTTCGGGATCGTCGAATTGTGATTGGTTCCTCGTTCTTGGTTTATCGTAAGTCGGTCTAATGTCGAGTTTGTCAGGTCTGGATGGTCTGCTTTCCACGGAGGATGTCGCTTCGGCTTCCAATTGCTGCATTTGTTGGCGCTCGAGCTTTTTTTGCCTCGCTCGTTCGCGCGCACGACGAGCTTTTGCTCGCTCTTTCTCTTGCAGCATGCGTGCCAGTTCGGCGTCTTGCGCCTCCATCGCAATCTTACGGTCCAACGACAGTTGATCGTCGATCGGTGCGTCGTTGGTATCCACCGAATATTCTTCCTCTTCCTGTTGCAATTTTCTTGCGAGCTCCTGAATCAAAATTTTGCAGTGTTTTCTTAACTCTTGAAAAATTCGATCTAGCAACGAGAATTATGAAAGCAATATTTTTTTTTATTCATTTGAGCTCACGAAACGACTCCATTTAGGGTTTTTTTTAAATTTTGTATAAACGTTCTTGGCATCAAAACTAACAGTTTTCTCCTATGAAGAAAATTTTTCTGACGTTTAGAATTTTGAGATATTTAATTACGCGCGTTTGGATGGGAAAAATAAAAAATTGGAAATGAAATATCTCAAAATGCTAAACGTCAGAAAATGTTTCTTCAGAGGAGAAAACTGTTAGTTTTGGTTTTTGAAATTTTGAAAGAATCCCAAATAGAGTCGTTTTGTGATAGTAATACGTTAACCCTCCGGGGATCATATGGATTTTTTTCGACCCAAACTTTGATTCCCAGCAACGTTGTTATGCAAGGAAAAATGTTTTTTTTTTATTCGTGATTTGTTCAATTTTCCAAGTTATCACAATTTTTCGAGCCGAGCCAAACGCAGAAATCGTCTATTTACGTACTTGATCTTTTTCTTCCTGTATCCTGCGCTGAATTTCCAGTTGCGCTTCTATTTGGGCAGCTTCGTCGTCGAGTCTCAATTGGTTCCTCATTCTCTCGTGCAAATTTCTCTCCTTAAGGCGTTCTTCGCGCTCCAGATTGAGAGCGACTCGTCTCGCGACCATGGCGTCCCTTTCTTCCCTATTCAAAGGAAAACGGAGTATTTTCGTCTTTCAATAAAATCCTTTGTGCGAGCAGTTCGATGGGAAAACTTCTCCAAGCTTAGCGACTGATAAAGTCCTTTAAAATTGACTATCGTGAGATTATTTTCCATGCCATTAATTTGCGACAGAATGAAAAAAAAAAAAAAAAAAAAGAATCATTCGCCAAAATCAGGAAAGTTTCAGCCATGGGATTGAATTTTTACAAAAAAGCGACAAAAACTTATTACTTTTCATAGCGGAGCACAAAGTTTTCATAAAGCATTTGTCAACGATGATGATCGAGTCTTTTTTCCCGTTCGACAATAAAAATCACTAGAAAAATTGCAGCCAGTCTAATAATTATTAAAATAATCAATAAAAAATGTTTTTTTCACAAAAATTGAGTATTTTGAAAATTCCAGCGATGGAATTGAATTTTTACAAAAAATTTAATTATCCGGCAAAGTAAAAACGTTCGGTCCTTACTGTTCTTGAACGATGGACTGATATTTGATTTCCTCCAGTTCCTGCTCGATGCGAGCTCTGGGAAGATCCTCTCGGACTTGAGCATTGCGAACTTTGTTGCCGGTATAATGTTCCTTGACTTGATAAAAAAAAAGAAAGGCCATTGAATAGAGCGAAATGTTAAAAAATCGTATGCAAGGAATAGCAAGTTGGAAAAAACGAATCATGTTTGCATCGTTGGAATGCAACGAAATTCTGTTTTTTCTTGAGCGCGGAGCTCACGATTCTTATTCAATATTTAGTCAGGACAATAAAACAATTTTTTTTAGCATCCAAAGAGAAAATCGGTACGAAAATTGTCATGATTTTTAAAATTGATCAAACGATTAATAGAAAAACGTATTTTTTGATGGACCACAACGTTGCGAACTTGAGTGTATATGATAAAAACGAGGGTATGAGAAAATCAAGTGAAAGGGAAAATATTCGAAAATACATACTTTCCTCATCTTGTAGTCGATAAGCTAATGCACCGTCCTCGTGAACGAGCCATTCGCGACAGACTGGAATTAGCAATGCAGATATCTTATTAATTAATTTACAAGAGGAAAGAGGGCGGAGATTTGAACGCGTGAGAAGAGCCGATGACGAGGACGTGACAGGAGCAGAACAGAGGCCTTTGCGGAAAAAGACACTCGGAGTTTCCTTCTCCGTCGCTCGCATTTTCCGCTAGAATCTTTTTCCTTACCTTCGTTGACGCGTCCAGCTTTGGGGAGAGTGTCCGAGGTCAAGATGGACTTTGCCATATTCGACGTAACGTCCCTGAACAATGAATTTCGTTAACGGGTAAACAACGTCAGACGCGAAAAGTTTATTGTTTACAACTGCCTTATGGGAGGAGTAATCGGTGCTCGCGCACCATCTTGAACGTGCTTACGAGAAACGCGAATACGAGAAACGCGCATGCGCGTGCCTTCGTAAAAACCGAAAGAATGCGGCAGCGCGGTGGCGGCCCGGCACACTTCACCACGTGTCCATGTGTGCGTGCCTCTCCGCTGCGTGTCAGTGCGAAAACAATAAACACAGCAACGCAGGTGATTTACTCCGAGATCGTTGTCTCTCGGAGAATGTCTCTTTTTTTTTTTTACTATTTCGTTTTTTTCTACACACCCACACGCGTCAATTATGATTTTGTTGCAAGATCCGCTAATTTTCGAGTTGTAGACCCTGTGACCTTGATAATTGCTTCCGATGTTAACGTTTTTCTTATGTACAGCTTCCGCGTACGATCTAATACCAATCGAGACTAATTTTTTTCCCAATTATTTTTTCTGAGGTTAGGAAATTTTTATTTCTGATCATCCGCAATGTACCGTTTTCAGGATATTTCCTGTACAAAACGCTCGGAACACGAGTCTCATTTGAAACTTTAAACATAACCTCCCCTGCTCCGCGCATACCTACAAAAAACGCTGCAAATTGAAATTTGCTAATTGTTTTCTTCGTACCGACGATTTTTTCTTTCGCACATCTTTAAATTAGTTGCTCATTTTTATTCCGTCTTTATTCTGTTTAGAGATTTCCAAAATCAGATACGAAACATCCGTTGCGGGCAAATAATCAAGCGTAAAAAGTAGGACCCATTGTTTTTCTCTCGATTTTGTACAAAACTCCGCGGCAGTGTCTCTCTGACACTTACGGCGCACGAACGTCTGTGCTGCGTGACAACCGCTCGCGCGACCTATATTTACAGACGATGACAAGTCGATTCGTCAGGGAATTGAAAATTCGTGCACATTATTCTTCCATCAATCTTTTTGTTCATTGTTTCTTCGTTTCCCCGCGAGCTCCCGCGAAGACTCTCATTTTTTTCGTCGAAGAATGTTTTTTCTCGCGATGTTTCGTCGATCGAAAAATATGACTTCTTTATTTTGTTGATTTACTGTTGCGAAACTTTCGAGTTTCCATCAATGCTCGAAATGAACGGCGATCGACAGACAAAGCGAAAGAAAAGTTGGGGCAAAATGGCACATTTATAGGCTTTAGCTGCCCCGATAGAAAAAATGTGCTAATTCGCGGACTGTACTTTCTCCAGTTCGTTTCTCCCACCACGTGACCACTCTACGAGTTCGCTTCGTGGTCAGTGATGCGAAAATTCACAAAAATTCATACGCGTCTCTCCGTTTGGTCTGTAAACTTGACACGACCGAGGAAACGCCGGTTTATGTTTTTTTTTTGTTTTAATTATTGTTAACAAAACAAAAACGATACGAAGATTTATGTTTCTCAGTTTTCAAATATTTTTGGCATGATAAAAATCGAAACTGTTGGTTTCGTGAGACTCGAAAGTCTTCGCGTCGATCGAGATCATAATGCGTAGTTAGGAATAATCGCAGAGAACTTTTTTTTCCTTCTCGAAACTGTTCCCTGCACGATGAGATTTTTTCTCACAGTGTAAATGTTAAATTTTAATGAACATTGTGCTCTCGCAACGAGTAGCACATTCCCGGGGCAATTCACCGTAAATCTTGTTTGCCCTCGTGGAAAAATAATGAGACGGACGAGTTCGTCTTCGTTGTCTGTGGTGCGCGGCTATATATCCGTTAAAAAGTACTTTCCAGAAGGGAGGATTTCCTGACTATCGCAAAACGACTTTATTTAGGGTTCTTTCAAAATTTTGTATAAACGTTCTTGGCACCAAAACTAAGAGTTTTCTCCTACGAAGAAAAATTTTCCGACGTTTAGAATTTGAGATATTTAAATTTTTTATTTTTCCCATCTAAACGCGTGTAAATTGAAGTCGCGTTTCGTTAAAAACGTTGCAAGAAAAAAACAAAAGAAACGCGACTTCAATTTACACGCGTTTAGATGGGAAAAATAAAATATTTAAATATCTCAAATTCTAAACGTCAGAAAATTTTTCTTCGTGGGAGAAAATCGTTAGTTTTGGTGGCAAGAGCCTTTAATCAAAATTTTGAAAGAACTCTAAATAAATTCGTTTCGCGATAGTAATACCTTAACGTCTCGCGAATGACTGAAGCAAAAAAGCGTTGAATTTTCATGCAATGAGTGTCTGGATTTTTACGTCAATTCTTTATTCAGCAAATATTAATTTTATCAGCGTTTCTGCTTTTTTTTTCAACAAAATAAAAAATTACGCAGTATCGAAAAAATTCGATTCCCTCATGGTTTATTTCCGCCAAATAAGTTTAAATCCGAAAAATCTTTATTTTCCCATAGTATGAAGAATGGGAGTCAAATAAATTCTCCAAATAATTGATTCTGCATTTTTTCACGGAATGAATGAAAATAAATGTTTGACAAAACTGTGCCGTTGGATTTTTAATAGGAATTCGAGTTGGAAACGTTCAAATATGATTGTTTTTTTTGAAACCTTGACAAAATCGATTTTGCAAAGGAAAAAATCGTCAGGAATTGTGCAGAATTTATAGGACGAATTTGGCGATAGGTTGGGAGACGTTTCACATTGAAATCGTTCGCGTTTTGTGGACGAATGTGTGTTCAGTGCTTGCCTTAGTTTTTCGAGTATTTACGAACATTGTACTCGAGAAGAAAGATCAAGGAATGAGACACGCCAGGACATGCTTTCGTACGAAAAACAAAAATATTCAACCGCATCTTTTATTTTTTCATATCTTTGTACAATTTTATCATTTTGATTGAGATCCAAAGAAAGTTTTTTTTCCGTTTACAAGTCAATCTTCTCGCATCTTTGATTTTCCATTGATTTTCTTGCTCGATAAGATTCTCCATAATTTTTCAAGTTCGTTGCTTTCATTGAAGAAAATAATCCAGTTCTCTGGGCTCGTTCGGAATTTCCTTTCACTCCCGTCCCTCTTTGCCTTTGCCCTTACCGTCTTTGTCGAAACGCTCCTTGTGAGAGCCAGTGTATTTACTCGTATCGGTCATCCTCGCTGTTATGTCGTCCGTCGTAGTTTGCTGTGAAAAAAATAAATAAATATAAACAAATACAAAAATAATCAAATAAATAAATAAATAACTGAATAAATAAATAAATAACTAAATAAATGAATAAATAAGTAAGTAAATAAATAAATAAACAAATGAGTAAATAAATAAATAAATAAATAAATAAATAAATAAATAAAAAAGGTCCAGAACTTAAAAATTAAATCGACAGGCATCGAGGAGGATTTCAATTTTGATGAATTCATTAAATAACGATTTCTCTCGCAAAGACAGCACTCGGCAGAGCCGAAATGATTTTTTCTTTTGAAAATGTGTAAAAATGGAAACGTTAATTTTATCGGAATATAATTGCTTGGAGAAAAAGTCAAATTTACCGTAACTCCGGACAATCCGGGAGCTCCACAGGATGCCATTTTGTCGAAGAGAATTTTTGGATCCATCGCTTTGGCCTTGGCCAGAGCCTCGACGTATTGCTTGTATTCCGAAAGCGTCATAGTCTTCTTTCTGAAAAAAAAAAAAAAGATTCACAACGTGTCAGAATAAACGTTGGAGAAACAATCGGGACGCAGCTGTTTTGACAGCAAAATTGACCCTCTGCCATCCTTTTCGTCCTGCCACACAAATCTCACGCATTCGGAGAGAAAAAAATGCGATAAAATTCTGTCAAGTTTTTACAGTCGTTGCATTTGTCTCATTTCCAAATAAAACTTTTTAAAAAACAAGATTCTCGAAAAATAAATTTTCGCTCGACTCAAAAATGCGGCGGAGGGTTAAGGTGTTACTATCACAAAACGACTTTATTTAGGGTTCTTTCAAAATTTTGTACAAACGTTCTTGGCACCAAAACTAAGTTTTCTCCTATGAATAAAAATTTTCTGACGTTTAGAATTTGAGATATTCATTTTTTATTTTAATAATTTTAATAACAAATTAAATAAATAAATAAATAAATAAATAAATAGATAAATAAATAGATAAATAAATAAATAAATAAATAAATAAAATCGTTTTGTGATAGTGATACGTTGGAGGAATTGTCGAATGAAAAAAATACTTGAATTTGTTAAACGTTATTGCTGAGTCCGTGGTGGTGAGGTTTTTGTCGAAGACTTTGGCCTGCTTCATCCATTTGTCGCTTTTCGAGAGATTCAACATTTTACCGTCAGACGCGGTGTCACCGAATTTAGCGAAAGCCGCAAATTGCTGCTCGAAAGTTGCCATCTCGAATGTTTTATCGTACAGTTCTGGTTCGAATAAAAATATTCTTTTCCCTCTCGTTGTTCTTGTTGGTTCTGATTTGTGTTGAAAAAATTTTGAAATCTAACGCACGACCGCGTCTCACGGAGAATTTTGAAGAATGACCCAATGAGAAAAAACGATTCGCGATAAATAAATTTTTGTTTCATTTCATCCTAGCAACGTGACTCAATTCTTTTCCTCACTCGTTCATCCTCACGCAGTTGTTTCGATACTCAATACTCGCTTTTTCGTTATTATGACAAAAAAATGGCTCTTCGCCAAAAATATACAAACCAGAAAACCAAAAATCGCAAATAAAGATCGAGAATTTTTGGTTTTTTCTTTCTGGTGAATTTTATTTGTTCGAGTACAAAAATTAAATTCTACGATATTCTATTCGAAGCTCCGAACTGGGAGGAAGTCTAAATTATAAACAAGGAGAACCCTAAATTTGCAAAAAAAAATGGCGGATTGAAAATTTTTGTCTGCGTGAATTTTTTGTAAATGAAAAGAAAGATTTATTCATTTATTTTTTATCATGAATATTCCAAAAGATCGTGTCAACTGAAAAATCGATTTTCGAAGAATTTTTCATTGATTTCGATTTCTTTGGATTTTGCCTCAATTTTTTGCCAGTTACTCGAACTGGATATTTCGATATTTAATGGAATCTCGTCCAAGGAAATTTCCTTTTCTCAATATTTTGTATTTCTCCGACGACTAATTGTTGGAAAAAATATTTTTATCGATATATTGAAAAGAAAAGAAAGAAAATTTATCTCGTGGCACGAGGAACGTGACCACTAAAGTTCAACGATTTCCGCCTCCGACTGGAACGGCCATGGCGAATAATACGTCGGCCATCAAGCGAATATCATTTTTATTGATTTCAACGAGAGCAGCCAGTTTTCGGGCAAGTTCTCGCGACTTTTTCACTCTCCAGCAGAACACATTCGAAGTACACAAAAGAACCGAAGCTGCCAAGTACAGAGTGTCTATTTCGATCGCCATGAGCTCCTTTTTTTCTTTTTCCGTTCGAGCAAGTCGTCCGTTTTTTTTCACCTGAAGATTCGTGTACAGCATGTCATGCTGCAAACATTTCCACACTCTCAATTTCATTTCAACGTGAAAATCGTAATAGCGAATCTCTGTTTTGCCCTCAAGGTCACCCGGGGCTTCAAAAATTTCATCAAAGCGATAAAAAAACTGTGAAAAAAATGTTTAAGAGTTTTCCAAAGTCAAATATTCTTGCGTAACAAATTCAGGACGTTCGATTTCGATTTTTAATTAAAAACAAAAAAACAAAGATAGAAAAAGGCTCTGGCAACCTTTATTCTTTTGATTTATTTCATTTATTTTATTGAAACAAATTTATTACTATTTTTATTATTATTAATAATTATTAATAATAATAACAAATAATTAATTAATTAATAATGATTGTAATAATTATTATTATTAATGGAATTTATTGAAAATTCTTTAGTTTGGTTTTCACAGTTTCCTTGGAATGGGTTCGCGCGTTGGAAATTGAATTTTTATGAAAATCGAATGAAAACCTGTTTGAATATTTATTATTATTATTATTATTATTATTATTGTTGATTTTTGGAGAATTATTTGGAAAATGTTGGAACAATGATGAGTTTTGTTTTCGTACCTGGAGAAAAGACAGATCCAACAGATTTACGACAATCTCAAATATTTGAGGAGTTTTCTCGAGGTCCAAAGCCTTAATCAAAATTCCAGCACAATCTAAAGGAGTTCCCAATGGTACCTTGAAATCGACTGTTTTGAATACTTTGAATTCCGAGGAGAGAATCGTTTTTATTGCGTATTCCTGTGTCTCGTCGATTTCTCGGAGAATCGAGATCACCTGAAAAACATGAAAATATGACGTAGAGAACGAAAGATTTGGATAAATTGCGGAGGAATCGAAGGGAATGGTTTCCTGGAAAGTCGAAATATTTTATCGATTTTTTTCGCCCGGAGAAGGAATTATTTTTGTCCCTGAAATTGGAGGAGCGTCGAAAACTAGAGGAAAAGAGTTTTTTTTTGTCAAGGTCAGTTCTCATATGTCAACAAGTTCGAAAGAAAAAAAAAAACGACATTACGAAGATTTTCGACTTTCGAAGATTCCTCAATTCAGCGAAAATGATTATTTTGACAATCGCCGATTCGTTTATCGATATACTCCGGATATTGCTTAGCACAGTTTAGTGGGTTTTTTTAATATTATTTTTGAACCTGTGTTGTCCTTAAACCTGCCGAATGTGTGTCCAATTTACTCGCGATTTGTAAACACGACATTAGACGAAGTTTCGCTTGCCCGGAAATTGTCTTGCATTTTTCTTCCCACGAATCCCACGAGCTTCTAGTTGCAGTTTCTTTACTTTCGTTCTCGCTCGTGTACGCCTCCCAAAAAGTGTTGCACGTGAGTTTGTCGTAGAGATACAACGCGATGTATCGTGTGTTTGGGGAGAAATCGCACGATTCGCTTATCATGAAAAGCTCTTTGACAACGGGCGAAGGAATCGCTGTTATTGGTTCGGAATTTTTTAGTATTTTGAGGAAAATAAGAAACAGAAAGATTATTCGGTGTATTTTATTTTTCTAAAATGACGCTGAATAAAACGAACCCATAAATGGGATCCAGAATTCTTCGCCTTCTTCGATTATTCGTTTGTATTCACGATTTGTTTCGTTTATACATTTCAACCAATCGGAAAGCATCGGATCTTCACATCCACCAAAAGCAAGGTCACGGTCTTCCGCGGGCAATAAACAATCGTCGGATTAACACTTTATTATTCGTACGATGTACGCGAATGAAAAAACTCAATTGTCTTTTTTATCAAATAACTTTCCCAATAATTACCTCTGCTGCTCGCGAAATCCATTGTCACAGTGTCGAGTTTTCGTCCTCCTTGAAAATACACTATACGCACGACAAGTATGAACAGAAAATTCCGTCAGTTGCGTGGTTTGGCGTGCACGTAGCGTCATCGATCGGTAACGAGTCGATAAGTCAGACGCGACGTTCCGATTTGTCAATTCTCCTTGAAATTACGGAACGTAAGCGCCGAGAGTATTTTTCTTCGCAATACTGAATCACTGGACGAATGTGAGTGATCCACCGGCTGGATTTCGTAGCAAATTAACCAAACGACGACAATATTTTTCGTTATGCAATTCAGTGACGAATAATAAAACTGGTGATTCGTGTTCTTACGCTTTTTCCAATTTCTCACAATTGCCAGAGATTCGTCTCGTGTTATGCCACCGTCGTTCTAACCTCACTTTCGTGTGAGCGGTTCCTGATTTTTCGTTTAAAAAACCCTTCGAAAGATAACAGTTGTAAAATGTCAACGTTAGTTTCTCGATCTTTGGGAATGTTCCGAAGGTGTCCTGGCCCAATTGTAACAAAGGTGAGTGCGCTGCCAATTAAATCGTTGTCCATGTTTCTACAAAATCGCGAAACTCTTATTTTTCAATAAAATTCCCAAAATTTCAATTAAATTAAAAATCGATCTATTGCAAAATCGATTTATTTGATAAGTTCCATTATTTCGACGACAATTCTCGTGTTTCTCTTCGTAATTAGTAATTCTCCATTTTCCGACAACCCAAGATCGCGTTTGACGTTAAATCGCGACTTTTTTTCACGTCAATGAACAGCGTCACGAAAATATTGCTCAATTTTCATCGCAGCAACGTTTTTTCGAAAAAATTCGTCGTTATTTTCTGCTCTTTCACGTTTTCTCGTTCACGTAGGCCAGAAATATAACAACTTCGTCAGTACGTTCGTCAAATCCGCCGTCGCAGAACGAACCAAAATTCAAGCCGTCGCCCGTGTCTTGGAAAAATCTCGGCATATCTGCGGTCCTGGGTAGCGGGCTTCTCGGGTACATGTATTATCTGCGAGAAAAGAAAGATTTAGCGTTGGCTCGGGAGAGAAGACGTCATTTGGGAAAAGCTGCGATAGGCGGAAATTTTGAATTAGTTAATTCGGAAGGGAAGCTGGTAAAGTCGCAAGACTTTCTCGGCAGCTGGGTGATGATTTATTTTGGATTCACTCATTGTCCGGACATCTGTCCCGACGAGATTGAGAAGATGGTCGGCGTTGTGAATGCTCTGGGTAAATATTGAGTCCGTAGTGTTTATCCCTTTTCGGCTAACGATGTTTTTAGCAATCCTCAGAGTTAACGACGGCCGTTACTTTTGCTTATTTGGCAATTTTAAAACTTTTTAAAAAATCTGAACTTTCAACTAAATGATGATTTTGAGTACCGGGTCATTTTGACCCGAACAATTTTCTGTCTCCGATTTTTTGGCATTCAATGGCAATCTTCTGGCATTTGATTTTCGTTTTCATAAAAAAATTCATTTAGCGCCATAAAATATGGATAATTTGGTACGAAAAAAAAAAAAAAACACAAAAAATGCATATTTACCGGAATACGACGATTTGAAAAACGCCTCGGGTCAAATTGACCCAATATACATTTATAGGGGGTGTGCACTGAAAAGGATAATTCGTCCCATGTCATTTTTTTTTTTTTTTTAACGTTTTCACGGAAATTAATCGAAAAATCGTCGGTTATTTGTTTTTTTTTAGAAAAACAACACAATTTCAAGATTCAGCCGATATTCATCAGCGTGGATCCTTCGCGAGACACGCCGAGCGTGGTAGGAAAATATTGCAAAGAATTTTCCGACAAAATAATTGGACTCACCGGGAACGAGGAGCAGGTAGCTGCCGCTTGCAAAGCTTACCGAGTGTATTTCAGCAGCGGACCCAAGGACAACGACAATGATTACATAGTAAGCGTACAAAGAATATTCGACGATAAATTTTTTTCATTTTCTTTATATTTGAAAAAAGCTTTTTCACGTTTTCATGAAAATACAAGTGATTCAGTGAGTTGGACATGGTCAGTTTTTCGGAGAATATTTCAACCGATTTTTTTTGCATTAGCGAATGTTTTTGTAAATTGGATAAAAAAATATTCCGGTGAGTTGAGTTGCTCTAGGAACGTTTGTTGCTGCTCCCCGTACAGACACTTTTCATTGCCTCATTCCACAAAGGAATAAAATGGGTTACGGAATTTTTAACGATTGTTCGCAACGTTGGGATCCAACGAAAAATACGTTTTTCTATCAATTGTTTGTTGAATTTAAAAAACCATGAGGATTTTCATCCTGACAAAATATTGAATAAGAATCGTGAGCTCTCGAAAAGAAAAAACAGAATTTCGTTGCGTTCCAACGAAGAAAACTTGAAAATCGTGATTTTCAATGACGTTGAAGTTTTCATCTCTCCTCATTCGCAAAATTCATGATTTAAATGCAGAAAATAATTACGATCGTCGAAAACGAATTGATTTTGTAAAATCAACGAGTCATAGAAAAAAAAAAATATTTTTCGTCGCATTTCGACGTTGCGAACTTCTGCGTCATGATTTTTAAGTCTTTCGGTTATAAAAAAAGAAAAATTCATTTTATTTCAGGTCGATCACACCATAATAATGTACTTGGTGGATCCGGACGGTCTTTTCGTTGATTACTATGGCCAGACGCAAACCGTCGACCAGATGGTAATGAGTATTATGCTCAACAAAACTAAACTGGACAAAATCAAGAACGATTCGTGGCTGCCCCCGTTGCCTTTCGGCAACAAGTCTCCGGCGTAAACCAAAGTTTTTCCTTCGTCCCTTAGTCCTCAGCGTTCCCATAAGAAACAACGTGAGTCCTTACACACATTTGGTTACTTAATAATTAAATATTCAAACAACTGATTCGTTTCATAGCAGCGATGACCGTAATTTCTATTTTTTCAATATAAATATATATATACATATGTTTTTTGTTTCATGCAAACAAAATGTAAAAAGTGTAAACGCCCAGTTTCATCGTTTTTTTAATTGTATAGCAAAATTCTCCACATTATGCATCGTTGTGTTTTCGATCGTTCAAACATTTAACATTAATCGTTAGAAATTTTAAAACTGGCTCGATTTTTATTCGGTACATAGAAAGGGAGAGAGAGAAAATCGACGCTGTTAACATTAACGGCGAATTCATTATTTTTTCGACACTTTACGAATTTTTCAAACATTGAGAAATTTTGTGTTCTGCATATTTTTCGTATTTTACTCGAGCGCTCCATCGGTTGCGTTGGTGCGCGAGAGACGTAACTGAAAATCACGTTTTCCCTTTGAACGTTCGATTTTTTGAGGAAACGAGAAAATTGCGAATTACTCGCTGATCAAACGGAAACGACGTGTGGCTTTTATTTTTGACGGAAACTCTAGTTTTCCGCGCGCCGCAGGTTTCTTCTTGACTCAACGATCGATTTTCCAATTTTTTTCCCGATCCTCAGATATTTTGGAACGATTAAAAAGTTAGAATCGGCGTTTACCGATGTCGTTGAAGTTTGCATCGTTGGAATGCAACGAAATTCATTTATTTATTTGCCAAAGCTCATTATTCAAATGCAGAATTTAATTACGACGATAAAACGATCGATTTTCGCGACCCGAAAAGTATATCGGCTCGAAAATCTTGAATGATTTTTAAAATTCAACAAATCATCAATAAAAATAAACATTTTTCTTTGCATTCCAACGTTGCGACCTTTAGCGTTATACTTAAGGTATTACTATCGCGAAACGACTTTGTTTGGGGTTTTTTCAAAATTTTGTATAAACGTTCTTGGCACCGAAACTAAAAATTTTCTCCTCTGAAGAAAAATTTTCTGACGTTTAGAATTTCAAATATTTAATTTCCCAATTTTTTATTTTTTCCATCTAAACGCGTGTAAATTGGAGTCACGTTTCGTTAAAAACGTTGCAAGAATAAAACAAAAGAAACGCGACTTTAATTTACACGCGTTTAGATGGGAAAAATAAAAAATTTAAATATCTCAAATTTTAAACGTTAGAAAATTTTTCTTCACAGGAGAAAACTGTTTTGGTGCCAAGAACGTTTATAAAAAAATTTGAAAGAACCCCAAATAAAGTCGTTTCGTGATAGTAATACGTTAATGTTAAAATCTCGTTTCTCTGCCAAGGAATTAAACGTTTTCTTTTGAACTTCAACAATTGGACAAAGTATCGAACTGACCAATTGGTCACGAGTGCAAAAGGCGAGAATTTTAGGTTTTGTGCACACGATAAAATTTCTTTGTAGTTTTGATAAATCGCTTGGTTTGTGAGGAAGTGGATTTCTGAATTGACAAACGTGGGATACGTCGTTCTAGAGTTGATCGAAATATCTTGGATTTCCCAGCACTCTTTTCTTTTTAAGTTCGAAGAATGAAATCTATGAAACTTCGCTGCCCTCTTTCTCTCCATGTGTCGATAAGTTTGTTTCTCGATGAGCAGAACAACTGTCTGCAATAATTCATACTCAGAGACCCAGTTGCCACGATTCTCAACGATATTGAAGTTTCCATCGTTCGAATATAACGAAAAATATATATTTCATTAATTATTTTAATAATTAATGCATTTGGTCCAATTTTTCTAGTGAATTCAGTTCTCGAATCGGCGAACAAGACTTTTCCATTGTCGTTGACAAATACTGTATGAGAATTTGGTGCCCTGGTATGAAAAGTTATAAATGGCAGCGAGTTGAAATTCAAACGTAACAAAAAGTGGCGAATCTCGAGTATAGATACGCGGCGTGACTTGATCGCCGTTAAAACTCTTTCTTTTTGAACTTTGCGTCAATGGATAATTACTGATTTTTAAATAATGAGTTTTCGTTGCGTTTCAACGATGCAAACTTTATCGTCGTCCATTCTGATCAGGAGACCAAATGATTCTTGAGTCTCGTTCCAGTTTTCAGGAAGTTGCGGGAGGACATCAGGGTTTCTCATTGATCAACGACAAGAGCGTTTTTTATGAACAGCACAGTCGACGACGATATTCCATCTCCAAGCGAATATCAATGGCCCAAGTCGAACCTCGACGTTCTCGACGTCATAAGTCCGATCGTGGCGAAGTTTAGAGCTGCCAATTCGCGACTGTGAATCCAGACCGAGCCTCGCGTTACGAACTCGTCGACGGTCACTGAAAAGTCACAAAACCGTCTCGATCGAGAGTCGCGCAGATTTTTGTCACAAACGATCGTTCGCTCGACCCAAAGCGACTAGTCAAGGGAGCGTTTGTTGCTGGAGATTGTGCAGCTCGAAGGCCAAACTGCAACATTCGGAATCGCTCCATCTGTGCTGGTTCTGTATCCTTTCGCTATGCTCGCTCATCGGGAGAGCACGGATGGAGCTTTCGGACGCCTGAAATAAAATTACGGCTTGAAAAATAGGAAAAAAGTTTTAAATAGAAAAAGGGAGCGATTTTAATTTTAAGAGAAATTTAGAAACGCCGCAGCGTCTCGAACGGACAAGGCAGATTGCTCCGCGTACATGGAGGGAAAATAATATTAAAAATTACTGTGGCATCATTGATTTCTTGGTACCTCGTCGGCTTTTTAAAGAATTTTAACAAATACATAGTCATTTTTTATTTATGTTTTATCGAAAATAGGGGAACTGATATTTTTTGTCCAAATTTCACATTATTCGCACAATTTCGGATGAAAAATTAACAATTTTGAAGTTTGCATCGTTGGAATGCAACGAAATTCTGTTTTTTCTTGAGCAGAGCTCATGATTCTCATCCGATATTTAGTCAGGACAATAAAACGATATTTTTTTAGGATCAAAACACAAAAACGATACGAAAATTTTCATGGTTTTTTAAATTGAACAAACAATTAATAGAAAAACGTATTTTTCGTTGGACCCCAACGTTGCGAACGTCAGTGACATCAATTTTTCTGTTTTTTCTTGAATTTCCAATTTTCTGTTGTTCAGATATTTAGAAATTCTATTTTTTCTTGAGCAGAGTTCATGATTCTCATTCGATATTTAGTCAGGACAATAAAACGATATTTTTTTAGGATCAAAACACAAAAACGATACGAAAATTTTCATGGTTTTTTAAATTGAACAAACAATTAATAGAAAAACGTATTTTTCGTTGGACCCCAACGTTGCGAACGTCAGTGACATCAATTTTTCTGTTTTTTCTTGAATTTCCAATTTTCTGTTGTTCAGATATTTAGAAATTCTGTTTTTTCTTGAGCAGAGCTCATGATTCTCATTCGATATTTAGTCAGGACAATAAAACGATATTTTTTTAGGATCAAAACACAAAAACGATACGAAAATTTTCATGGTTTTTTAAATTGACCAAACAATTAATAGAAAAACGTATTTTTCGTTGGACCCCAACGTTGCGAACGTCAGTGTCATAAAAATTACTACGTATTTGGTAAAATGTCTCGGCGGGACGATACGGCTCCAGGGAACAGTATCGCAAGGAAATACTTACGTTTGAGTAAAACGAGAGGAGCGATTGATCCGTATATTTGCTGCACAATGCCGAGGACATCGCGTGGTTAGGGATTGCTCTGGGAATGCGATTATCCGATTCCGAATTATTTGGACCGTGATTCACGATTTCCAAATAGCCACGACTGCTCGCTAGACTTCCGCCTCGCGTTGCCGCATCTAATCAAGTTTCAACGATGCGATAATCACACGTTTCAATTTTAAGCTTCACACGTCCAAGGGTTTTAAGGCGATTCTTACGTAAGCCGTTTTGGGTGATTGCTTGTGAGATTGCGGTTTGGAAAAGCAATGGGTTATGTTTATTACGTGGACATATATATATATATATATATATACAAATGAGAATCAGAATTTTCGTCTCATTGGCTTTTCCTAAATTTTCTGCATCTCCGGATTTTTTTTACGTCGATGGGTTTTTCATTTGCATATAATTTGGAAATTTCGAGTTTGACTCTGTGACCGCTGGTCCCAAAATCCTTGGAGTACCAAATTTCAAATGAATCCTGCGCGAGGCAAAATTTATTGCTCGAAAAACCACTAAACTGTGCAACTTTGTTGAAACTCCATTTATCGTTCCTCTAATCATTCGTTTCTAGTTTACGTAGTCAAAAGTTTTGTACTCGAGGAAATTGCAGGGTTCAGGGTTCACTGAGTAATTTGTGGCGATGAAACGACCAAATAGATCAAAGAGACCCACACGATTCTTTCAGTAAATGTTAATCACGATCGTTTCCACTGCTTTAGGAACGTGAAGTTGCGTTTTTAATAGAAATTACGATATTTCGACGTCTTTAGCAATTTTAAGGACGTTGTATGGCGACGGTCAAATGTAAATGTGTTTTTTCAGTTTTTCTTACATACAAAATGGTTTGCGAGTCCAAGTTCATTAAAAAAAGTTTTTACAAATTGTCTGAAGAACAACATACTCGAAATCCAAAATTGTCCGAGGTAATCTGTATTTTTTATATAATAAACAAAATTTCAAAAAGATTAAACGACCGATTTTTTTGAAAAACTAAATAAAGCTTCTTCGATGTTACATAAAAGTGTATGCAAAGTTTTAAGAGGCTTTACCATTTAGAAATGGAAATATTTAATGTTGAAAATTGCAACTTTTAACACACGCTCTTATGAGAAAGTACTGAAAATTGTGATTTTTATAAATAAATATCTCGACTTCTACATGGCGAAACCTCTTAAAATTGCGCGAGCTATTAAATGCCACTATTCTCTTTGTGTGGTGGAAATAAAAAGAATTCTATCGATAGAAAATTTTGCATACAACGTCCTTAAATGGATTTCTTGATTTTTCTCGCCTCGACGATCGACTAGAGTCTCCGGACAAGTACATTTGACAGCTCTGTTCTCCATATAGATATATATATATATACACATCGAAAAAATGCAATGGAATATTCTGGCATGGTCAACGTTTGCGACAATTTGACGTCAGACATTGAACGGAGAGATTCAAGGTGAGGATCAAGAAGACACCTTGTGTACTCGCCATCGAGTGAGTCGAGCGATGAGCATCTCCATCATGAAAAAAACATAACCACGGTCTGGTCCACCATTTAGAACCCATGTGGCTGTTTTCCAATTTGGCACCGTTGCAGCTGCACGTGCTGCTCGAATGCGCCGATGGTCTTTGCCGCCAGCGTCCTTGACGAAATCGTGGCCACCTCCGACCTCTTATGGCTCGCGAAACTTCGGCTCGTACTTCGCCGTTTAGGAAACAGTACAGGACCGCGACGAAAAATCCCTGGATTAGCCGTGTCAATTTTTCGAATTTTCTTACTACATTTTCAACTTTCCGCGGATCGTGTGATTTTTTTTTTAATCCTGCGGATCATTTGAGTCCTTTTCCTCCTGCCACGTGGATCTCACGTATTTGGAGAGTGAGAAATGTGAAAAAATTCGGAATTTTTCGAAAATATATTATTGCTCGGGTCAAAAAGACCCATAAGATCCGCAAAGGGTTCGAAAATTCACGATATCTCGAGATTACTATCGATTTTATCGATTTACCTGAAACGAAGCGAACAGCTGATCGCAAAACAACCAAACTAGTTCTACTTTTTCGTTGACTCCCATGCTGTAGGACATTCCCAGGAAGACGGTGTAATGGACGCCAAAAAGTGGCACCAGCACGAGAGTACTTCGGGCCCATCGCCTGAGAACAACGAAAAGTAGAAAATTGTTAATTCTCGTTGACAGGGAATCGAGACTTTGCAGTACGACGCTAAAGTTTGCAACGTTGGAATGCAACGAAAAATATAGTTTTTTATTGACGATTTGTTCAATTTTCAAAATTATACAAATCTTTCGAGCTTTCCGGTTGGAAAAAGAAAAAAAGAATTTCGTTGCATTCTAACGATGCAAACTCGAACGTTTAAACTTTCATTTTTTAAATTAATTCGCTCAAAGTTTTTACTTGTAGCGTTGAGTCTCTTCAGAAACAGTAGATTTGAGCTTAGACAAAAGAACTCTGACGATGTTGACGAAGAGGATGAAATTAATCTGAAAATACGAGTTATTTTTCGTAAATTAGTTTTGTTATCGAACGACAGTTTGGAGGGAATGAATGATGACTTACGAGAATTGATAGAATGGTGGGCAAGCGAATTGGCAAGAAAAGAAATGGATTGTCGTTGGTGGTCCAGCAATAAGTGTCTTCGAGGGTGGCGCGTATAATGACCCAAGGTAGAACGAAGATCGCAGGCAAACCTATCGAACAATCATTCATATATTTACCCAAGAAAAAAGCTAACAAAGAATAAAAAACAAGCAATTATGTTTGGCTGCTCTGTTGGGGAAGGAATCTCACCCCATCCCAGAACAGCGTAAGCTGCTATGCTCGAATTTGAATCGGTGAAAAGGGCGTTGAATACGAGATTGTGAAGATAAAGCCCCTCCATCAGGATCCACGAATAATTAGCTAAGATAAAGTACTGCCACAAGCTCGTAAAAGTTTTACATTGCCAATTGCTCTCGACCTTGTTGTCCACCCAATAACTCTCTCCGTTTCTAATCAAAACGTCCGACGCCAAACCAATTCCCGAAACGAATATTACTTCTTTGAGGAGAGCCATAAAAGCTCGTGTCATGAAAGAAGCGAACAGGTGCATGTGGAGGATATTCCTTGGACATCTCAACTTTCTGAAATCCATGCCAAATTTTTAATGTTATACAGGCACGGGTCAAATTGACCCAGTGTGTCAAAGAATCATTAATTTTATTATAATCATCACATCACCGTTTTGATTTTATTGGAATTTTTTTATTCGAATTTATCAAGTCATACAGGCACGGGTCAAATTGACCCAGTGTGTCAAAGAATCATTAATTTTATTATAATGATCACGGCATCGTTCTGATTTTATTGGAATTTTTCAATTCGAATTTCTCAAGTCATACAGACACGGGTCAAATTGACCCAGTGTGTCAAAGAATTATCAAATTGATTTTAATGATCACGGCATCGTTCTGATTTTATTGGAATTTTTCAATTCGAATTTCTAATGTCATACAGACATGGGTCAAATTGACCCAGTGTGTCAAAGAATTATCAAATTGATTATAATCATCACATCACCGTTCTGATTTTATTGGAATTTTTTTATTTGAATTTCTCAAGTCATACAGGCACGGGTCAAATTGACCCAGTGTGTCAAAGAATCATTAATTTGATTATAATGATCACAGCATCGTTCTGATTTTATTGGAATTTTTTTATTCGAATTTCTCAAGTCATACAGGCACGGGTCAGATTGACCCAGTGTGTCAAAGAATCATTAATTTGATTATAATGATCGCATCATCGTTCCGATTTTATTGCAATTTTCAAACTCGAATGTGTAATTTTGTTTTCGAATTTCTGAATCAATCAAAATACGTACTTGATGGTTGCGAGTATGAGGAAAGCGACGACGAGGGTTGAGAATGACACGGCATAACCAACGGTTGAAATTTTCTTGATGATGGGCAGATATTTCTGTAACGAAAACGAATAAAAATGATGAAAGCTCAACAATTGAAAAAAAGGAAGAAAAACAAGTCTTTTGCTTTCTTCGAGTTCGAAATCGTACAAAGAGGCAAATCCCAAGCTTTCTTTTGATGGAATTCTCATCACAATACAGAGCTTTCCCATTCAATAGCAATCAAGGTCAAGTGCTAATTGCATGAATCTCCCGATGCCCTGAAACCTTATCAATGGGGAACGTCATCGTCGTGAGATGACGTCAAAAGGCTGATAATTACGTAGATAACGAAATGGTAAATGTTGGAGGGTGCAGCGATGCTCAAGGACGATACGGAAAAGTCATGTCGAGCGAGGCTAGCGCGTGGAAAAATAAATTGCCAGATATTTTTTGGGAGCATCGACACTCCACACAAATTGATCGTAATGAAAAGGCTAACATGTCGAGCGGAATGTAATTGACTTTTGTCTACAAACGTTTCAACAAATGGACGTTATCGATCGATACTCCCTTCGTGCTGGGCGACACGAGCGTCAAAACCAAGTGGCGGTTCGTACGTGTCGTTAACGAGGATTCCTCCGGGGGAGGCGAAAAGAGCAGTTCACAAAGTTATCGAAATCCAGAGCTTCGTCCGAAACGACCCTCGTCTATTTTTGCCATTTTTTATATTTTCTTATCTTTCTGCCTATTACCCAACACTTTTTCCTTCGCCCATACATCACGTTATTCTTCCTCGGGTTCCCCTACTATTTAACGCGCCATCAGATCGAAACCGCATTGACATTCCCTCCTGGAAAGGATCCGAGCAAGCAACAACGAAACGATATCGTAACGTCGTTACTCAAATCTTTCGAGAATGATTTTTTCTCCTGTGTCTATCGAAGCTGCTGAATGCTTGATTTTTGCCCCAAAAATTCGTGCCCACGAGGCCAGATTTATCCAGGAAATGCTCGATTTTTGTCAACCGCGTAAAATCTTGCATTGCACGAATTTCTATTTGTGCAATTTTCCGGATGCCACAAAAACGAGATTCGCAGTATTTTTTTTTACTAAGCCCGACTCGTGTTTCCTGCCGGATCGATGATTCGAATTCACAAAACTGCCTTTTCCAACCACTGGCTTTGTTTATGACTTTCAAAACAAATTCACCGCGATTGCATGAAAGAAAATAATGGAATCGTTGATTCGCAGAGCTCGCAAAATCGAAACCAACTGCGAAAATTTTAATTGGCCTCTCCAGACAAAAGCGACGTTCCCTACCGACATTTTTTTATTCCATGTTTTTTTAAATACAAGAAAAATATAAATTGAACAAACAAAATCGTCCTCGTTTATCAATAGCACTCGGTCGGACGAACAACTTCCAGATTAGGCAACATTGATCCTTTTCCAAACTACTTGATTGCTCTCTAAGCTCTTTCCAAATCCCCACTTTCTTGTAACGTACCCCAAAGAAATGATGCCACAGAGATCCAAGTGAATTATTCTCGTAGCTTGTTCAAAAACTTCTCAACTCCCTAGCAGACTCAAACTCTCGAGAAACAAATTAGAATTTTCAATTACAAAAACAATCCTCTTCGTATCCTTTCCTTTTTGCTTTTTTTTTTCACTCAATTGATTTTTTATTTAGTTGCATTTTTTCAGCTTCTTGTTTTTTTTTTTGTTTCGCACGAAGAGTGCAATTTTGAAAATTCTGCGGTGAGTGAAAATCTCACAGAGATTGTTAGGGATTGCAACTCCTACGATGTTTTTCCGTATAACGCGAGTTCCTCTTTAATCGGATCCCAGGAATATGCACTCGTGCAGGCAAAACTAATGCACTCTGGTTTACTGCACAGGCAGTCCTGTTGGTGGAATAAAATAATGAAATCATTGTTTTCCGATGGTATTTATTGTCTCCGAGAGAAAGACATGTGCTTATATGGAACTTCGTGAAATTCCATAGAAACACATGAGTAGTAAATGAGCGACTGAGTTTGTAGTTGAACAATGAGGGAATATTAATGTAATGAAGGATTCTTGGGATCGTAATTTCCAGGTAAACTCTGGAGTCCGCTACTCAACGATGTTGAAGTTTGCATCGTTGGAATGGAATTATGTTTTTTCTTGTTATTCGAAATTTGGTGAAGACAATAAGACGATTTTTTTTTTAGGATGGAAATACAAAATCGGTACGAAAATTGTCATGGTTTTTGAAATTGAACAAACAATTAATAGAAAAACGTATTTTTCGTTGGATTCCAGAAAATTTATCGTTACTGCGTGGTCGATAGTCTCGCAATCTATCGTTCTTAGTATTTTTCTGCAATCACGAAGAGTGTCAAGTCGTCTGAATTGCCACGAATTCCAAAAAGATCGAAAATCATTTTTCGGTCTTTCCCTAGCCACACATGGGTCTGGGGCGTCTTACCATTTTTAACTGTACTTGGACGCGTTTAAAAAATCGGAAAAAAATCAGGAAAGTAGTTTTGGATCTATAGACAGAGAGTCTGCACCGGTTGATGGATAAAAATTCTTTTTTATTATTGTTATTTAATGGTAATCGCTTCGAAAAACAAGAAATTCACGCCATTCGCTAAATGGGCTGGACAGCCCAGACCCATGTGTGTCTACGGACGGTTAAATCGTAAAATACCACGAGCCGAAGGTCCAGGAACAGTTCGTTATACAAAAACATTAATTTCATAAAATAACACACGTTTCAATCAAATTTCCAGCGACTAACGTCACACACAATTAATCTTTACAAATTCATTTTAATTTTCAAGGAAATAAAAACGAAATGGGATCAAAAAAAAAATCGTGAACAACCAAACAGTGACACGCGTTGCATTCGCAGATTAAAAAAAAAAAGAAAAAAAGAAAATAAAAATCTCATGATCAGAACACGCAGATACGAATGCGAGAGCGCCGTATCGCATGACTATCGTTACCTTCCGATAGGAATTCTGTATCGCAACGGAAATGCTATACATAGTCGAGAAAAAACGAATTCGTCCGCGTTTGAAACTTCCATTTTCATTTACGTCAAAGGGAACATAAAAAGTACGAAGATTTATTGGTCCAATGAATTTTAGCGACGAGAGCAGAAAATTTCAATCTGGAACGGTAGTGATGGTTACGCCACAAATATTATAGCACATTCCATGCTCCGTCCTATCGAATTGCACGTCGAACAGACTGTGATCGACAGGTTTTGCAAAACGAATCGTGTTTTCGATAAATTGCTCTGTTGAGACTGACATCGACGAGTTACGCAAAACGAATCGTTCCCGGTAAATTGGTACATGGAGGAAAATGCAATTAACCTGATTTCGAGCTAATTCGACAATTATTTTTCCACGCCATCCTGTTATCTACTCAACGATCCATTTCGAACGGAAATTGGAACGTTGCAACTTGTTTTTATGAATTATTCCAAATCCCTGGGACGTTTTCTCGCCATCTTTTTTCCTGTTATGAATTTCTTACTGTAATTACTTTTGTAACTGAATTAATACGCGTTCGAGTTTCTCCTGAAAGTAAATTTCTCGAAACGGAGTTGTCACTCGAATGCTCAATTTTTCATTAGGACATTAAACATTTATAAATATTCCCATAGGACGTTGTTCAGATAAAAGTTGAGTGGCGAGTGCTCCTTTTTGATCGATCCAGCGTTCTTTATATGCGGAAACAAAATAATATGGAAAATTGTTGTGACATCGTGACACTAAAGTTGGCAACGCAGTGGTTCAACGAAAAATACGTTTTTCTATTAATTTTTTGTTCAATTTCAAAAACCATGACAATTTTCCTATCGATTTTGTGTTTTGATCTTAAAAAAATATCGTTTTATTGTCCTGACAAAATATTGAATGAGAATCATGGGTTTTGCTCAAGAAAAAATACAATTTCTAAATATCTGAACAACAGAAAATTTTTAATTAAAAAAAAAAACACAAAAATTGATGTCACTAACGTTTGCAACGTTGAGTGTCAACGAAAAATACATTTTTCTATTAATTGTTTGTTCAATTTCAAAAACCATGACAATTTTCCTATCGATTTTGTGTTTGGAGCCTAAAAAAAAATCGTTTCATTGTCCTGACAAAATATCGAATAAGCTCTGCTCGAAAAAAAAAAAAAAAAAGAGAATTTCGTTGCATCCCAACGGTGCAAACTTCAACATCATTTTTTTTCGACATAATTTCTTCGTCTCATTCGTTTGGACAAAAAAGATGATAAGATCCTTTTAGCCCTCCTTACGGTTATTGCTCCAGCATTTATTTCCCAATCGAGAGCATGCTGGAAAATTCGAATCCATTCCGCTTTCGCAGGTTTTTCCATTTGTATTCTATAGCGATACATATTTTATCAAATGAGAATGAATAATGGTGTGGAGAAGAAGCAACTCAATGGATGCGCCACCCACCAGCTGCGGATAACTGAAGCCAAAGCCTCAGGCTCGTAGCATTATTGTTAACTGAAGCCAAAGCCTCAGTAGTTCGTCGTATTGTTGCGGTAACGAGTCGCAGCTGTATGCATAATTTTTTTATATACAGCTTTATGCATAATTTTTTGTAGAAAGTTCGTAAAAACTTGAAACAAGAAAATGAGGATCCTTGTTGCAAAAAAAAAACATCTCGTACGTTGCGTCAGTTTTAAATAATTGATTATCCGGCACTTACGATCATTGAGATTGGAAGACTTCAGATGTCAGTCCCAATGGCGAATCGATTAGTTAGGTAGACAAAACGTGAAAGCAAATTTCGATTTTTGCTTCAAAAACGATGGCAAGCAGCCTTGAATTTATTTATTTTTGCTTTTTCGTCTTTCTTTCATTTCTGAATTCCCTGACGTACTGACGCATCGACGTACTTAACAAAATTGCCAGGATTTGAGTCTGTACAATCCACAATGGGTCTTTACCTCTATGAGGGTGACGTTGTCCGTTTGACCATCCGGAAAGTCCATGAAAACCGTGACAAGAGGTGCATGATAGCACTGTGTGTAATTAGTCCAGCTACTGTTCAGCTCAGGGTTCCAGTACCATTCGCCGCTCTTCATGCACGTTTTCGAAGCATTTGCCTTTGGAATCATCAATGTCATACAATCATTTACCCATTCATCGCAAACTGACTAACAAAGTTGTTATTAAATTTCATATCCGAAGCAGAAAAAAAAAGGGCGAAATCGGCCGAGACTAAATTGAAGATGAAAAAAAAAAACAATGTTTTTTTTTTTGCAATCAGAGGAGCTCGGTTGACCCTCAGAAGACACACATGGCTCTGGGGTGTCCAGCCCCATTCAGGGAATGGCGTGAATTTCTCGTTTTTCGTATCGTTTTTCGTACAATTAAATAAAAATAATCATAAATCATAAATAATAATAATAATAAAATAAAATAATAAAAAAAAATAAACAATAATAATAAAATAATAATGATAGAAAAAAATAGCCGTAATAAAAATAATAAGAAATCACCCAGTGCTGCAGGCTCTTTTTCTATAGATTCAAAATGACTTTCCTGAATTTTTTCCGATTTTTTAAACGAGTCCAAAAAAACCGTAGCACGCCCCAGACCCACGTGTGTCCGCAGTGCGCTTATTGTAATGTGGCTATCGAGGGTTAATAAATTCCAGATAATTGAGTTTTTGGGAAAGAAAAATAGGGCTGGGAGGACCAGGGACAATGAGTTGACATTGATGTCCTGTCGGAATCAATGCTGGAAATTACATTAAGGAAATTGAATGTTGTTGACTGTATTAAATTCTGGAAATGATGAAGCAAATTGAAAAAATTGAATGCTCTGGCTGGAGGTAAGAGTTCATTTTGTCAAGTAACATTCGTACCTGCAAGTCGAATCCTGCGATGTAATGGGGACAAGCTTGTACTGACATTTCCCCGGGCGCTGTGGAATGCCAGCAATGTATACCATCCCAGGTCTCGGGACACCATCCTGCAAAAACCAACATCCATTTGTATCAGAATTTCGTTAGACCCTTTCGCTTCCTCGTTGATTGCGTTTTTTTTCGAGTTTAAAAAAATAAGAAAAAATTATTGACCACTGCTTAGAAAAATCAACAAAACTTTTTTTTTTTAATTGCATGGAACGATCGCTAATAAAGGTCATAAAGAAAAAAGAGTGGGAGTTCATCCGATGCCTTATTGGGGCATTGAACAATCTTATTCAATCCTAACCTTACAATCCAAAGTTTTCTCTCCTTTTATACTTTGTATCAAGAGCTCACGAAGTAATTAAATTACAGTTCTCCACCGTGAGCGTTTCTCTCGTTTTCTTTCACCTTAAAACTCTCACAAACTTCCCTGACAATAATATCCGTTTGCAAATGTTCGGTATATTCTTTTGTTCTTGTTCATGGGTGACTTGTCCAGAGTTTTTAAATCTCTCGATGCGGAGAGTCTTCTCACTCGACTCAAGTTATCTGACTTTTCTAGTTTTTCGGAAGACGTTTCATTCTCTATTTTCTCTGTTTTCAAATACATTGCGATAGGGAATACAAGGAAAAAGTTGAACCAGTTTTACCTCTTCAAATAATAATAATAATAATAATAATAATAATAATAATAATAATAATGAGCGCAGAGCATTTAGGAAGCTTTTCCAGTTTTTATACAACATTTCCCGGTGCGTAAGCCCGCCTACGAACTCGCCAAAGCGTGGGAAGTTTGTATACAGTATTTTCGATAATACTGCAACGTTCTTGAGGGGTTGCCGTTGGCCGTGAGCACAAGGAGGAATAACACTCTTCGTAGAGATCGATTGGCAATGAAAAGTACGAGTTTAATGTGAATTGTTATTTTATTATTATTAATAGAATTATATCATGAACAATCGTCTGGGATTTTGAATGGAATAGAGCATCAAAGGTTTCTTATTATGAGAGCGAAGTCCGCAACGTTGGGATCTAACGAAAAATACTTTTTCTATTGTTTATTCAATTTAAAAAACCATGCAAATTTTCGTACCGATTTTGTGGTTGGATCCTGAATAATTATCGTATATATTATGGTTTGCATCGTTGGAATGCAACGAAATTCGGTTTTTTCTCGAGCAGAGCTCACGATTCTTATTTAATATTTAGTCAGGACAATAAAACTTTTTTTTTTTAAGATCCAAACACAAAATCGGTACGAAAATTGCCATGGTTTTTGAAATTGAAGAAACTTCAGTGTCACATAAGAATCATGAACTCTGCTCAAGAAAAAACCGAATTTCGCTGCATTCCGACGATGCAAACTTCAATATCGTTTCCTATTTGAAATTCTTGTTTTTTATTTATTTTTTTCGATTTTTTAATGGAAATTCCGATGGCAACGTTGACCAATCGTTGGTAAACGTTTCAGGAGATCATTTTTTAAATCCTGGACCAAGAGGCAACATTTTTTGCAAATAAGAAAATGTATTTTTTTAATTTGTTCCAACTTTTGGGCTTATGTATTTTTTTTTGGGTCGTCGTAGAATCATTTAGTCGTCAGAATTATTTAGAGTATGGAGGTTTGCGAGGAAACTAGATGATAATAGGAAAGATTTGTGACCTGAGGCAACCGCGTGGGCGAGTTGGTCGATCGAAGCAGAGAGGCAAATGAGCAGAGCTACTTCCTGGAACATGCATTCGAGAGTATCTGCTCCAGTGAAAATATAAATGAGAACATCAGGCACACTCTGGCATGTCTGGCTCGTCGTGGACAGCCCCTTCGGGCTGTACCAACTGTATGAGGTCCTGGGAGTGGAGCAAGTCAATGTGGGCGAAACTGCTCAAAGGGACTCAGTCAGCAGATATAACCCACGACATTCTTATAAACTTACAAAGCCAACACAACTTTTTCAATAACGTGTAAGAAGCTCTGTCAGCTATGGAGCAAGCTTCAAATCTCCAGCATCGATTCCATGGGGGGACCATGAAAGAGAAACACAAGTGAATGAACCAACTGGCAATAAAGACATTGCCAGTTGGTTCGATCTTGCTTCCTCCAGTTTGGAGAGGTTTTTTCTCCAGCACCAAAGGTTCATGTGCCTTTCACCATAATATCGTAGGCTTACGAAATCACTGCATGGTAACGAGCAAAAACGTTTGAAGTCAGGACAGCTTCGGTAGAAGCAAAGCTTCTTAGCTATTGTAGTTTATTCCTGAACCAACGAACGTGAGGTTGAGAAGAAAATCCTTCAAAGTTCACGTTCCTGTCTATTACGTCAACTTCTGAGGGCCTTCGAATTCTTGACTCCTGATGGTGGCAATGCCTTTACAATGAATATATAACTTTGTGACATTCCGATAGACATTCGAATGGATAACTTATGGTCCTTACGGATGAATGGACTTTGAGACGTTGCGAGTTTCAAATGATCGATAACGAACGTACATTCTGACACGGTGTTGAAGTTTCCATCGTTGGATTGCAAAACGAAATTCTGTTTTTTCTTGAGCTGAGCTCGTGATTCTTATTCAATATTTGGTCAGGACGATAAAACGTTCGAAAATTGTCATGATTTTTAGAAATTTAACAAACTATTAATAGAAAAACGTATTTTTTGTTGGACCCCAACGTTGCGAACGTCAGTGACATCAATTTTTCTGTTTTTTCTTGAATTTCCAAAATTCTGTTGTTCAGGTATTTAGAAATTCTATTTCTTCTTGAGCAGAGCTCATGATTCTCATTCAATATTTAGTCAGGACAATAAAACGATATTTTTTGAGGATCAAAAAACCAAAATCGGTATGAAAATTGTCAAGGTTTTTGAAATTGAACAAACAATCAATAGAAAAACGTATTTTTCGTTGGACCCCAACGTTGCGAACGTCAGTGACATCAATTTTTCTGTTTTTTTCTTGAATTCCCAATTTTTTGTTGTTCAGATATTTAGAAATTGTATTTCTTCTTGAGCAGAGCCCATGATTCTTATTCAATATTTGGTCAGGACAATAAAACGATTTTTATTAAGAATCCAAAGACAAAATCGGTACGAAAATTGTCATGATTTTTGGAAATTGACCAATTAATAGAAAAACGTATATTTACCAACGATGTCATTAAAAAGTCCTCCATTATTTTGTGTATTTCACGTTGCACTCATTTTTTGTTGTTGGTATTTTTGATGTCTCATTCATTCAAAAATCATACGATCGAAAAATTGAAGGCTGACTCGCGGATAATGGGGTAATCATTGCGAATGATACTTCCCCCTAAAGTATGATCTCATATTACGAATGTTACTGCAAGAATTTTGCAATGTAGGCCAAGATACCCGACCCGAAAATGCCTTGCTAATTCGTACGTGGATGATACCGCGTACATAGCTCCCAGTCATGTTGTGATTGTGCATCTATATTGCATGCATGATGTGCTTAAGTATCAAGATTTATGGGAAGCTCACCTGGAGCTTCGACGAGGCCGTCGTGGCAACGTTGAGATTCCATCTTCAGCATCTCCTGTTGAACGCTGGGGCTATAGAAATCGACATCCTCCTGCAAAATTCCAAGTTGAAAACTCATCATTATCGTATTTTTCGATATTCGACGTTACACGCTCAATTTTTTCATTCTAACTCTGCAGAAAATTGAACACCATTTTTTTTCTCATCACATTCATTTTTTTGACGTGATTCTTCAATTTTTCCTGGGCGAAAGGTTTCTGCCCCATGTTATCCATGATGAAGACCTCGTTCAGAAAATCTTCATCTTTATTATTTCATAATTATACTTCATAATTATTATTTAAAAATTAAAAAAATTAAAAAAAATAAGATGGCACTCACAAATGGAGTCGAAATAGTTTTTTATCATATTTTTATCAGCTGATCGAATGTCTGCTGCCTTAGGGCAATGCTTCAACTGTAGACGTACACACGCCCAGTCTGGCAAAAGGCGGATTAACGTATGTTTGACTTTTTGCATCCAGCTTAGTCATATACATAGAGATTCGTACGAATCGATTTTGCATGTTTGATGAATTTCCACAATATGGAGGTTTGCAATGGAGTAGAAAATGGATTTCATGCTTTGAGTTAAATTTACGTTGCACATTAATGGGATGTGTTTTTAAAACGAAGAGGAAAATCGACGTGGATTGATTAAGCTTCCACGGATCATATGGGTCTTTTTAGAGCCAAGCAACGTCATGGGAACTCGGCATCATAGGGTTGAACATTTTTATTTTATTTTTTCCGATAATGGTGGGTAAAAAATTTTCCAGAAACGCAATCGATTAGAACTCTTCACGAGGACACGCAGGGAGACTTCCTCCATCACTGGGAATTGCCAGATCTACGAAAACGCGTCATAGAGCCTCAGCTTCGGGATTGAAACTTTTGTTATTTATTTTTTCCGAAAATGGTGGATAAATATTTATCCAGGAACGCGATTGACTAGAACTCTTCACGAGGGCACGCAGGGAGACTTTCTCCATCACTGGGAATTGCCAGATCCACGAAAACTCGTCATAGAGCCACAGCTTCGGGATTGAAACTTTTGTTATTTATTTTTTCCGAAAATGGTGGATAAAAATTTATCCGGGAACGCGATTGACTAGAACTCTTCACGAGGGCACGCAGGGAGACTTTCTCCATCACTGGGAATTGCCAGATCTACGAAAACGTGTCATGGAGCCTCAGCTTCGGGATTGAAACTTTCGTTATTTATTTTTTCCGAAAATAGTGGATAAAAATTTATCCGGGAACGCGATTGACTAGAACTCTTCACGAGGGCACGCAGGGAGACTTTCTCCATCACTGGGAATTGCCAGATCCACGAAAACTCGTCATAGAGCCACAGCTTCGGGATTGAAACTTTTGTTATTTATTTTTTCCGAAAATGGTGGATAAAAATTTATCCGGGAACGCGATTGACTAGAACTCTTCAGGAGGGCACGCAGGGAGATTTTCTCCATCACTGGAAATTGCCAGATCCACGAAAACTCGTCAGGCGACTCCGGCATCACGGAGTTGAAATTTTTTATTTATTTTTTTCCGAAATTGATGGGGAGGTACAAAAAACTATAAAAGAACGAAAAAATTCTGTGGCAGCGCTAATTTTCTCAAAATTTGAAACGCCATGATTTTTGCTAAAAAGAGATGGCTGCAAATTCTTCTCGAACTGCTTTAAAATTGATTGGTTTCAAGACAATGTCGCATATTTTGATAAGTTGTTATACATAAAAGGAGCGCTGCAGCGCTACCAGAAAACCGTTCGCGCGCTTCAGCGCCCTAGTGTCATAAAAAATCCGTGGAGGATCGGAATGAAAATTGGATTATGGATATCCAAAAACTCATTAACCAGAGAATGACCAAGTTCATGAAATTATTTCGGATTTTGATGATTTTTACGACAAAAGCTCATCATCGTTAATTTCCAAGCGTTTCTCTGGATATTTCCAATTTATTGCTCACCAGTTAAATGGTCGATCGTATCGTGTCCCTTTGAATCAGTGTCTCCCTTAATAATTTAACGAGTCTGCACACATGGTTGATGGGCAATTGGCACGGACAAAGCAAAATCAATTCCACAAACTGACGAAACAAGCCTCCAGTGGATTTTTGAAGTTTTTATTCGAAAAATACTCGATGGTCAGTCGTCACCATGAACACGTCAGGCAAATTTGATTATCAGGTTCGTTGTCAAGAAGTTTTGCGGAGAGAGGAAGGGTTCCACATAAAATGGATCATCGACGTGTGAAAACGGATTTCTCCCTCTTGACCCGATGGTACATCCAATTTCTTGATTAAGCAAACACTCAAACGTTGCTACCACGCCTCATAAAGTTATCATCAATAAAACAAAAATGACTTCAGCTCCTCCGTCAAAGACGAAACCTTGAATTTAATCTCGCAAAATACATTTTTCTATTTTTATTAACTTTTCAGCTGATAGATGACTTTGCTGCTGCGTTGAAACTTTTTCAAGCTGATAAATAAGATCCATCTTTGCTCGGGGAATATAGATTGGACATTCAAGATTGACGATGGAAACTCGATCAATCATAAAACTTTGAGAACCAAAGTAGCAAATTGGAGCAGAAAAGTTAATTATAAATTTTCAGTATCCAAATCCAAAGGGTCATTTTAGAAAACCATCGAAACTTGGCACACGTGCAAAGCATGAATTTTCAACGATGTTTAAGTTCGCATCGTTGCAATGCAACGAAATTCTGTTTTTTCTTGAGCAGAGCTCGTGATTCTTATTCAATATTTCGTCAGGACGATAAAAGGATTTTTTTTAGGATCAAAACACAAAATCGGTACGAAAATTTTTATGGTTTTTGAAATTGAACAATTAATGAGAATAAACGTTTTTATCATTGGACCCCAACGTTTCGAATTTATGCAACAAAATTCTATGAAATTCTACGAATTTTCTTGAGTGCATAAAATTTAGAAATTCTACGTGCAGAAAATTTGGAAATTCTACGAAATTTAACATTTCGACGTATCGTCTTTAGTGAATAAAATTCTCTTCAGTAATCTTTCAATGAATTCGTACCACATTAAAAAAAAAAAGAATCAAAACTTTGATTTTCTAGAAATAAAGCTCATTGGTATCATCAGTTCTGAGCAGGTGGAGCTCTTCGTGTCACTGTGTTCAACAGGTGAGTCACGAAAGCGACGGGAGGCAGCATATAGAAACTATGCAGGGATTTGGAATGCTCGCAAAGTCGAGATATGAAGGTGTTTGAGAATTCTGTGAGTTTCCTGCTCCCGGTAATGTGAGCTTGGTATCTGAATGTATACGTTGTGCGATATAGAAACATCAAAGGAATCGTGCATGTGCATATAAACAGACTGGTTGGAAAGAATTGATTGGATATTCCTCGATCTCAGTGAATAATGAAACAAAGTTTTATCAAACATTCCAAAGAATAACCCTGCGTTTTGATGAAATGTCAAAATTCCAAAATTTGTGACAATTCTTACGAGGAAAATAAAAAAAAAATAAAAATGATAGTCTGGCTATGGGAATCTCCAAATGTCAATCGAACATTTCAGCATGGTCGATATTTTTTAAAATTATTTCACATCTTGACAGCTCAACTATTGTAGGCAGTAATTATAGAAAAAACGAACATTTCGGAATTTCAATTTCGTTTCCTTTCGATCGTTAAAAAAAAAAAAATTCGAGGAGCGACCATTTTTAAAGTTTTCCGAAATTCAAATAGAAAACTTTTCTCCTAATACTTTCTCGAGGATAGCGAGACTCGTTGATATGATGATGGGATGGAGGATCGATGTGATGACAGCATCACATCATCTATAAATAAATCCAAGTAGGCGGAAATCAATGACCGGAGACTTGGAAGAGAAAATAAAAGCACACAGTCTTCCTCAAAGGAAATGATGCATGGCCAATGCATAGTCGATCACGGGTCGTTGCACCAACAAATCTTGTTTCACAGCCAATGAATTTCCTGGCAGGTAAAAGGGTATAAAGGAAAAACGTCTGGTGCTAATTTATAAATGGAGCTACACACGTCATCCCCGGTACGAATGCCAGCGAAAAAAAAAACGAGAAATTAGACAAAGACCTTCGTACTGAACGTTCTAACTTATTTGTTCATTATGAAAAGTTGCCCTTTCGATCATGCAGGCTCTTACAGATTTTTCTCCATCAAGTTAAATGACCGTTGCATTAAGTGATGCACTGGAGTGTGCAAAATGACGCTGAAGTTTGCAACGTTGGAATGCAACGAAAAATATTCATTTTTATCGATGATTTGTTTAATTTTCAAAATGATTCAAATCTTCCAAGGCAATTCTTTGGATCGCAAAAACCGATCGTTTTATCATCGTAATTACATTGTGCATTTGAATAATGAACTCTGCCAAAGAAAAATGGGAATTTCGATGCATCCCAACGATGCAAACCTCAAGGTCATCCATTTTGATGCAATTAATGACGAAGATCAATTAATAAATTATTGGACTCACGTGATCGCTCATCTTGCTGGAAGATACAACGGTCTTTAACTTCAAACTCCAAGCGAGATGTTCATCCCTCGATCATCAATGTAGTCCGCGACCTGAAACAATGAATTAAAAATTCATTTGAGAAAAAATCGTTTTGTTATGGAGGCATTCGACCGTCGCCATACAAAGTCCTTACTGGTCGACGGATCAAATCCTTCATTTTCTCAGAAGCGTCAAAGTAATAGAATCGGTTAACGAAGTAGTTCAATCGTGTGGTCTACGAGCGATGTTGCCATGGCTCATTAGGGCGTCGATACGACACGTTAAAACTGATGCGAAATTTTGAAACAATTGATGCAAGCATTCGGTCCATCTGCGCGTGGATAAAGTCGTGGCCAAAGCCGATCGACATGGAAAACTTTGATATAATTTCCCATTTATAAAAGCGAAGCTTTCGTGCAGCAATTGGGAGAGAAATTGAGTTAAAAATTATTCAGTGCATCGAGTTCTGTCGAGCAGAGGTCCATCCGCACGTGTCCTGCTTCCGACTAGTTCGCACTCCATTGACTTTTAATACGAAATGCATTTTAGAGCCTGGACAGGCTTCTAAACTTCTCGTAGATTTGTTATGGGGGCACCTGGCACAGAGAATAGAACACGGTATCGAAAAAATGGTGAAATCTTTTTGAAACGTCATTCAGGCAGAGAATTCTAGGATCGAACCTGTTGGCACAAAGTTCAATTAAGTTTAGTTAGTAATTGAACGTTAAAAGCCCGAGGTATGGGGTCGAGGCAATAATTGGATAGGACACTTCCATTGAAATCACGATAGGGCAAATTTAGGAATGGCCATCAGTTGGGACTAGGGGCAGAAGCTGTTGCCAGACATTGGTGGCGACACGGCACTCCCCTGTTTGTCATTTCATTAGTTGGGTATTAGCAGGTCAACGAGGTCGATGTCGAGTTCCCCTCAGCATGTTCTAGTCATATGTTTGTTACACGACGCCGCTGTTGTCGATGTCGGTGGAGTCTTTTTTTGCCCATCACTACGACGACGAAACCTTTCCAATCCGGCGTCTCCATCCCTTTGTTCTTTGCGATGCCGTTGTAGATACTTTGTTTGTTGTTTTGTCCGGATGATTATCGACCACCAGGATACATCAGGAACTTGGGACTTTACGCAACTCTTGTGCAAATTTATTCAGATTTCTTAAACGTTCCCATTATTTTAATTGAGATTTTAATTCATCACAATACGTGTATGCCATGATTTTTTCTTCTTCTCAGACCACAAAGAATAATGTTAATAATGGGCAAAGAAAGCTCATCAATAAAATGATTGGGTATAATGTTTTAATTATCATTTGTACTCCCAATGTCCATGGGATTGCGGAATGACGAAGTTTTGTTTTGTTTTTTTTTTTTTCGTTTTTAACCGAACTTCCTTTTTCCATATTCTCGTGAAAGGATTTTATATTCCTATGAATAATGGGACGTCGCAGCAGCCTGAGCAGCCACCAGTTTTCGTTCGTCTCTTATAATGGAAAACTTGACAATGGAAAATATTTACAGGGCTATGATAATAGCAAATAAAACGAGCCTCGGACTGACATGAATTTTAATAATTCTTTCATTTATTTTGTGGAGAATCGTAGCAGAAATAATTAACGCTTTGAAATTACGGTCTTGGTGATGAATTATAATTAAGCTACTACGAGATAACGTCCTTCTCAAAATTCTGAGTGCACTACGATTTTTAACGATCTGGAGATAAATGGAGACTTGAGAGAAAAAATATTACAAATCACCAATGAAAACTAATGATCAGGATCGTGCTTATTTTATTTTGGAGCAACGTCAGCCTTTCATGCAACCCCAGGGTTGATAGTCCCTCAAGCAAGGACGAGCAAATCTCAAAAAAAAAACAGACTAACTCGTTTTCTTTATTTCCTTTTATTATTTAAATAAATGTTTTTAAAAGAAATTCAATTTATTTTTAAAAGAAATAATTTCATAAAAAATTCAATTTATTGTGAAGATAAAAATTTATATGGGAAATTGAGATGAAATATTTTCAAAAGAAAGAAAAGAAATAAAAGAGTTTTCAAAAAATATTGAATCGATACGTTTTTTGGAAAAAAATATTCACTGCTCGCTGTAGAAATAAAATATGAAAAAATTTTCAAACTTTTGAGAGATGGAAAAGAGAATTAGAAAAACAGTTTCGAGTCGTTGTCGCGAGGCACTGGACTGTGTTTCTTTGAGACTCATTCGAGCATCATTTTTCAAGCGCAAACCTGTCGAATGTGAGGTGGGTGACCTACTTCAAAGCTCCAAATTAATATCCAGCAAAGTGACGAAGAACAACGTTGTTCAACCGAGGATTCTTTTTCCTCGCGGAAATCTTAGGGTGGTAATGAAAAATCGAGCTGATTCCTTCGCTCGTATATGCTTGAGAAAATTCTTTATATTTTTGTCTTCAAAATCTTTCCGAGCAGCCCTCGCGTTTACGACAGCGGTTAGCCTCAATTTTTTCCTCCATTTGTTCATCATTGGAAAAATTACACGCGCCATTTGTTCTCCTGCAGTCGTTGAGGTTAAAATCGAACAAATCTTTTTCAAAACGAAATACAATTTCTTGGCCGAACAGTTCGGCCGATCGAACGGATTATTCTATAATTTCTATCATTTTTTCTACAATTTCTATAACTTTTATAATTTTTTCCATAATTTCTATTATTTTTATAAATTTTTGTATAATTTATTTTAAAAATTCCATAATTTCTATAATTTTTCTAATTTTTTCGACAATTACTAAAAAAAATCCATAGTTTCTGTAATTTTTATGATTTTTTCTACAATTTCTACAATTTTTATAATTTCTATAATTTTTTCCATAATTTTTATAATTTCTTTAATTTTTATAATTTTTTCTACAATTTCTAAAAAAATTTCCACAATTTCTATAATTTTTTCAAAATTATACGATTTTATATTTTCATAATATTAATATTATGTATAATTCTATAATTTTTTGGATCGTTTACGTCAGACGAAATGGATGAGTCAAAGTTCCCAGTCTTTGCAATAGCGACCTGATAAAATTTTAAAAGGTTGAAACTAAGATTCATAAACGTGAGCGTTTTTCTAAATGCGATGGAGGAAATTATAGAGACAAGTTTCGAAATGGTTCTCCTGCGGCGAGATTCGTGGCGGGAATGTGCGAACTCCCAGAAGTTCAATGAAGCTTCAAGTGACCGTTAGAAGCCCTGGCGGTGCTTTATATATGGAGTGGATTGCGGTTCGTGATTCCGCAGCTCACATAGACCCACACGTTTCAGGGTGAATCGTGCTGGATATCGTCGAAAATTTATCTCGCAATCTTTCCAACGTTCTCGACTTTTGCTGAGCTTTACCCTTTTCACATTTATTTAACCACATATATGACTTTTGGCTTGTTCAGGAGTCTCTTAAAATACAACTTACGAGGATTCTCAACGTGTGCTCGATACTTTTGCTTTCAGCATAAATCATAAAGACACTATTGGTTCAGGCATCAGCCCAGTGGGAATTGAAACGTAACAGAAAATGATTTGGTCCTCATATTAAGGAGTTTCGTTAGGAGAATCTAAATAATGATAAATTGATAAAATTTGGCGATAACGTTCTTCGACATCAAGTGAGAAAACACAAATTTTATCAAATTTTTCATCTGTCCAGTTATCGAGTAATTTAGCATTAAGGAGATTGGATGACGAAATCAAAATAATCAGAATTTGATAAAATTTGGTGATAACATTCTTTGGCATCAAGTATAGAAACACAAATTTTTCACAAATTCTTTACCACGTGGTTATTAAATAATTGAGAGTTTGATCGAACTTTAAAAAAAATTTTATTGCCATTTATTGAAGAATATATTTACAAAATTTTATTAAATTCTTATCTTTTTGAAATTTTTTATGTTTTTACTTGGTTTAGCATTGTATCGTTATGATCCAACTTCCTTAAATATGAAAAGGCTATGCTTATACACGAGAACTTCAATTTTGAATTACTCGAAAACTGGTAAGGAGAAAAATCTGAAAAAATTCGTATCGTCATGTGTATAATACTAAAGAATATATATTTACAAAATTTTATCAAATTTTAATTATTTTGAAAATTTCTATGTTTTTAACACGGTTAAAAAAATAAAAAGCATGTGCAACATTGTTTCGCTGGTAACGAGACCCTTTGATTATTAAATACTCCAAAAGGAGCAATAAAAACGACGACACTTCGCAACGGTTCAACGAAAAATACGTTTTTTCTATTAATTGTTCAATTTTTCAAAAACCATGACAATTTTCGTATTTTGGTTTTGGATCCTGAAAAAAAATCGTTTTATCGTCCTGACCAAATATCGAATAAGAATCTTGAGCTCTGCTCGAGAAAAAACATAATTTCGTTCCATTTCAACGATACAAATTTTAACTTCGTATAAAAACGATGGCATTTTTATTTTTTTATTATTATCACCATGAAAAACCATGAAAAAATTGTGCTATACGAAGCTTGACTATCGAAGCTGATTTTTTGGCTGCTCTGCAAGAAACCGTCGACGTATTTGCCGTTTCGTTTCTCGCGTTGGACGTCCAACGACAATGTCATGGCCACAGATGTTATTTACAGATTGACGCACATTCGTATTATTTTTTTTTCTGCGTCATGATCAAGAGATTAGACTCGAGAAAAATCAATTGTTCTGTTTGCAGTCTCCTTCGTCCATTTGGTTCATAGAAATCGTACAGTCAATTATTTTTCATAAATAAAAATATTCTAATTGAAGTTTATCGAATTCAAATTCCCATATAAAATCGCGGTCGGACAAGATAACGCATACACGAAGACAAACAATGCTTCAATAGCTGCACTTGACGGTGGATTATCGTCGAAAAGATTTTTATCGTGCAGCTAGAAGCCTCACGACCTTGAGTGTCGTATTACTCGAGTGTGCTGGGTAAATATGTTGTGGAAACTCGTGGTTTGAATGTGGCAGATAAAAATGGGCTACACGGACGATAATCGTCCTAGATTCTTCATGGGGTAAAGTGATAGTCCGTGAAGAGAAGAAGGCGAGGGCCTGCGATTAGTTGAAATTCTTTGGCCCTCATAAAAATAAATTGACCCTCGGGTAGAATTTCGTAAATACAGCATTTCATGGACGCAGCAAAAATCCTGTTTTCCCCATCAACGATTCTCTGTATTCACGAATTTTCTGCTCCAACAATTCTCTATTTTTTTCCCCTGACGTCACGCCGAAAGCAAAGAATAGAAAAAAAAAAATTTTTTCACAAAATATATTCGTCATAGTCAAAAAAAAAAAAAAAAAGGAAACATTGAGATAAAAATCGAATTTGGAGAAAAATTAATAGAAACCCTTTTCCATGAAAATGTCAAAATTTTTCAAAAAATATTTCCGCTCGTCAAAATCCATCGTTTTATCATGATAATTACATTCTGCATTTTCACAATGAGCTCTGTCAAAGAAATAAAAGAATTTCGTTACATTCCAACGTGTCATTAATGTCTTACGAGCGGTTACAACTTTTTACCGTTTTTTGAGAGTGCGTCGGTGTGACATCGCTGACAAAACGTAACACAGAATATGCTGGACGCGTAATGAACATCGAAGGTGGACGAAAGATCGTGAGTAATTAATTTGGCTCCAGACACTCGACCGAGTCCACTTGTTCCTCCTGTGTCTCTGGAGTTCCATTATTGTTCGAGGTCCAAGAACAAAAGTCTGTTTGACAAGCGGAGAAAAAAGTGTTTTATTGTCGTACGATTTTTTCCCCTTTTTTCAATTTTTTGATGAAAACTCGCGGCGTCAAAATTTCAGGAGCGTAAGTTGGCGATGAATTACACGAAAAGTTTCAGAGAACGTGGAGTTTAATTAAACGTCACTGCCTGTGTGTACCCTTGAACGTTCTCTGTTTGCCTCAAATTAACGATGAAGTTCCACAGTGTCAGTGGTGTCGTCAGGCCTGTGTCCGTTCTTGATGAGTACATCCCTGAGCTGCTCCCTTCTGTCTCACGTAATTCACGCCATGACAGGGATCAGCCATACACGACTTGCTAATTATTTATTTACGACGTCAGACTCCTGATGTGTCTTATTGCCAAATTCTTCCATGAAAGTCCCCAACGTTGGGATTCAACGAAAAACACTTTTTCACACAGAAATTTTTGCCAGCCAGGGTAAAAAGTTTTAGCAGCAGCTGAATTTTTAATGCTAAAAACGAAAGAGTGAAGATTTCATCCTTTGACTCATTTCGTCTTCTCGTTGGCTCGTTGTTTTCTGCACGATTTAAAAGTCCTAATGATAATGCAACTTTCGATTCCGTTCCTTAACTCCCATTAACTAATTTTCGTTGATTAACTTTTCACTTAAAATCGAGGCTCTCGGTTGGCAGTACTGAATAGCACGTGAGTGGCTATGTCTGAATAAAACAGGAAAATGATTAACCACGAGATTGCTCTTTTGAGAATTTTTTTTTTGTTTTAATTCTGTTTAAAAAAACCTTTTGCGTCGGAAATTTTCTCTTTGCTTCGGTTTTTCCGAGAGTATTCTGTCCTTGCTATTTGTCTCAGTCTCTCAAGTAATATTTTACATCAGGATGGAAATCCCTCGTGCCCACAGAACCGTCAAATTGGATTTACCCTGCACCGCGATCTATAAGAGAGATGCGCAACGTCCAGTCCGTACATGCAGAGTTTTGCACTCGACACAGTCGAGTGTGTCAATGCTCCGGCATGTACGAAACACTCTCAACCTTTTCCCATGGATAAACATACGGAATGTGCCGAAGAAAAAATTTTCCAGAGCCTGAATTTTCGCCTGACACTTTGGGATTCTTATGAGCTCTGTACAAAATTTTATAAACCAACCAGTTAAGAGTTTTAAAAACTTCTCGGTCCATAAATAAAAATGGCCGATAATTCCCGAAGGGCCAGAAAAATGGAAAAAAATGAATTGACGAAAAAATTAACAAATTAATAAATTAGAAAATTAATGAATTAATAAGTTAATGAATTAGTGAATTAATGAATTAATAAATTAATAAATTAAAATGATTGGAGAAGATTTTTCAAACTGCAACATTTTTTTTTTTTTGCATCGCAAGAACAAATGTGAACAATAAATATAAATAATCGAGTTGTTGCATCTTGATGTTTATTACGAATCGTCTTCGTAATTTCCTCCCGGACATTTGCTGCATCGACATTATAGTGGCAACCCGAGCTGTGAGCTCGTGTCGACACCATGACCGGACTGATGACTTTCCACACGTGGTGCACAAGTTTCAAAATAATCTCCTTGCACCGGTGGTGCACGATATTAAATGTCTCGAAAGTGACGTTCATTATTTTTAGACTTTAGTGCGGCACGTGGGTTTCTAAACGATTCCTAGATCCAGCTCAACATTTGACTGAAAAATATTCCGTCCATAAATGAGTTTTGCAGAAAAATCCCTTTCCCGATGATTATGACATTGATACTTGGAAAATAATCGCACGATTATAAATTGAGGAGAGAATTTTATAAAATTCTATTGACCTTTGAAATTTTTTTTTGGAAAAAAAATATATTCCAAATTTTATGTTGGAAACGCAAACAAACGATCTCGTCGATATTTTTCTACGATTTTTCCATTCGTCCTGAACCGCAAATAGCGTAGAAATGTGAAAATATAAAAAAATTTAAATTCCATGGAGCGAACGTTCATATTGGGATTATTTATGGGATGGACAAATGTTATGAACGTGTTAATTACGATTTAACGATCGTTGGATGGCACATCCGAATCTCCCGGATTTTAATATTGACTTTCCGGACAGGAGACCAAAAAAAAAATGGTACGTGTTATTGAATTTATAAATTACGATAGTTCGCAAGCAGAAAAGATGAAAAAAATGTATTGATCCAAGAGAATTGGAAATTCGGAGCAGAGAGCTGTATTTCTCGCGTCTAATCGAGTCAATATTTATCATTTCCGGACTCGTGACTGATGGCCACGGTGTTTGTCGAACGGACTAATTTAATTATTGACCTGAACTTTATGGGAAATTGATGGAAAACGCCGAACGTCACTTTGCGCTCGTTATTTTTTCTTCAACGATTTTTCACCCTGCTGCATTTATGGAAGGTGGCAATTAAGTCACACCAAAAATAACGATCTTGCAGTTTGCATCGATGGAATCCAACGAAATTCTCTTTTTTTCAATAAAAACCAATAAATATTAAATTTAAAATTCAAAAATTAATTGAAAATTAATAAATAATAAATTTTTAATTTAAAAATATATACCGTTTTGTGGCAATTCGTTATTATTTATGAAAACCTTTAAAATTGAATAATCAATTAACAGAAAAAGGATTTTTCGTTGGACCCGAGTGTTGGAAACTATTTATTGAAAAACGATCAGTGGCTCTTCTTAACGAACAATTAATAGAAAAACGTATTTTTCGTTGGACTCGAACGTTGCGAACTTCAGTGCGCGATTAAAAATTTAGTTCACACTCAGAGAGAAACTTTTCTGCACGTAAGGAGAATTAAGACTCGGAAGAAAAATTGATCCTGCTTGATTTTATGCGAATGGGAATCTTTTTGTACTTCAGGATCGCCGGTAATTTTTGCAAGCCACGCTGGCTCCTGGTGATTCAACAATATCCACCAGAGACTGCCGAACAAAAGTTGGCATTTAAAGAGCAATTCCAGGTGCTTTTGTACGCGATGAAATTTTCCAAGTATGCGAGCTGATGGGGTAATGCCCCATATATGTCACGATCCCCTGGCTCGTTATATTCCAGTCACGTTCAGATGTTGAACCACTAGTGCCATTCCCAGGGGTGGCAAGTTGAACCAATCGTCGTCGTCATATCGCTGCTCCGACTCAATGTATTTCCGGATATGCCCTTGCTTTGCATCTTTGTCTCATAGTAACTTTTGCGATTTCTTTAAAAAAAAACTCTCGTTCATCACGCAATGCCTTCTGGTGATTGAAAATTGAATTTAATTTTTTCTTGGATTCCAATGGCTGCGTTTTTAACATGGAAGTAGGTGAACCCAACATTCCGAAGGTTCATCGCGATCTTTTCGAAAATTCAATATGGCGGATTAGTCCTCCGTAGACACACATGGGTCTGGGGGGCCCATTCAGCAAATGGCTCGAATCTCTCGTCAAATGATGAGAAACGGCCTGAAAATTTGGTATTTTTTTGTATGAAGTATTTAAGAGATCTTGTAAAAATTTCACGACCATTAGAAAGCTCGTTATTGAACAATTAACATTAATTAATTAAACGTAATCAAATGCAATCTCATGGAAACTGGTATAACTTTGCGATAAGTTTGTTTTTTTGACCTCTCAATTTTTTAATATCTTCAATATACTGAAAGCAACGGAAACGAAACGGAATTTATTGATAAATATTTCTTTTTTTTTTGTTAAAAAAATTATTCTTAATAAAATATTCATTTTTTAATAACAATCTTCCTCGTCGTGAAATTTTTACACGACCTCTTAAATACTTTAGACAAAAACATACTAAATTTTCAGAATTTTCTTATCATTTTTTATTTCAAGTTTTTGAATGAAATATTCACGAGGTCGTGTACCAATTTCACGACGATTAAGAAACTATTTATTGAACAATTAACATTAACAAATCTCATAGTTACTCAACATCCTTAAATGTATGAAATTACTAATACGAAAATCTTTTTTCTGGTTCTCTGTAGCCTCTTGAAATTTATACTGGATCCTTTTCTAATCTCCTACTATACCAAATTTTATTAAATTCTGAACACTAATTCCAAAACCGACGGTACTTCCTTAATGAAATCGAATTCTCAGAGTAAAAATCTTACTTTCTCGATGTTTTTTTTTCCCATTTTCATATCGATGGTTAAAAAAATTTTCAGATAGAAATTGTTGAAGGAAAAAATGAAAAGTTTGCCGCAGAAGCTCCAATCAAGATTATTCGTGGCTTGGACTAACATTGACACGATTCATAAATCGAGTCGATACTCCATCGAGGTATCGATTCGTATTAATTGATATTTTGATATCTCTTGTAAAACGATGACGTTCAAAATCCTCCAAGCCTTTGGCTCGGTTTCTCCATTAAAACAGTTCGAATTTGATAACAAATGAAAATAAATACAAAAAACAATGTGATTTGAACAAGTCGGAGATGCCAAAAGTTAGTATCCTCGTATCGTGTCCAGTATCAGGTGGTTAGAATTTCGAACGAGTTTAACTTTGAGATTCGTGCGATAAGATACGAAAATCGTACAGCAAGATTGATCAATCTACTTCGTAATGGATATTCCCTCGTAGAATTCCATTTACGTTCACTTTATCGTGACGTGAATCGAAAAATAATAATAATATGTACCACGCGAAGTACCATTCGAATTTTCTAAACGTCAAGATTTTGTCATTAGGAAATTTGTCATAATCGTATTAATGAATATTCAAGCTCATTAGATTATTCGAGCAACATTATTATTGAGAACGGAGAAGCTGAAGTGTATCGATCGACCAAGTTAGCTAGTCGTAGAGCGATTTGACGTTCGCCATGGTCGTTTTATGGCTTACACCATAAGCTGTATGGGCTTGTCTTCTGATGGGTGAATTGCTTATGGATTTGTTGCTGGAATCCGTGCAACACGAGCGGAATAACAGAAAAAAATTTCATTCGTTTTTATATCTTATGGGGATTCCCATGGGGTTTCCTGCCAACCTATGTCCCTGGAGATTTATCATGGGGTTCAGGAAACATCGAAATGATACTTGAAGGTTTATTTTTTAAAGGTCAACTTTCCTCGTTTACGAAAAATCGGAAGTTACGATTTTATCTGTTCACTCATGGATTTTGGTTAATATGTTTTTTTTTTAGTTTCCTTAATCATGAGCTCTGCTCAAGAAGAAACAGAATTTCTAAATATCTGAACAACAGAAAATTGGAAATTCAAGAAAAAACATAAAAATTCATGACACTGACGTTTACAACGTTCCGGTCCATTTGTGTTTTGATTTTGTGTGTTTGATCCTCAAAAAATATCGTTTTATTGTCCTGAGCAAATATTTCATAAGAATTTTGAAACCTGCTCAAGAAACACCGAATTTCATTGCATTCCAACGATGCAAACTTCAACATCGTCGTAATACAATAATATTTGCTTTTGATGACTGCATCGACGTATCAGTTGCTGCGTCTTGGATACAGATGAGCAGGAATTGGATAATTGGTAGAAAACAGTTCGAGCTACGACAAGAGGCTTCGCTAAATCTACACAGAGAAATGAACAGTCAGTCTCCAGCTTGTCTTCGAGTTTCTAAGTTTTCAGTCTTCTGCTTTCCCTCCTCCTTCGCATCTTTTCTCTAACTCACTCTTTCCCTTACAGTTGGCTGACGAATCTCTGTTTAGCTTTGATAATAATAATTGTGCATATTGGAACGTCCGTGACAACAGAGGAAAGTTCAGGAACCGTCAAGCTTCTCGAGACTGTTGTAGCTGTTGATATATAAATTCTTGTGTAATCGGAAGCATCGTTCGCAAGCGAAACCCCATACCAAAATGAATGAACAACGAATAATGGTTTTTGTCAGTCCAGCTAATGACAGCGATGTTTCTATTCCAGTCGTCCATTTTTTTCACCAAGTTTCCAGAGCCTCGACAACTTTCCCAGGTAATTGGATGTTCATCCAGTTTCAAACTGGATGAACATCAAAAATGCTCGAAAAAGTCCTTTTTTTTTGCGTTACCTGAAATTTTTACTCTCAGCTCTCGGGAAACCTCGTTCGTGTACGAAGAAAAATTGCTTTTTTCAGTCTAACGTTTCTCTGCATAATTTTCTTGGGTTTCTGTGAGTCCACGTCCCACATTCGCCCACTTTCTTTATTCATGCTCCAGGAGCTTTTTCTCAGAGCGATCTTTTTCAATGAAGGACCAAATCGCGATTTCATCTCGAAAGGGAAACTCTGCTCTGACGCAGCCTCGTGTGCGATAAATATTGTTTTTCTCCGGTTGGTTTTGAAACGTTCGGAAACTCGGAAAACTGCTGCTTTGCCACGCAGCAATTTACGTGCAAATAGTCGCACAGTCGCCTATCCAAATAGCAGCTTCTCCGGAAGCTGCTTGACCCGAGAACTCGTCGAGCCCCACATGCGCGCCAGCCAGACAATCGTCCCTGACGATCCACAGGTGCAATTTTTTCGACGCATAAACACGACGCCAATATTTTTATTCGCGTCGTGTATCGTCATAATAATCTCTCTGAATAAATCTCTGACACAGCTTGTGCCCTAGTTCTCCTTTTATTGACTGCACGTTCACGACCATAATAATTTTGTGTTACGATTCATTTTAAATAATTTTAACTCGATACCGAATCTCTCGATTTCTTTATCGATAAAACGTAATAAAACAAATACGAAAAGAAATGGCGTGGAGCTTTAAAAAAAAATCTCACGATCGACATAAAATCCAAGGACAATTTCACAATAAAAAATATTTCCATTTCCTCACAGTGTCTGTTTACATTCTCCTTCTCGATTCCCATCAAAATTGAAAATTTTATCATCTTCTCAGCGAACATTTGCTCAAAATGTAAAAAAGTGAAAAATACATTTTTCGGGATAAAACATTTCCATGGAATTTCGTCAGTTCTTTGAGAAAATAATCAGAAATTTAATTAATTCACTGGAAATGAAATTTTGTTAAAAATCCTCGATATTTTGTTGAATACGGTAAACTAAATATTTTTGGATAATTTCAAAATTTTCGGTATTTTGGCAGGATATTTAGTTCCTAAAGAAATTTACAGCGAAATTTACGAGTGGAACGACAAAAATTTCTTTTCGAAGAGATTTTATAAAATATTTCTTGCTGCAATGACACAATTTTTGGGATTCTTGAAAAAAAAAAAACGTTTAGTCGAACGTATCGAACGAAATATCGATCTTTTTCAACAAAATTTTTTGTTTTCAATGTGCATCGAGACTTTCAATCTTTTTAGTCAAAATTCACTTTTTATTTGAATATTGAAAATATTTGTTTTCGAAAGAAATAAATCTCGACAAATCCATCATCGATGGAGAACATTGTTCATAGATATGGAAAAACCATTGAAAACTAGTATTTTCAATGCTCGAGTCTGTTGGCACATTTACCAGCAATTCCGAGAGTCGATGATAAAGGAAAAAAAAAACAGAGTTTGATTCGTACTCCAAAAGCTTTGAAACCATTCTCTGTGATAACGTTAAAGTTTGCATCGTTGGAACGCAACGAATTTCTTTTGTTTATTAAGCAAAGCTCATTATTCGAATGCAGAATGTAATTACGATGAAAAAACGATCGATTTTCGCGGACAGAAAAGTCCATCGTCTCGAAAAATTGAATGATTTTGAAAATTGCACAAATCGTCAATAAAAATAAATATTATTCGTTGCATTCCAACGTTACGAACTTCAGCGTCATTTCTCTCTGTTGACTCAGCTTCACGACTTATCCCAACACTGAATCCACTCACGTTTGCGTACACAGGCAGTAAAATCCTCTAAATCGATTACCACATTCGTTAGCTTTGTGAGAAAATTTCATAATTTTCTCGAAGCTCACATTTTCCTTTCCGCAACAAATAACAAAGTGCAAATTTTTCGTTTTGTCTTTCGCAGTCTGCGCTGAACTTTCACAATTTTTTTTCTGCTCTAAATCAACAATTTGTCTTTGCCTTTTTTTCCATTTATATTCAAAAAATTTCCCATGAAATTCACCATCAGAAAAGTTGCATTTATCCCCCGAAGATTTCACGATCTATCGCTGAGAGATAAAAAATTTTTTAAAAAATTTAAAAAATCCTTTAAAATAGACTCAAAATTACAAATACACTCAACAATTTTTTTTTTCTTTTCCAAACTGACAATTTGGGTCTGCCTTTTTTTTCCATTTATATTCAAAAAATTTCCCATGAAATTCACCATCAGAAAAGTTGCATTTATCCCCCGAAGATTTCACGATCTATCGCTGAGAGATAAAAAAATAAAAAATGAAATAAAAAATAAATAAATATCCTTTGAAATGGACTCAACGGAATTCAACATAAAAAATACCCCAGTCGCTTTAACATGATCCCATTGAATCTATACCTCATAGAGTCGCCTTGATCAATGGGGATAAAGCATTTCATGCACGAATAGATATTTATATATAAAAACGTTCGTGTGTATATTGAACTATCAGTAAGTCGAGGAAGCTGCTTGAGGTAAGCCGCCCTCCCCGAACGTTGGATAAAGACTCGAATGTGATTACGTCGACGATAATATCGACGAGAGAAATACAGTGTACGTAGTAAAATTGTATACTCACTGGATCGAGGCAAATAGTTTTTTGTGTGTCGTTCGAAAATGTTTCTTCGGAAAACTCTTTGATTTGGTGTTTTCGAAAATGGAAAATTTCATCGCGATAAGATCGAAGGTTAATATTTCATTTTTTAAAATTCGATTTTTGTCATGTACAAATTTGAATTCACTTTTTCAAAATTTCAAAATTTTCATTAATATTTTTGAAACCAACTTTTCTCTCGGCTAACACTTCCGTAATGCACATTCGAAACGCAGGGATTTTTCAATTAACGAAACTCGTAATTCTGGCTTTAGATCCGGCCAGGAAATGTTTCGGGATCAAAAGTTAATTGTCTGTGTGTTTGCACGCGGTTTTATGGGACTGAAGGTTTTTCGAAGCACGCCGAATCACTGTGTGTGCACTGAATGTTATTCTTGTTAAAAAAAAACTGATTGACTTGTCGTTGACAATCTCCACGAGTAAAATATTATTCTTTCGTTTATTTTTACATTGAGCTCAATGCGAAATTTGGAAATTATTTTTCTCTTTGATGCTCGGACTAATTAGAAGAGTTGTAGGCATTTTTTTTAGACATGGGAATTCGACGTTATTCAAGTTTCGTGTTAACGCGATTGGTCGTTGAGTTTTTTTATTTTTCAAAGTGCTCACGAGTCGGTTTATTGCTCAAGGAACGTTTTTTTGACTTTGAGGAAACTTATTGTGATTTATTTGGATCCGCGTTGTTTCGAAACTGCATATTTGTACTATTTCTTGGTTTTTATGAGTTTTAAGGGAATTAAAAGGAAAACAACGCTCTCCGAGGCTCTCGATACGCGCTCGTCCGTTGTTCGTCGTCGTTTAAATGACGCTGGGCTCCTCCGACGCTCTATATCGTCGGATCTTACGCATGTCCATGCGCGATTCTCTGGCGCTTCGTAATCTCATCGTCTCGTTCATCCTCATGGGCGAAACGAACGTCGCACAGTCGTTGACAACTCGTAGAGCTATTGGCACGATGTCGATGTTGAGCCTTGAATTTTTGTTTTTTTTTTTTCGATTGTTGTTGCCCATTTGCGACTTTATCTTTGGAATCTCGTGAACGTAATTTTTTAAAATAAATACTCCAGGATCTTCGGGTAAAAACTGTCGATTCTGCAGATTTTTTTTCCAATCGATGGAAAAACAATTTTTCCCATGGGAATTTCATGGGGTTTTTCTGCGAAACGTTGAAATCCCGAAAACTCTGCAGATTTTTCTTCCAATCGAAAGAAAAACAATTTTTCCCATGGGAATCTTATGGGGTTTTTCTATACAAAAGCTTGCAATCCCGAAAACTCTGCAGATTTTTTTTCCAGTCGATGGAAAAACAATTTTTCCCATGGGAATCTTATGGGGTTTTTCTACAAAACATTGCAATCCCGAAAATCTCGTTTTTCGGAAAAGTTCTCTCTCTCTCCTGTTTTGTCGGAAGCTTTACCGAACGTTACTGCCGCTCGCCAACGACTGTCCACCTCCGGATACCCGTCCAATTTCCTTGCCAAAGCATCCCTCCTCTTCCGCGTTCAACTGTTGCTTCAAGCTCATCGTGGGAGCTTCGAGGCTGCTGTCGGACACGCTCTATATACATATGCACGAGTTGTGCGTTCTCGGTGCTGGGAGACTGCCCATCCTGAGAGGTTTGTAACGTTGAAGCTGCCAATAAACTCTCTGGCGATCGCGACGGTATCGATGAATCCCTCGCACCCTTACACCTTCTCGTCAATTATTCTCATCGTTTTGTACTGCCTCGCCTCGCGTCTAGCCAATTAAACGTCCAGAGGGTCCATCGAATTGGGTTTCGGACTCGTTCATTTTTTTATAGTTACTTCTTCGAGTTTCTCTATTGACACGTATCGCCCTTTTTTTCCGCATCGTTTCATCAACGTCATCGATGAAGACGTCAGACACTTTATTCACATCCTCCATGTTTGATGCTGAAACTCGAGCTTTTCTGTATCGAGTCTCGCCTGACCATTTGAACGCGATTAAGGACGTTGTATGCAAACATTTTTATCGATAGAATTCCTTTAAATTTGCACCACACAAAGAAAATAGTGATACGTAATAGCTCGCGCAATTTTAAGAGGTCTCACCATGTACAAGTCGAGATATTTATTTATAAAAATCACAATTTTCAGTAGTTTCTCATAAGAGCGTGTGTTAAAAGTTGCAATTTTCAACACTAAATATTTCCATTTCTAAATGGTGTAGCCTCTTAAAACTTTGCATACACTTTTACGTAACATCGAAGGAGCTTTATTTAGTTTTTCAAAAAAATCGATCGTCAAAGTTTTTCGAAATTTGTCGAAATTTTTCTATCGATAAAATTTCTCTAAATTTTCACCATACAAAGAGAACAGTGACTTCTAATAGCTCGAGAAATTTTAATAGGCTTCACAATGTAGAAGTCGAGTTATTTATTTATAAAAATCACAATTTTCAGTATTTTCTCATAAGAGCGTGTGTTAAAAGTTGCAATTTTCAACATTAAATATTTCCATTTCTAAATGGTGTAGCCTCTTAAAACTTTGCATACACTTTTACGTAACATCGAAGAAGCTTTATTTAGTTTTTCAAAAAAATCGATCGTTAAATTTTTTCGAAATTTCTTTTATCATATAAAAAATACAGATTACCTCGGACGATCTTGGATTTGGAGGATGTTGTTGTTTAGTCAATTTACAACAACGTTTTTTTTCATAAACTTGGGCTCGCAAACGATTTTGTATGTAAAAAAAAAAGTGAATACAAAAATTTAGATTTGACCGACAGCGTACAACGTCCTTAACTCGAAATTTTTTTCAGGAGCATTTATGTCTCTCTCCGGAACAGAAAATAACTATGGAGGCACAAATATCAATTGGATCGGATCGCATATAAACAATTAGATAATCGTGAACATGAAAAATTAATTATCAATAGAATCGAATGCGACTGTGCCATATTTAGATAAAATCGTTTGCTCCCACTTGACAAACGATAGCGAAATAATTGTGGAAAAGGCTGCCAGTAGTTTGTTATCGCGTGAATCAATGGCTCGACGAGTATCGTATTCAGGAGAGAAAAACTCAATCGTACAAATACAGTTAAAGAAATATGGTTTACCAAACAATCGAATGGAAGCTCGTCTCTTTTTTTTAAAAGAGTTTTCCTGTTTTGATTTCTAGCTAAACTTTTAGCTTTCTTATCGATTTTGCCAATGTCGATAATTACTTGATACGCTGCGTAGCTCTCGTAAATGCTGCAAGTTTCACAAGCACCTGCCAGGGAGAAACTCCCGTGGAAGCAAGAAAACTTGGCAAAGAAGGAAAATTAAAATCTACTCTAAAATTTTTAATAAATAAATAAAGATGAGGAAAAAATCTTTTTTTCATAGAAATGTGCAGTTGATTAACGTTTCTAATCTTTTATGACTCTCGCTAGATACACATGGGTCTGGGGTGCCCATTCAGCGAATGGCGAGAATTTCTCGTTTTTTGTATCGATTACCATTAAATAATAATGATAAAAAATAATTTTTCAATCACCCAGTGCAGTCTCTTTTTCTATAGATTCAAAACTATTTTTCTGAATTTTTTCAGATTTTTTAAACGAGTCCAAATACAGTAAAAAAACGGTAGGACGTCCCAGACCCATGTGTGTCTAGAGAGGTGTGCCTCCAGACAATACCAACGAAACGATGAATTTTTTTTGTCAAAATTCATCCATTTTGACGGCTTGAAATTTTTCAAAGATTTCGAATCAAAAATTTCTTTTCATTAACGACTTTTTACACCGTAATTAGTGACTACTAATTTTTTTTTTTATAAATAAATTATCATAACAGGAAGGTTGATATTGAATTTGGAAAATATCGCTCGAACGGTTTAAATTTGATGGGTTTTCGAATTTTATGAAAATCTGAGTTTTTTGAAAAATCGATCAACCGCTTTAATTTTTGCAAATTTTGTTTTGTATTTCTTTGTAAATTTGATATTTTATGAAATTTTGTAAATTTGGAAAAATAATAATGATTGGAAATTTAGAGTTTTGCTACAACGTCCGACTTTCGTTTGTTCGGGTAAAATACCCAGAGAAAGAAAAGGATCATTGAACGCAGTCCACTCATTTGTCTCGATCAAATCCACTTCAGGACAAAAAGAAACTGTCTCCACAGGGGATAAAGGTTCAATGAGCCTACGTGAAGTTTTTAACTCGAACAAGTTGCCCGTCTCGCTTGCGAGGGTGAATTACGTTTTCTTTAATTGTCAGATCTTTTGTTCACAACGCCAGCCACATAGATATTAGTCAAGCATGATGAAAATAATCAATTGAGGGATAAAGCGAAGCAGTCAATGACCATTGGCAACGAGCTTCAAGGTGATGCTTCCAAAATTTCGCACGTTCACCTCGTCTACGAGCATCGAAGCCTGCTCGTACAATTAGCCAACTCCAACAAGACTTTCGCTTGAGTTAATTTTTTTTTCGTTTCCTTTCCTTGTGTCAATCGTCGTCGAGGATCATCACCGCGTGAACCTTGCACTCGGACTCGCACTTTTTCACAAAAAATTGCTGGAAATTTTAACGTTTGTTAAAATGTCAATTTTTTTTTTTTCATAACCTGCTCGGTTCATCGCAGAAATTCGTAAATCATTTTTTTCAAAAATCAACGTCACAAGAAAGTTGCTAATGATCAATTTGGATTTAACGAAACTCAAGTTTGCATTTTTTACATACGGAAGAAAAATATTTTTTTAATTTCATTATTTTAATAATTAATGCACTCGTTCTAATTTTTTCAATAAATTCAGTTTTCGAATGGCAAAGAAGATTTTCCCATTATCGCTGACAATCACTGTATGAAAGTGTTGTGCTCTGCTATCAAAAATAATGAGTTTTCGTTGCATTTCAACGATGCAAACTTCAAGATCGATTCATACTATTTATTATTTTTTTTATTTTCGATAACGTTGTAATCACATTTACAGAGAACGTTTCGTCATGAAAACTGTAAAAAGTGAAAAAACGTCGAAAAAAATTAAAGAAATTTGAAAATTTATAAAAAAATCTGGTAAAAAAATATTTTGGAAAAAAGAGTATCAATGAAAAAGCAGACGCTGTATCATTCGATGAATTCGAGAAATTCGATCACGAAACATCGAGAGAACAGAGTGCATCTAATTTCATTAAGCTCATGGCAACCAGCAGCATTCATTGTGATTCGATATCCAATCTGGTTCAGTGTGTAGTAGTTGGAGTACTTTCTTTCAGCCTTGAATATATCGGGCCTATCCCTTGTTGATTATTTCCACGAAACATTTATCTTTGCACTGTGAAAAACATTTTTCGTGCTCCCACATTTTCGGGATTTAAAATAAAGCTCCACTGGTCGTGATTTTTTTTTGTTTGTTCAGAATTCCGTAATGAACGAAGGAAAGCGAAATTTGATCGTAAAAATGTGGGATAAAAAATAAAATTTTAATAAATCGTCGCTCCAACGAATTTTTTAATTTCCCAAAAACTATAAATCGATGATTTACTGTTTTTCATAAATTTCTATTTTTTTTTCTTTTATCATCAACTCCGAACGACAGCTCGATCGTGTTCGCGTTGAAAAAAAAAAAAAATTATCGAAATAATCGTTTTTGCTTGCGATATTCATCGAAGATTTTCAGAAAATTCACTCAACAATAAAAAGACAATTATTTATTCAATAACTACAAAACTTTGGTCGTCCACGACTTGGTCAACGTTCAGCTCCGACCATTCGCGTCCTGAAAATCATTTTATCGAACTCGTGGACGAAAGGGAGAGCAGAATATGTTGGAATACTCACAAAACTCACGAGTTATCATTTAACATTCACTCGTCACTGTCCCCTGACGAAAACTTGCACCCTCGCCATTTTTCCGACTATATTTATCGAGCTAAATATTATGGATGCCCAAAACATGATTTATCATGGCAAGGGTAATGGATAATTCCGAAGGTCACCTTCCCCAACAAGAAAGACGAGAACGTCTCTCATCGTCAAGTGATAAATCGTGTCGTTTGCTCGACTGGCAATAAAGTCCTGGATCGGTGGTAGAATGTCCGGCTTAATTATCTCGACAGCTTGTGGTATTAGCTCCTTCAAAACCTGTGAAAATTTCCAATTTATATGAAAATCGAAATAATGAAAAAAATAAAAAAATAAAATTGAGTCGTTGAAATGGAGGAAGTAGAAAAATACTGAACAGCCTTACGAAACGACTTTATTCAGGGTTCTTTCAAAATTTTGTAGAAAACGTTCTTGCCACCAAAACTAACAGTTTTCTCGTATGAAAAAAAAATTCTGACGTTTTTATTTTTTTATATTTTTTATTTTTCCCATATAAACGCGTGTAAATTGAAATCGCGTTTCTTTTATTTTTTTCTTGCAACGTTTTTAACGATACGTGAATTCAATTTATATGCGTTTAGACGGGAAAAATAAAAAAATTAAATATCCCAAATTCTAAACGTCAGAAAATTTTTCTTCATTGGAGAAAACTGTTAGTTTTGGTGCCAAGAACGTTTTTACGAAATTTTGAAAGAACCCTGAATAAAGTCGTGTTTTGATAGTAATACGTAAAATTTCTTTTCTCGTTTTTAGAAATTATTTGGCGCTTTGAAACAAAGGGAAAAATTTTTCACGAGCTCGTTTCGTTGTCAAGAATTTTACAGAATTTATTGAAATTTTTTCATTCGCTAATTTCGCTTCCAAAAAATAGAGAGAAAAGGATAATTAAAAAGAAAAATTAGTAGAAAATTTTATTTCGAATCGAGATTCGTCTTGAAAAAAATTTAGGCTGTCGAAAATTTGTCAACAATTTGAAACTTTTGTCAAAATATTCTTTCGTTCTCATAAAATTATAATGATAATTAATTGGATGAATTAATTAGCGTAGAAATGAAATTGTTATTCATCGTGTTCATCAATCGAACTCACTCCGGTCAAGATTGTTCCACTCTCATCGCCACCCATGAAATTTTCTACAGAAAGATCGACAGCTCTCATGGAGAAGTCAAGGTCAAAGCTCTTCATGTACATGCCGTGAGAATATCCCAGGACAGTTTTGAAATAAATGAGAAAATCGTAGGCAACTGCTTCGAAATGGCCAGCGCCGAATATCGGAATCAAATGATCAATGACGCCGGAAATGTTGTAATAACCGTTGACCAGTACCATGGGGATCGACAAATTGACGGTTATCGTTGGTCCGATGAGGGAAAGCCTTGCTCGGTCGATATTGAACGTCGAGAGCCGGTCGATCGTCACTTTATCGAGATAGAGACTGACACTGAAAAGCAAAAAAACTTTCGTTCACATTTGCCACGGTCGGTAAAGATAATAAAATAATGAAGTTTTAAAATTTCGAGTTTCTCGATCGAGTTTTTTCTTTTTTTAATCATCGCAGCATCGATTAGAGCCAGAGATTTAAAAATAATTGCCAAGTAAAAACTGTTGATTCCCGAAAGTTTAAGAATGTTGAGTAACTATGAAAATTATTGTTAATGTTAATTGTTTAATAAATAGTTTCTAAATCGTCGTGAAATTTGTACACGACCTCCTGAATACTTTCTGTAAAAATATACCGAATTTTAAGAATTTTATAATCATTACTTCAACCACCTTTAAGTAGAAAATAAAAAAATTGATAAGAAAATTCGGAAAATATTGAAATAATAAATATTTTTATTAAGAACAATTTTTCGAACAAATACAAAAAATATTTATAAATAAACTTTGTTCCCTTTCCGGTGCTTTCAGTATATTTTAGATTTTCAAAAATTGAGAGATCAAAAAAACAAATTTATCGCAAATTAATTAATGTTAATTGTTCAATAACGAGCTTTCCAATGGTCGTGAAATTTTTTCACGATCTCTTAAATACTTCATACAAAAACATAACAAATTTTCTGAATTTTCTTATCATTTGCGATTTGGAACTCAACATCCTTAAACAACAGTGCGACGCGTTACGATTTTCCAGTCGGAAATTAATGACGTCAGCCCTCGTCAGCAGAAGGTGAACTACCGGCACGTGCTTCACCATAAAAGCGAATAACGAGATGAAGGACGATAAAGAGATGTGTAGCACACTGAGAATATCATCAGGAAATATTTCTGTTGGACTTTGTACAGTAAAAAAATATTCCGTGCGTTTTTATTGCATCTCCGACAAACCCATCGTGGAAATAGATTTCCATACGCTGCGTTGGCATCACGAGAACGTGAACGTTTTCGAAACTCATTTGAAGAATCCACTGATTACGAAGCGATGCACGCGACGATTTTGTTCCACGATTTTCCTGAAAAAAACTACTGCGTCGAAGCTTTTTAATTGAAGTCTAAAAAAAAAAAAACGCGCAAATCTTCATTATTTTTTATAAGATTTCTGGCACTTTGGAGGGGCTCGTGATGGAAAAGCATTCGCGCCATCGTTTCCTGTTCATTTGAAACTTTTCTCATGGGGGCTTTTATTTTTTATTACTCCGTCGTCTCGTGGATCCCTCGTAATTATCTTTGAGCTATTTCCATGCGATTCATCCGATGGGTCGATGATTATAGCCAAACCGGAAGTGGCAAGAATGCAATTGGACTAATTGCGGTAATTAAGTCTCGGCGTATCTTTTTCAATCGTATAATTATTGGCGCGGTAAAACTTGGTCTCTCTCTTTACCTGGCTCCCAAGCATTATTTTTCCTTTGTGCAACTTTTGCCATTTCCATTATTTTTTATTTTCAGCTGTTATGGAGTTTTTATTTATTCTTTCAAATTTTTTTGGAGATTTAAGGACGTTGTGTGGCGACGGTAAATCCTTCATTTTTGTTTTCAATTTTTCTCACATACAAAATGGTTTGCGAGTCCAAGTTTATTTAAAAAAATTGTTACAAATTGACCAAAGAACAACATACTCAAAATCCAAAATTTTCCGAGGTAATCTGTATTTTTTATATAATTAACAAAATTTCGAAAAAATTTTACAAACGATTTTTTTGAAAAATTAAATAAAGCTTCTTCGATGTTACGCAAAAGTGTATGCAGAGTTTTAAGAGGCTTCACCATTTAGAAATCGAAATATTTAATGTTGAAAATTGCAACTTTTAACACACACTCTTATGAGAAACTACGGAAAATTGTGATTTTTATAAATAAATATCTCGCCGTCTACATGGCGAAACGTCTTAAAATTGTGCGAGTAATTAGTCATCACTATTCTCTTTGTGTGGTGGAAATAAAAAGAATTGTATCGATAGAAAATTTTGCATACAACGTCCTTAAAGAGATTTCTTGATTTTTCTCGCGTCGACGATCGACTCGAACTGATTTGCATTTATTTTCGAGTATTTGTTACTCACTTGCCAATTTCTGTGTGACGCGTTTTGAGGTGCAGATCGTAAAGCTTGAGTGGCTCGAGGACAGGGACACTTAGTTCTGGAAATCCGTATGGCATTCGCGATCGAAACTTTTCCAGGAGCATCCTCAGCTTGAAATCGAGACCGATCGATGCCGCGCTGTCGACTGTCCTTTTTCGGATTAGTTGCGGAGTCACGAAATCTTATTCGCGGTTTATTAATTCGCGTGTTTTGTATCATACAACTTACTGTAGTTCGTCGTCATTTTGGTTGCGTTCATCAATAAATTTCTCGGCATTTCGACCGCACTGGCCACTTAACCATCGACGAACATGCAACAAGACATAACAAATTCAATTACAAGCCCGGCCATTCTTTCGTATCTTGAAAACAGGAAAAAAAAGCTTTTTTTTTGTGACTCGGTAATGTGCAACGTTGGGCTCCAACGAAAAAAACGTTTTTCTCAAAATTTTTCGTTCAATTTCAAAAACCATGACAAAATTTTCGTTTGGTTTGTGAAAAAAAATCTTTTTTCTGGTCCAGAACAAATATTGAATAAGAATCGCGAGCTCTGCTCAAGAAAAAACAGAATTTCGTTGCATTCCAACGATGTAGTTTGCAACATCATTTTTAATTTATTTCTTCAGGTTCCATAAATACACAACGCATCGTCTTATTCCATGCGAGAACACTTTCGACAATTACACAAAAAGCAACATTAAAAGAAAAAAATTAAAATCATCGTAAAAATGATTTTTAGACTTTAACAAAAATGATCAACATCCTGCGATATTTTTCTTCTTCCACCGACAGATCACAAACGTGTTAATAACATTTATTCACAAACATATGTGAAGAATGCGAGACTGCGGAATGAAAAGCTTGATGAAAAATCAAATTTTTCGCGATCTGTCTCGGTCCACGCAAGCCCTTAACATCGATCTCAATCTCCATGAATGATATGCATACCGTAATCGGTTGCAGTATCGGTCACACGATGCAAGAATTCCTTTTGTCGTTGCACGACGCCGGATACTGGAAAAAGCATAACCGGAAGTGTCCGATAATTTCGAACTAATTTATAATTAAATGGAACACCACGCTTGTAATTTTTCCAATGGCCAGTAATTACTAGAATTAAATCAGGAAATGACAAATTGAAATTAAAATTTTTTTGGAAAAGATCGATATTTTGTTCGATACGTTCGACCTAAAGTTTTTTTTTTTTTTGAATAATCCCAAAAATTGTGTCATTGCAGCAAGAAATATTCTAGAAAGTCTCTTCGGAAGCTAATTTTTCTCCTTCCAATCGTAAATTTTGCTGACGATTCCGTTAGAAACCAAATTTCCTGCCAAAATAACGAAAATTTTGAAATTATCCAAAAATATTTAGTTTACCGTGTTCAAAAAAATATCAACGATTTTTAACAAAATTTAATTTCGCGAAAAATCGATTTTTTCGTCAATTGAAAAATAAAATCGAATGATAATTTCTTGGCTCGGATAATGGAAAATTAATCGAGAAGTTTAATTTAAAAAAAAAAAACGTAGCAATGACTCATGTACCCAGTTGCATCTTTCGCTCTATATTTTTGCTGACGTATCTGCGTATCTCAACGATTGAATAATTTGCAAAACACTCGAGCCGTTATAGCTTTTTTTTTTTTTTTTTTTTCCGTAAATCCAGAAACCGTGAAAAGTGACAAATTCCCCGACGTTTTTGTACGGAATGAAAAGAGCCTCGATTCTCCAGGGAAAAAGTTGATCTCCCGCCGTTGATTGCTCAAACTTGAACTTGGAGCTGCGACGAGAGCAAAGAGCAAAAAACTCAAGGAAAATTGATAAATTACGAATTCACACGCGTCAATGAAACGAGCAGTTTTTTTTTTCTGCGGTGACTCATGGAGGCCGTAGAAGCTGCAACCACGTTTTTTTTTTCTGGAGATGATTTTCCGGGATGATTAAAATTTATTAACTCAAAAGGCCAGCAGAATTTTTCCGGCGATCAAAAAGTCTGGCTCCGAGTGTCGATCGAACGTGTTTGACGGCGTTTCTTCGTTAATTTTAGAAAAAAAAATAATAATTTTTGGCCTCGTAAAAAAAAATCAAAAAAGCTCAAGAGGGAACATCGTATCGTCCAAAAAAAAAAAAAACGTCTCGGCCGTTTTATTCACAATGAAAAACTAACGAGAACTCGATCGAATCAACATATTCATCGACATTTTTTTTCTGTATTCGAAACTCGTTGTTCGACGATGTATCGAAGCGATTTGTGTACGAGGACACGATCAAACGTTATACGGTGCTCGATACTTTCCTCGCGAGCCGCGATGCAGCACACTCTCGAGTGCGCGTGCAAAGTGGCGCGTTTTGACTCCATAATTTTAAATGTTGCAATATGCGAGCCGAGCAAAGCGTTATATGTGCGTGTGGGTGGATGCAGCGAATGGGAAAAAATAGATTTCTATTAAAATATCATTGGCCGAACGGGGACGACACAAAAATCACGATTATTACAACAACAAAAAACAACGAGTCATGCGATCTTAAAATTCAAGCTCAGCAAAGATTATAAAAACAAAAACTATATCAAAAGATGAAAAAAAAAAAAAAAAAAATTCGAAACGTCCCATCGGAAGATTTCTCAGTTTTGCCAAAAACTCCAATCTCGAAAGATTTTTTCTCCCACGATAAATTTGTGACTCAGTAAAAAAAAAAAAAATTAAAAAATTTTTGAAAACTGCCGCGTCACAAGTTGCAGGACTTGGTCGAACTCTAAACTGTTAAAAATCGACACTGGAAATCCGGTGAGCTCGAAAAAGCTGCGACAGGCGAGCAGATCTTTTCTTTTGTTTATTTATTTATTTTTTAAGTTTTTTAATTTTTTAATTTGATATTTTGAGATACTCACGGAAATTTCCAGCCGAAGAGGCCGCGTTGGTAAGACCACCGAGTATAAAGGAAGTGGCTTGGAGCGCGGGTTGAGAATTGACATTTTTGAAAGAGGAACCGATGAGGACCAGAGGCACGAGAAAATCGAGAAACTTCATCGCGAGACTTTAGAACGTTCGATCGAAGAACCTTTTGCAATTAAATCTCCAGAATGGACTCGCGGGATGCAAAGAATAATGAATTATTATTAAATTGATCGATTAAACTTTGATAAACACACAGCAGAATGTAAAGAAATAATTACGAGAACCTCGAGATCGCAGTAACGAAATAAAAAATTGACCAAACTGTCGTCTCGGTTTGCAGGACCAAATTCCTCGTTTTTATCGATCGAATTTTCAAAAAACACAACTTTTTATTAAGCTTCACACTGCTTTGGACGAACTCGCGTGTGCGAGTCGATTAAATCGCTCGACGAGATCGTTCTCGTCCGCTCGTGCCAAGAGCAGGAAGAGTGACTGGCCCGTTCGCACTGCTGCTATGTTGGATGAAAAAGCGCGGGCCTTCCCTCGGCATTATTGCGGTATGTCAATTTCTCTCTTTGTGTGTAAGTGAGACTTTGGATTTCATCGTTATTACCATCGTCTAGCTTACTCAGCTGCATATACTTTTTCATTCGCCATGCACGTTTCACGTACGACGATAGCGTTTATAGTTCGATCCTCGGTTTTGGTGCAGCGTCTCTTTTTACCTGTGCGAGTAGCCAATACAGTCGGACACGTGAACGCGTAACAGCGAGCTAGTGAAAACCGCTGTAGCAAAAAAATCTTCATTTATCAACGGAACAACATTTTATTTTATAAACTATTTTTTATTTCGATAGCGAGGACATTAGGATGGCCGTTTTCAATTGGAATGGTGCGAGGAACCTGAAAGACTGGAGAACTTTGATTTTTTCGAAATGTTTCCATTTAATTTTGTGCAAAAAAAAAAAAATCGACGAAAATCAATAAAATGAAGTTTTGTGTCGATCAAAAATCACTTTGACATTTTTTTGGGAACTCGTAAATATATTCTTGAAGGATTCTGCATGTGGAATTTATTTGACAGGCAAGATGATCGATGTTGATGCTGATTATAAAAAAATGGTTATTTCGTGATTTCTAACCAGTGCATCGATATATTTATATGGATTGAGTAATTATTACCGAGACTGATGATGTGTAACCAGCGTTTGTTTTCACAGTTTCTCATCAAGTCCTTGCTCAAAGTTCGTTCTCGTGGAATCAGAAAAAATACATGTATCCATTTAAATCATTGCTGAGAGAGATAAATTCTTTGAGAAAATACTTTGTTCGTTTCGTACAGTTTCCTGACGTCGATGAGCGCATCTTAAGGACGTGGTACGGCGACGGTCAAATCTAAATTATTGTTTTCAGTTTTTCTTACATACAAAATGGTTTGCGAGCCCAAGTTCATTAAAAAAAGTTTTTACAAATTGTCTAAAGAACAACATACTCCAAATCCAAAATTGTCCGAGGTAATCTGTATTTTTTATGTAATAAACAAAATTTCGAAAAAATTTTACGACCGATTTTTTTGAAAAATTAAATAAAGCTTCTTCGATGTTACGATAAAGTGTATGCAAAGTTTTAAGAGGCTACACCATTTAGAAATGGAAATATTTAATGTTGAAAATTGCAACTTTTAACACACACTCTTATGAGAAACTATTGAAAATCAATCCCAATCGCTCAACATCGAATTTTTTGTTTTTTTTCCGTATTTTAAAGAAATTTTCGATTTTTTTGTCGTTTTCCTCAATTTCTTCGGGTCACTGTACAAATGCACGTGCTGCGGATATCACCTCCCGCTCACGTAATTCTCATAATCGTAGAAACGTAATTGCAATTCCGTCAGCAAGCGAAAGTATTGATTGAAGATCCGTGTTTACGTTTGCTTCTTTCCATTTTCGAATGATTTTACATTCTACGGACATATTAAGCATTGCTTCTGAAGAAATAAGAGAAAACTTGATTGTTAAAACTTTACTGACATTTCCAATATAAATTATATAATTATTGACACAATAATCGTTATGAATAATTTCATAAACTTCATCGACATGTTACGCTTTCTGGGGCTAAACTCAAGAAATTACGAAAATTTTATTTTTCTCGACTCGCATTATTTCTGCCAAATGCAAATGCGTGAAAAAACGTCTCGTGAATATCGCAAAACATGAGCCTTACGTGAAAGGATTTCGAGAAAAACAGTCCGAGGGGAAAAGGGAGAGAGAAGTAAAAAATTACGAGAAACCAAGAAAATCGACTCGTTCGGCTGTAAAGAAAAATTGACCACGTATCTAAATTTTATAAAACAAATATAATTAATAATAGAAATCGGATAACGAACACTGAAAATAAAATTTTCTTAAAAATGGTCGATATTTTGTTGAACACGGTAAACTAAATATTTTTGGATAATTTCAAAATTTTCGTTATTTTGGCAGGAAATTTGGTTTCTAACGGAATCGTCAGCAAAATTTACGATTGGAACAACAAAAATTATTTGCTGCGATGAGACAATTTTTGGGATTATTCAAAAAATCTTTTCCATCAAAATGTTGTTTTCAGTGAAAGAATCGACAACGATCAATGAATTCGTAAACTCTCGATCGTTGAGATTGAAAAAAAATTCAGACGAAACGTATCGCTACGATAGGAAAAAATAAATATCTTGGTTATTTTTCGTAGCGTGTAACAAAAGAGAATTCGTGACTTGTGTTATCAAATAGTTGGACCGCGTCTGATGATCGTACTGCTTACGCAAATAGGTTCACATATATATTTCTCTATAGGCAATGGTACCCAACGGAAAATAAAATCGTAGCATGTGACGTACGACACGTAGAAATTTATTTACACTATTAATTCGACATTTATATAAACATGACGAGGATTCATTGATACAGATTCAGACAAATTTTTGGAAGAGCCTGCAGCTTGGAGCGCATTATTTAGCTGAGGTAGAGAAAAGTCAAATTGTAGTGTTGTTTGGTCGTTTTTTTTTTGGAGCCAATAGTTGGGTATGTCCGTGAAAAAATATTTGATACGGTGGTAATCGGTGTTGCACGAAATACGACAAAAAATATATTTTTTTTATTCATTATTTTGATAATTACTATCACGAAACGAGTTTATTTAGGATTCTTTCAAAATTTTGCATAAACGTTCTTGGCACCAAAACTAAAAGTTTTCTCCTACGAAGAAAAATTTTCTGACGTTTAGAATTTGAAATATTTAATTTCCAATTTTTTTTTCCGTTTCGCGTTTCGTTAAAAAGTTGCAAGAAAAAAAAAAAAACAAAAGAAACGCGACTTTAATTTACACGCGATTAGATGGGAAAAATAAAAAATCAGAAAATTTTTTTACAGAGGAGAAAACTGTTAGTTTTGGTGCCAAGAACGTTTATACTAAATTTTGAAAGAATCCTGAATAAAGTCGTTTCGTGATAGTAACACGTTAATGGAGTTTTTCAATTTTTTAAGGAAATTCGCTTTTCCAATGGCAAAAAAGATTGTCCCATTATCGTTGACGAATACTGTATGAAAATGTTGTGCTCTGTTTAAAAAAAAAAAAAGAGTTTTCGTTGAGTTTCAACGACGAGAACTCGACGATCGTAAATTTTCAAGAAACTACGTTTTCCTTGTAATAATTGTGCGCTGCTCCTTAGGATGCTCGATGACGCGTGACCAAGGGAATCTTTCCTTTGAGAATCTTCGACGTAATTCTCGATCGATCGATATCCGAGGCTCGAAATTTATCGCGCAGACGATCGTCATGTTCTCCGCAAATATTAATTTTCCCTGCTCAAGATTCGGGGACTATTTGTTCCGGATAGACCCAACCGCCCATCGCTATGTACGATGGCAGCTGCGGGAACGGGTAAGCCGTTATAGCACCCGATGCTGGTGGTCTCCAAGTCGTGTAGCAATTCGCAACGTTTCCAAATATTCCGATTATCGTCATAACGGCCGTGAGGATCGCTATGAATTTCTGAAATTTTAATTAGCAAGTCTGTTATTTTTTTTATTCATCACTCAGTGCAGGCTCTCTTTCTACAGATCCAAAACTCCTTTCCTGAATTTTTTCCGATTTTTCAATGAAAAATTTAAATTTAAATTTGAAATTAAATTAATTTTTTTTTTTAATTTAAATTCAAATTTAAAAAAATTAATTTTGTAATTAAATTTTCTATTTATTCAATTTTTTTATTATTATTTTTTCAAATCTAAATTAAAACTAAAAAAAACATTTAATTAAAAATTAAAACAAAATTAATTTGGAATTTTTTCTTTTCATTTAAATTAAATTTTTTTTTTTTTGCATTCAAATTTTTGATTCAAATTTAAAAAAATTGAATTAAGAATTTAAAAAAATAATGACAGATTATTTAGTTTCGTGTCGCTTGTAAAAAAAAATCAGCACAGCTGGCATTTGATTTTTTTTTTTCTGCGTTTACCATGATGTATGGGGAATTCCTTGAAATCGAATTTGAACGATTGATGTCTGAGAAAATTAGTACGCGGACGGTTTTCTTTGACGCTAGCACAAAACTCACTGTGTCTTGGGCAAAAGGATAGCGGACTTTTATACACATGGACGCTTCATGTTTGCCATAAAATTCCGCAAAGAGGTGGATATTAATTCGGGTCATCCGCGACAACTCGTATTATACGTGAACCAAGGATGATCCTACGCGATATGTTCGTGTTGATGTTTCAACGATCAAGCATCCTCGTGTTGATGGAATTTCCTGTACGACTCTGCGGATGTAAAATCTCATAAACTGGTCGCCATGTTTTTCGCTTGAAAAAACTTGAAAATCCAGAGCATTTTAATGATTCGTCCATTCACTGAAAACAAAATTTTGTTGGATTTAGTTCGATACGTTCGACTAAACGTTTTTTTTTTAATAATTCCAAAAATTGTGTCATTGCAGCAAGAAATATTCTTGAAAGTCTCTTTGGAAGCTAATTTTTGTCGTTCCAATTGTAAATTTTGCTGACTATTCCGTTGGAAACTGAATATACTGCGAAAATAACGAAAATTTTGAAATTATGCAAAAATATTTAGTTTTACGTGTTCAACAAAAAATCGACGATTTTTATCAAAATTTTATTTCCAATGTTGCTAATTATATCGAAATTTCTGAATCGAAAAGTTTGAAGCTCCAAAAATTTCTAAAATAATAAAAACCGATTTTCAAGAAATTTGCAAAGATACGAATATTCAGGAAACGTTTTGGACATTTGGGTCCGGTGGGCACGTCGATTCCATCGAAGAAACAAGCCGCAGTCTCATTTGTATGCGAAACTTTGTTATGGTGACCCTGGGGCTTTCCTTCAAGCTATAAAATTTAAATTTCGCAAAGTTGAACTTTGTCTTATTATGCGAATGCTGAAAAAAAAGTTCCGAGAAATTAAAGTTTTTTAAAATATAATTTAATTTTTTTAATTTTTTTAATAATGATCGCGAAACTGAAATTGTCATCAGTTTTATTTGAAATTTATATTTTTTACGATCCAACCACAAAGTCCATATGAAAATTGTCATGGTTTTTAAAATTGAACAAATACTCAATAGAAAAAGTATTTTTCATCGCAGCCGAACGTAGCGAGCTTCAGTGTCACATTCCCAGTCACGTAGAGTCGAATGAATTCTTCACTAATTGTTACAACGCCATAGAGACATTTAAAAATTCGCAGCAGTTGAATAAAAAATGTGGGAAAGTCGTATACAGACCGGTTGGCTTTTACTTTTCATTCCTTCACCTCGGAAGTATTCCACTCTGTACAAAACTCTCGATGACACAAGAATATATCTGTATAGACGAGTGTTGAGTGCACGTGGTTGCAGCGAGTGCCACGTGAAACTGCAGCACGGTTAAAAGTCCGGAAAGGATATTATACGAAGGTTAACAATTAAACTTGATCCTCGTACACGAGCAGGAAAGATGAATTTTTCGCAAAAATGACAATATTCAATAAAATAAATATTTAAAAGACAATTATCGACGCGATTGATCGAGCGATTTTGTATTATTGATTTTCATGCATGCGGATAATGAAATAAAAATATTCTGACGAAATTACGACGCTCTAACGATAACAAAATAATTGGCCAACTGGAGCCTTGACACAATTTGTAAAATCGTCCGTGTGACGCGAATGTCAATGAAGATAGACGCACGTTCAGAGCCTTTCTAGAGCTGTATACGATTTTAACATTGGCTGACAAAAAGGTGCAACCTACAAAAATGACGAGCCACACTTTTGTCACTTGCGGTGAAAAATTAAAAAAATAATATTTGGTCAAAAATTGATATTCGGTGGAAAATTAATATTTGATGGAAAATTATAAATTATTTAATTATTTTAATATTATATTAATATTAAATATTTTTTTATTATCAATATTTATTATTAATTTAATTTTAATTTTAATTTATTATTAATTTGTTTAAATTAATGTCCGTGTGTATGTGGGAGGGGGGGTAGAGTTGGAAGCGGCCGCTGAGAAAGCCGTTTGATGTGTTTGAGAGAAAGGGAGAGGGGAGCAGAGAAAATGACCCACCGCCGGGTCAATCAACCATCATCAGGTATCGCGTTCCTCGAGATGAGAAAATTAGCAACGCAGTAAAAATTTCAATTAAATTTTTTTTTTTTGGTTACGTGATGAGTTTGGCATGGTGGCTAGGAGGAAATAAATATTCACAGGATGCCTGACGAGCTCTCGGACTCGAATCTGTCAGGATCATGTCAAAATATCGAACAAAGTCGAATTTATTGAAAAAGTCTAACTGGGGCGTTTTTTTTTCTGGGATATAGATGCTTCGATAGTTCAAAAATATTATTAAAACCACAAAACGGTTCTTAACGTATTATCATCACAAATCGACTTTGTTTAGGATTCTTTCAAAATTTTGTTTAAACGTTCTTGGCACCGGAACTAACAGTTTCCTCCTGTGAAGAAAAATTTTCTGACGTTTAGAATTTGAGATATTTAAATTTTTTATTTTTCCCATCTAAACGCGTGTAAATTGGAGTCTCGTTTCTTTTGCTTTTTTTTCTTGCAACTTTTTAACGAAGCGTGAGTTCAATTTCCATGCGTTTAGATGGAAAATATAAAAAATTGGAAATTAAATATCTCGAATTCTAAACGTCAGAAAATGTTTTCTTCATAGGAGAAAACTTTTAGTTTTGGTGCCAAGCACGTTTATACTAAATTTTGAAAAAACCCTGAATAAAGTCTCTTCGCGATAGTAATACCTTAACAGGACGTGGCTTGTGCCATGAAAGCCATGAAAAAATATATTAAAATTGTATTGATACCGCTGATTATAAAACAAAAAACCAAAATCATTCGATTGCTTTTCTACATAATAGAACGAAACACTTTGAACCGAAAGTTTGGGAAGCGCCAGTTTGTTTACGTTCTACGCGCTCTGATGTGCCAGGCAGAGCTGCTCGTGTTTCGTAGCATAAGAGAATGTATCGCGGTAAGCCTGCGCGAGAGGGGACAACGCGAGGAACTTATCAAAAGCAATATAAAATTGGCACCCCGACTGTGACTTTTGTCAATTTTAAATATTTTTAATGATTGTTTGTCGATAGTTTGCGATTGTTTGATTAATTAAAACTTTTGTTAGATCGTATTAATTGTCAAACAAACGAAAGAAAAAAAAAGTGTAAAGTTAGCGGCCACTTTAAAAAATTTGGTGCAATTTGATTTTTTCGAGTGCAAATCGATCCGGAATCGTTCGTTTGAAATAAATAATTTTGTTTGAACGTTATTTTACGAAAGAAACGAATAAATAAAATATTGGATTAATCGCGTAAACTGGGGTAGTATGTAGAAATGCTCTGACGTTTCATCATAAAAGGCATCGAAAAATATGGATGGAATATTTTTGTGGGTCAGAGACCCGCGCCGCGTCAATCACGCGGACCAAAAAAATAGTAACGTCAAATTTACGTACTTGCGAAAAAATTGAGAGAATTTTGATGGACAAGTAACCGAGGCAATGGATTTTAAAACGAATGAGATTTTATCAATCGATTTCTGCTGGCGTTTATTTTTAATATATATTTCATTGAATATTTATCGAATACTTTGGAGTAAATTTATTTGGTGTAAATCGTTTGTTTTGTTCACGTTCTACTCGTTCTACGCGTTTCCGTTCGGTTTGTTTACATTCTCTGCGGTGTCGAGCATTCGACGCGCTCGCTCGTAGTCTAAAGGAGAAGGGGGGAGGGGAGCGACGGCTGGACTGGTGCGCTGCTCGGGATCAGTGCGATGGTGGGGCGCGCTGGTGGCCACGGCAGAGCGGGGCGAGCGGACGGGCAGTCGGGCGCCGGCCCGCATGGAGAGCGCCACGTGTGCGTCAGCTGGCCAGCTCGATGCGTAACTTTATCGTTTGTCGACGCGCAGCTGTTGACTGAACGGAGTGCTTAAAGTGAGAAGAATTCTACTTGATCTTGAGTGAATAATACAGCGAACTAAATAATCTTTCTTTCGGATTCAATTTATTTTTCGATCGAATAAAAATTGAATAATAAATATTCATACTCTAGATTTATATTAAATCAATAAATAAAAACTCTAAATAAATATATAAAGATTTCGCAATAATAATCAATAATATTGATATTATTATTATTTCGTGAACAGCGATAAATTTTTTATTCCATCTGCAACAAAAATGATATAGAAAAATGATCTTAAAAAACAATTAAATTTATTTATTTTTTTTTTCGGGAAAATGTTGAATCGTTGTCCATGAATTTTCGCATAGATAAATATGGCTAAGCCGATAATTAGTAACTGACAGTTTAGTGATTCTTGTATCACGTTTTCGAGAATCGTGTGTCCACTCGCACGTACGCGTGTACGCAAGCACGCCGGGTTCGCCCTTGATGCAACTTTACCCCGAGCAAACGCAAGCTCTTCCTCTCCTACAGTAACTCGCGGCGTCCTATGCAGGTATGTCGGCAAGAATATGCGGAAAAATGCTATAAATCTACTCTGTAGTTTGCAAGTTCCCGCACGCATATGCGAATCGAAGTCGAACCGGCAACCACATCATACGCATTTGCATCACGTTCGTAGCGACTAAGTGTGCTGGAAGCTTGCACCGCGAGGCGTATAAGCGCAGTCTATGTTAACATATTGCATGCTAACATACGTAAGGCAAGCACGCAATCACGCGTGCACTCACGCGAGCATGCACGATTCTCCATGACGACGTTTTACAGAAGTCGTTTCACTGGCTGTTGCTTAGAATCGGTGTATGTCCATTTCATTGTGTGCGAAGACATTTTTTTTTGCAAAAAAACAATTTTCATTGCCTGAGAGCGGCAACATTGATCGTTTTTCTATGAATTTTTTGATTAAACCCTTAATATCGAATGAATCTTGCTATCGCAATAAAATTCATGGGCATAAATTTTAAAATTCATTTTTCAAAATAACGTTTACGGTGCGGGTCTCCATAGTTGTCTGCTGATGATATAAACAAGTGCGTGAAACTAATTAATGAGCTTTTCGTGTAGAAATATTTAATGAAACATTGAATTGCCGGTTTTTATATGTTGAAGCTTGATCTTAGCGAATTTAATAAAACGAAGTGAAAAGTGATTGAGTGATTGTTTTGTGTCGGCAGTCGGTGCGAGGAATGCAGGCTCGAGAGAGGTTTTGCAACGAATAACGATGGACTATGCTGAATCATTGAAACGAGCATCCAAAAGTGAGTAAACGAATCAAATTTATTTAAGTTTGTTAGGGTATATCAAAACGTTGTTTGTTTTCTACTGTTTCATCCTAAAAACAATCACAACCAACTTTTCCATTGTAACGTTCAGTCGCTCGATGTTCCTCCAAGGAAACCATAAGTTTCGCGTCGTTTTTTTTTTTCACCATGCACACAATAGAAAGCCGAACTTGTCGTATTCTTGGAATATCGAAAAAACGTACGTGTTACTTACGCAGATTGCGTGATTGCAAGAGAGACGACAAAAAAAAAGCGATTTCCATATCAAATTCGACTGTGAATAACAACTTACGAACAAAGTACGAAAATTTCGACGAGTTACTAAATAATTTGGAAAATTAATTCTTCTCCGCATTGGTATGTCGTGAAAAAGTTTTCAATCCGTTGCCGAGGGCGCACAGAAAGAAAAAAAAAAAATTTAGCGCCACGAACGAGGAAACTTAAATCTCCCGATCTTGTTGTTTTTTTATTCTATTCATAAAAAACCACCCAATCGACAAATATCGATTTTTAAAATTTTATTTCGCATCACTGGGAATTTTGTCCTTATTCTTTCTCCAAAAAATCATTGCTCAATAGAAAAGTGTCTTTCTGAACCTTCGAGCCATATTTCTAATTAGATTAAAGGTCCTCGTAATTCTTTTTGTCAAAAGAATCATTTATGCAATGGAACAATTTATTATCATTTTCGGAATACTTTCTCAAAATTAAAATTCAACACAGTTGACAACATGATTTGTTTTTTTTTTTTTTTTTTTTAGAACGTTACATACATTTATTTAATAGCGTTCTTATTTCCAGAATTTGTTACATTATATATAAACATAGACATTTTTTTCATTCCGTAACTCTAAAATTCTAGAATTTATGAGCTACGTCGTAATAGCTATATCGTAGTTTCTAGGCATGCAAATATTTCATCGTTTATTTGGTTGACGTTCGCATCTTGTCGACGACGAATTACACATGGATTTAAGTCCATAATTCTATTCAATTAAAACTTTAGTGCTGTTGGTCGAAAATTGAAGAAAAATGAGATTAATTACATCGATTACGAATCGTGATTAATGGAGGAAAAAAAAATTCGTTTATCAACGTATTAATATCACGAAATGACTTTGTTTAGGATTCTTTCAAAATTTTGTACAAACGTTCTTGGCACGAAAACTAACAGTTTTCTTCTTTGAAGAAAAATTTTCTGACGTTTTCAATTTGAGATATTTCATTTTCAATTTTTCCCATCTAAACGCGTGTAAAGTTGCGTTTCTTTTGTTTTTTGTTTTTTTTTTTTTTTTAACTTTTTAACGAAACGTGGGAAAAATAAAAAATTGGAAATTAAATATCTCGAATTCTAAAGGTCAGAAAATTTTTCTTCATATAGAAGAAAACTGTTAGTTTTGATGCCAAGAACGTTTATAATAAATTTTGAAAGAACCCTAAATAGAGTCCTTTCGTGAACTTGATCGTTTCTTCCTTTTTCTCTACACAATACTCGTGGATTTTCTTGAAGAAACTTTTCGATCGACGCTTCAGAAATTTCGTATAAACGTAGAAATAAAAAAATTGGAGAAGCAAATATATTGTGACTAGCTCTTGGAATTTTTATTATTCATTGTTGCAATGTTCGTGTAGTTTAGACAAATGGTTTCGAATTTATTTTTTCTAATTGACAAGTCTTAAAATTTTCATGGAATAGAATTATTTAATGAGAAACATGCGTAATTCAGGCTGCACCACACACTTTTATTATTCTCGTCTCTCTGTTCTTGATCGTATTAATTAATATAGTTGTTCGCTTGGTATTTTCAAGTTTTGCATTATTAAATAATTATATATTCGCTCTCACATTCACGCTAGTCCGGTCTCGCCAAGAAAACATTGCAACATTTTCTTTCGTTCAGTCGCTAAAAATTCATTCGAGGGTTTTTTCTTCACATTGCAAAAAATGAAACAAAACTGTTCGTTACATCCGTTTCTTTTGTTTTTTTGTTTTTTTTCTGTTTTTTTAATTCTCGTTATTTTGTGGCTTAACGACGATGAGGTTTCTGGAGGTTTCCTTCGTTTCTTTGATTTCTCTTCGACGTGAAAAGACACCGTGGCGTTAACTTATTTTACAAAGTTCGTTGAAAAATATAAGAAAAATAAACGCTTGGATAATTAATCGGGAGCAATTGACTGGCTCGAAGTCTTGACGAATTATTTTCAAGGTTGCTTCGTGAAATCGCATTGCGAGGAACCAGCACATTGAGAGTTTGAAGTAAAACACGAAATTCAATCATTTATTTTATTTTCATTTTTTGTCTGTTTTTGCAATTATTTCAAATAATCGTAACACGCTCAATACATGGCAATTTAAAGGAAGCACAATATTACCCGGTGTCCAAACTTGAACCTCGGGACACCAAGTGCACACATTTTTTTCTCAGTTAGTTTTTTCTTCACTGTTTTCGTTTTTTTTTTTTTTTTTTTTTTTTTTTTAATTTTTATTATTGTCCACGACGAAGACTCGTCCGGTTCGTCAATGTCCTTCAGGTTTTCTTTTAGTTGAATTTTTCCACACGCTTTTCCACACACCTACGATATTGGTCAGAGTTTTCTGGGCTTTCTTATTTATTTTCGGTTTATTTATATTTTTTCATATTCTTCAGAACTTTTGGCTGAAAAATTTCGAACGAATAAAGCGACAGAATCCTTTTTTTTTTTTCTTTTTTTAATTTTTTAAATGAAATTATAGAGAATTTGTTTATTAGCCTGGGCTTTGTTGTATGGTTTTCATGGCCTGTCGAGCCATTCATCGAACACAAAACGTTTATCAAGTCCAGTAAAAATTAATCTTCTCCAGCTGAGTTTTGAGGGAACGCAAAAATGTTTATCTTATTAAACTATTAATACTATTGTCTTAGATGTAATCGTGAATCGCATTGATTTGATGGATGAAAAATAAAAAATGGAGTTAATTATTAGACGATGGTGAAGTTTGCATTCGTTGGAATGCAACGAAATTCTGTTTTTCTTGAGCAGAGCTCGAGATTCTTATTCGATATTTGGTCAGGATAATGAAACAATTTTTTTTTTAGGATTCAACGACAAAATTGTTTCGAAAATTGTCATGGTTTTTTAAATTGACCAAAGAATTAATTGAAAAACGTATTTTTCGTTGGAGCCCAACGTCGCGAACTCCATTGTCATAATTATCGGTAGGTTTACAAGAAAAACAAATTTATCGATAAATTTGGGTGGTACAGTGACAAAATATTGAAAAAGTCGATAGCACGTGGTTGCATTAAATTGTTTATTTAACGAAAATCAAGTAAACCAATTAGGATTAAAAAAAAAAAAAAACTTTGTAATTAAATTAAATTTTGTTACATCCGAATAAATTTCAGTTATTGATAGATACGAATACAATATTTTCATTAATAATAATTGTATTTATTTAAAATAATTTTCCATTTGCAACATTTTTGCTTTCGGATTAAATAAATTGGTTTTTCTTCGTTTCTTGCTTCTGCGTCGCAGACACACGCACGCAATACAATAGCCGTTTAATACATTTCTTCTGAATCATAAAACGATGATTGTTCGCTGATTGTTTTTGTGCCAAAAGCAAAGAATAATTGGCACGAGTAGAAAAATTTGATCGAAGGCTCATTCGCCAAGGAAAAATGATTATAAAACTCACGTTATCTAAAAAGGAAATCGGTGCAGAAATTATACTTAATAAAATACCATCGCTTAATACTTATTAAAAAAAAAAAAAACAAATTGTACATAAAAAATGGTCGAAAAAATTGAATAAATAATTAAATATTGGCAGTAGGGTAATCGTAGAGTTGCTAGTTAGGTGGCCGTTTTTTTTTTTTGAAAATGTATTTCCCAATGTTCTTCAACAAAAATGGACAAATTTGAGGAAAAAATGATTTTTTCAAAAAATGATAATAATCAGCTGTGAAAAAAGTTTGCTCGGAATAAAGGTCGCTCCAATTGTTTTTTTTATCGCTACGAAAAAAAAACTCTTCCGGTTGGCGGCCGATCGTCTTGAGAAAAAAAAAAATGTAGCGAATTGAAAATCGTGAAAAATCGGAATATTTCGTCGTTCAGAGTAATTGTTTTTTTTTTTTTATTTTTTTTTTTTAAATTAAATTCGATCGGTCAAGTGTAAGTGGATTTCTTGTTTCAATCACGACCAAGTAATTCGTATATTGAACGCGATAACACACGTTGGGGTTTTTCTTTGTTATATATATATTTATTTATTTATATATTTGTTTATGAGATATTTCGCGATGGACGATCTTGTTTGTGACTTTCATGGCTGTTTCCTCCTTTGCAAATATCGAAACCTCCTGCCCAAAATGATTATTTTTCCTTGTTCGAAAAAAATGAGGATTAAAAATTCTTTTTTTTTGCATGAAATAAATTGGTTAGAAAAATATAGCAATTTTGGGGAATTGGATGGACGTTTTCTAGCGATATAAATTTAGATACTCTAGAAATAAATTGAAAAGTGATTGCCAAGGAGGAGAAAAAATGGCTTTGGGCCGTTTTGTTCGTTCTCTGATCTCGGAGAAAGAGAAATGGAAAGAAAAATTAATGTTCACTGTTGTAGAGACTTTGGTCCAGCGGGAAATATCTCATAATTGCTTATTCGTTCGTCGATGAGAATTTTAGTCGCACGGATTATTCGCAATCCTGATTCTAAACCTCACGAGTTTATAATCGTATTATAGTCTTATACAAATACCAAATATGCATTGCTGATTCAACACAGTTAATTAATTAATTATTCTAAATCCTATGTAATTAATATATCTCGCTTAATAATACAATATCACACTGAGCCGGCTGTGTGTGTCCATCTAGTTTTTATTTTTCTTCGTTTATTCTTTAAGCCCGCACTTTGTCACTCACTATGAGTCACATTACGTTTTTCCATTCTCGTTTCTTTCATCCTTTTTGTTTTTTCTTTTTTCTTTTTTCTTTTTTCTTTTTTTCGCAAGTCATAGAGTGGTCCAAGTTTTAGGCGCGACACTGATTTTTTGTTGTTTTGTTTTACGTGCTTTTCTAGTTTTTGCCTTATTTGTTTTTTTTTTTTCTTGTTGTTGCTGTTGTTTTTTATCGAACGGGGTTTTTCGTTGAGTTTTCTGGATTGATACTCGCGTTACGCTTCACGACCAACGGGTTACCAGTATTTCTTTTATCATTATTATTAATATTATTAATATTAATGCTATTATTATTATTATCGTTATTATCAGTTATATTGGTACATTGGAATTTGAAAAATCGTTCACCGTTCCTTAGTAACACTTGCGGGTGCACGTACATTTGCGAACTAGGTCAACGTCCTTTGTGTAACGTCTGCCGTCGGTACAAATCAAGCGAACCTGCGGACAATTCATACGACAGGGTTACAACACACATTTTCTTCGTTTGTTTAACAATTTTAAACTGTCACTCGACATTTATTTAGCGTCATTCGATGACGCTGAAATTTCGATGGAAAAAAAATTCTATTCATTTTTTTAGGAGACTGCGACGAAAATACGTTTTTCTAGTAACTGTTTGTTCAATTTTCAAAAAAACGAGAACAATTTTCGTATCGAAGAAATTTGCATCGTTGGAATTTAACGAAATTGTGTTTTTTATTGAGATTTTCGTTAAATATTTCGGCAGGAGAATAAAACGATATTTTTTTACGATCAAAACACAAAATCGTGACGAAAATTGTCGTGGTTTTTTAAATTGAACAAACAATTAATAGAAAATGGATTTTTCGCTCGATCCCAACTTTGCGAAATTCAGGGTCGTAAGAAAAATCGTTTTATCGTTCTGACGAAATATTGAATGAAAATGTATTTTAATTTATTTATTTTTTTTTAACATTTTATTTTTCGAATCATTCGCGATAATTTTTGAGATAGAATCGAAAGAAAGAAAATTTTCGTGACACTCAGTCGTGCAGATCAAATGAGATCGAAAATGATTATTTATCAGTGACATTCGAGAATTTCATTGTTTTTGAAAGATTACAACAACTCACCTTGCGTCTTTTGGTTTTCCTCGGTAGGCAACACGAGTTGCCACAGCTTCCCCAACATTTGGCAAGTTTTACCGGCCGTCGGCTACGGCAACTGTTTTCGCTGTAATATTCCCGAGTGTGCTCTTTACGGCAGGTCGGTGCTTTCTCGCAGTAACGTCCTTGCCATCCGGTCTGGCAACGACAGGAATAACCATTACCGAATGGCGATGCTACGCACTGCGAACCCTTCCTGCACTCGTTACCTACACATGGATCGTTGATCCCCGGTGACGAGACGACGATATCTGTTTAATAAATCATGAAAAAAAAAGCCCAATTATTTTATTCGAAAGAGATCGAAACATTAAAATCCTTTTTTACAATATTTTTTTCGTACTAATTAATTTTGTTTTTTTTTCTATCGCCGTCTAATTAAAATTGGGACATTTAACAAATTTTGAAAAACAAAAATTTGTTTATTCCTCCGTAGTTAATTTTTACAGGCAGGAAATATTGAGAAATTTTTTTAAAATCGTGCAAATTCAAATTTAGTCAAATTTTACATTTTTACGAAAAAAAACTCGTTGCAGCTTTTTAGACTCTTTTGAGTTTTGTTGTTGGAGGATATTTATTTACCGGCAGGATCGTGAGCAACGTGCTCCTGTTGCATCGAAGCTTCTTCCATGCTACTAGCCGCGCTCACCACTCCAGGCTCGATCGAGTCTCTTCGTGCCTCGTCTTCAGCCTCTTCCTCACCGGAAGAGCAACCGGGTGTGACGCGATGCATTTTCGCAGCGTTACTGAAGTCTACCAGTTTGTGATTTATCCACATTTCCGATATACAGCCTAATTGATGCCCAAGATATTTAGTAAAACACCATAAACACCATAAATGTAAAAAAATAGAACAAGGAAACAAGATTAAGTTGAAGGGATGTTTTTTTTACCTTGAAAGCTCGTGACGTTTCTCAAATGAAATTGTTTGGAAGCAATGCCAGCCAATTCGGGAGCCAAACCACCGACGTACATCCGGGTCGTCAATTTAAGATATTCACGTGGTCCCTCATTTATTATACTCCGCGCTGTGCCACGATCGACTCTCATCGTAAAATTTTTCTTAATTGCGATTAATTCGGCCATGTGAGGTTTACCGTCCGAAACCATTTCGTAGCTGTACATCGTCGATGTTGGATAATTGCCAACGTCGTAAGAAACACGCACCCGTCCGTTGAATAATTCGACGGCAATGTGCTCCCCGTTCTGATCAGTTCCGTCGTAAAGCAAAACCCCGTTCTCTTGGCTCGTCGTGAATACGATGGTCACATTAGCCTCGGGCCTCGTCCGTAACGGCTCCAGCTCGACCAGCGAGCTGTTGTCCACGAAGCTCAGGCTCGTCAGGTACTCGCATCGTTTTCCTAGTTTTTCAAAATTCAATATTTCATTATTTCTGACACTCGTCAGTTTCTTCGAGCCAATTTGTTCAAATTTCATTGATTAATGGAGAAAATTATTAAAAGGCTCTGAACTTGTGGTAAAAAAATCGAAACCTATGAAATTTTTAATCGAAAAATTGGGAGAAGTGCATCGAAAAAAAAAAAACGAAACAGGCAACGAATTTTTTTATCATTTTTTTTTTACACTTTTGTCCAATCTTCTGGAAATTTTTTTTTTTATACGAAGATAAAAAATGTCGAAATGAAAATACACTCGTCGCATGATACGAATGAATGAATAATAATTTTTTGCGGGAAAATGTTGGCGCGGAGTAAAAAATGACGAAGGATAAAAAGGCGGAAAATAATTGGATGGGGATTTTTGGTTGATTCGGTGGTGAATATTTGTACGTAGTGGAGACGTACCAGTGTAACCGGGATGGCACTGGCAAAGATAATCCGCGGTGGATCCAGGGGAGGGTTGGAAACAAGCGCCGTGCTGACAATCGTGATGGGCACACGGACTCGTTTGCGGATATAGCATCGCCGTTGATGGCGCTGCTTCACAATACCGTCCCGTGTAATCCGCCGCGCATTTACACTCGTAATCATTTATGCCGTCGATGCAAGTAGCACCGTTCTGAAACAAAAGAATAAAGAATTTTAATCGTATTTGTTAATTATTCACATTATCGTCGAAATAATTGAGACTGCATTTTTGAAAAATAATTTTTCCTTTTATTTCAACGATGGATAATTGAGTTTTGACGTTTTATGTTGAAATTTTGTAATACCTGGCATAAATGATTAGCGCAATCATCCAAGTTTGTGGAACAATTGAGACCGGCGAAGCCGACCGGGCACTCGCAGCTGTAGTGGGTCCTGTGGTCGACGCAACGTCCTCCGTTCTCGCATGGGTCGTGTCCTTTTGTGCAAAAGGGTATTTTCGTCTCGCAGTATTCTCCCATGAATCCCGGTGTGCAGTCGCATCTGTAGGCCTGTACGAGGTCCACACAGGTCGCGTTGTTCGAGCACCTGTTGTTGGCGCAATCGTCGACGTTGCTCTCGCATCGGATCCCTTCGTAACCGGGGCTACAGTCGCAACTGTCACACACCGACTTTACGTCAATTGAGATATTAAGCCCGTTATTGGATCGCGATCGATCCACCAACAGACAAACACTGATTTCGAAAAAAAAAAGGAACATTTTTCCAATTTTCCTTTTTTTTTTTCGCTCCTTTTTTTTCTTTTTTTTTCGCTAGTCGCAATGGACGTGACAATTATAAAGAAATTTTTTCTTCATCCCCATGAGGACGGGCGTGTCGAATATCGTCGTCGCTGGGATTAAATAAATTTTGGAGTTTACCTATTGCGTGCTTGACAGGGTGTTTTTTTTTCTACCGAGTTGGGGAGCCGATCTACTCACTAGGGACAAGCATCGTACGAATTAAAAAATTTTCAACAATCTTTATAAAACATCTAGAAGCTTCCTTGGACGCAAAGCAGTTGAAAAATTATTTTTTTCCGTGATGCCAAAGTTGGCAACGTTGGAATGCAACGAAAAATATTTTTTTTTTATTTTTTAATTTTTAAACCGATCGTTTTATCGTCACAATTGAATTGTCCATTTAAATAATGAGCTTCGGCAACGAAAAAAAGAATTTCGTTGCATTCCAACGATGCAAACTTCAAGGTCATTGTTTTTTTTTTTTTTTTTTTTTTTTTTTTTTTAAATACTCGTTCCCGTCGGTTTTTCTACTCGGACAATGCTCATCCCTTCCAACAGACTTTATCATATCAAGACATGTCGATAAGGATGTGAAAAAAAAAAAAATAAAAAATAAAACAAATAAAATCAACAGACACAAGACTCTCGGACTTGAATTGTCAATTTACCTGAATCTTCCTTCCTCCAGTACTTTACAAGTTCCGGAGTTCCTGCAAGGATTTCCATAGCACGCGTCAATTTTATGCTGACACCTGTCCCCGTGATATCCTGGCGAGCACTTGCAACGGAATTTTCTGTCCGGTAACGTCTCGCAAAATCCCCCGTTTTCACAGGGAACGGTGTAACACACGTCACACTTTGCCAATACATCGGCAGGCTGTTGTTTGGCTGAACGGAAGAAAGGTCTACGATTAATGAGCAATTTTAGTATACTTGTGAGAACTCGGACCAAAAAAATGAAACTAAATAGACGGTTTTGCTAATGCCAAAAAATAAAACTTGTCCCCGAGAATTTTGTTTATTTAGCTTTTCGCTGAGAAGGCAAAACTGGAGGTTTTATTAAACGTTTGTTTTTTCTTTCTTTCTTTTTTCTTCAATTCAATTAATTCGTCTGGGAGATTTACAACTTTTCGTACATTTCAAATTTAATTTTTTATCCAAAAAATTGGACATTTTTTTTTTTTACTCTAATTTTCGAAACAAATAATAGGAACGTTATTTTTGAATTTTAAAAAATAACCAATTTGAGGAAATATTCAGTTTCCTCCAGTTGTTCCCACTCTCATTTGCTTTGAATCGTTTTTCCGAATTTTTTTGCCATTCGATTAACGGCCGTTTCATTTCCGATCAGTCACGTTGATTTGATACTTACTTTTGCATTGGAATAAACTCGTTGGTGCAGTCAGTAGCAATTTTTCTTTCATGGAAGGCGGCTCTTTGCACATTGCGATTCCAGGCTCCACGTCCAAATCCTTTTTCACCCATTCGGCCAACCATCGCAAACTGCAATCGCAGTACAACGGATTCGAGCCGAGAGCACTGTTGAAATGAAAGAAAACAAAAAAACAAAAAAAAATGAGTCAGTTTAAAAATTGATTTGAAAATAAATTCTTGTCGATTTATTCAAAAAGAAAACTCACAGATGTCTGATTGATTCTAAATCGTCGAAGGCACCTTCGGGAATCGTCGATATGTCGTTGCCATGCAGAGAACTGAAATTAATTATTCGATCGTTTGAGACTCGAGGTTAAATTAAATTAATCGCGTCGTTGATTTAATTATTTATTAATTGCTCACATTAGCCTCAAAGATTTTAGTCCTGCCAGCGCATTTCTCTGGACACATTGCAATTTGTTGTAGCTTATTATCCTGAAAAACGAGAAAAAAAAAAGGTCAAGGATTCTCAACACCGTTTACTTGAAGTTTGCACGTTGAGGTCCAGGGAATAAAAAAAAAAAAACATTTTTCTATTAATTGTTTGTTCATTTTTAAAAATTATGACAATTTTCGTAACGATTTTCACTTTGGATCGTGAAAAAATATCGTTTTATTGTTATGAAGAAATATTAAGAATAAGAATCGTGAGCTCTGCTCAAGAAAAAACCGAATTTCTGAATTTCTAAAAAACAAAAAATTTGAATTTCAAGAAAAAATAGAAAAATTGATGACACTGAATGTTCGCGACTTGGGCTTCAACGAAAAATACGTTTTTCTAGCAATTGTTTGTTCGATTTCAAAAACCATGACAATTTTCGTACCAATTTTGTTTTTGGATCGTGAAAAAAAATTATTTCATTATCCTGACAAAATATTGAACAAAAAGCTTGAAATCTGTTCAAGAGAAAACAGAATTTCGTCGCATCCCAACGTTGCAAACTTCGATATTATTTTTCCAAATCTGTCGAATGAAAAAAAAAAAAGCATTTGGCAGACTCACAGATGTGACAGTTTCGTCAGATTCCGAAACGTATCGTTTGACAGCATGCCAATCTGATTGTTGCTCAGGTCCCTAGAAAAAAGTGAAATCGAACATGAAAATATAAAAAGATTCTGTCCTACTCTTTGTTTTTTTGTTCTCTCGAAAAAATGCCTGTTTTTTACTCACAATCTCGTTAGCATTCGCAAATGGCTCAGCCTTTCCGGTTGTATGGTTTTTATGTCATTTACGTCGAGCATCAATTCCGTCGTTTCCGGTGGAATGCCACGTGGTATTTCGGTCAAATGAGACCGAGAACATCTGACGACAGAGCCTGCACAGTTGCAACGTGGCGGACAATAATCGTCGCCCAAGCAGCCGAAACTGTCTTCTGTTTAAAAAAAATGAAAAAAAAAAAATATTTAGCACTCTTATTTATAAAAATGTATTTAAAATTTTTAATTTATAATTATTCATAAAAATATTTAGCACTATATTCGACAATTATAAATCAGAATTTTTGCAATTTTTCAATTGCTTAAAAAATAATAATTAACAATTTTTTCTTTTTTTTTTCTTTACAGACGAATAACTCACTGTTGCACTTGAACTCGTGGCTAGGAATGTCTTTGATGTGAGCATCCTTGAGTCTCGGTGGATCGTGGCAACGACCAATAATCCCCGGTAAGTCTCTTTTCCTTAACCATTCGGCGAACCATTCCAAATGACAGTTACACGACAAAGGATTAGCTTGGATGTTACTGAAAGTTTAAAAAAATGGATTTTTCAATGAAATAATTCGATTCGAGTGAAAAATTGATGAATTTTTTGAAATAATTGATGAAAAAAAAAAATTTGATGCTTTTTCACTCACATTGTTTGGATGTGACGCATTCCATCGAAAGCTCCTTGCATCACACACGTGATTGCGTTGCCGGTGAGATTACTAGAAAGAAAAAAAAAAACGAATTTTTCAACATTTTTACGCTCTTGCGAAATTCTCCATGAAGCGAACGTGATTTTTTTTTTTTTTTTCATTTAGTCGTCGGGACTTACAGAGTCTTCAAATTTGTAAGCCCGGTGAACATTTTATTGTGAACTTCTCGTAACTTGTTGTCCGACAAGAGTCTGTAATGGAAACAAAAGAAACATTTTTAATCCGGATTAACTTTTTTAATCGCGAAAATGAGTCCCTAAGGCTCGTTAGCCACTCACAATTCTGTCAAGTTGTGAGCTCCTTTGAAGGCTGCAGCCTCGATTCGGGTTATCCTGTTTCTTCTGAGATCCAAATGTTGCAGTTCCGGAAGTTTTTCAAACAGCCCGTGAGCCTCGATTTTGTCAAGCTCGTTATTTCCCAACAATCTGCACGAATATAAATTTTTTATTTTTTTATCTTCATTCCGCGATTTTTTTTTTTTTTTTTATTCCAAGAAACTTTTTTAAAAAACGTCGATAATTCGATAATCTGAATTCAGCATTTTGCTGTTTTTAGGAAAAATGGACGTGACGTTGAATTGTTTGATTTTTCATTTTTTTGATGATGGAAAAAAGTTTTCGAGATTTTGGAGCAGTAAATTTTTTTAAGTCGTTTCAGAAATTTTTTTTTTCAGAGGAGAAAACTGTTAGTTTTGGTGGCAAGAAGGTTTATACAAAATTTTGAAAGAATCCTAAATACAGTCGTTTCGTGATTCGTTAATCAACGTTTCTAATTATTGGCAACTTGTTTTTCAAGTTTTAATGAAATTTTTTAATGTACGTATTCCAGGTGTACGTAAACATAAGAAAATAATAATGGGTTTTGCGTACTAATGCATTTTTGGCGTTGTTTGTTGATGGAAAAAAATTTAATTAGAATAGTACGTACAGGACAGATGTGTAGATAGGCAAATCTTTTGGTATGGCTGTGAGTTTCTTGTCGGAACAGTCGACGGTAGCTCCGTTGCATGTGCAGGGTGAAGGGCAACCTCCTGGCAGAATGCACTCGCCTGCTCTTTTAGTCAGTAGTTTTTCATCGCCTGAGGACAAAAATTTTTCATTCTGGATATAAAACGAGTGAAAACGTAATGTGCCTGTTCTATGCTGTTTCTCATACACGAACCAACTCGAGGCTAGTATTTGCTCGAGGCGTTTTAAATTATTGCTGCTCGCTGTCTGCGAGTGGAATTAAAATTTATATCCGAAAATTGAATAACGAGATTTTCTCGAAGACAGAAAATCACAATTTTTTTTTATTTTATCTTTTCGAAACTTTGTATGAGTGCGTTATTGGCATGCTGATGATGGTTGATTACGACTGACATGCGACTTCACCTTGATTGGCTGATGCCTCGAATTCTCTCGGCTGGAGAAATGGTCGTCGAAAATTTATTGTATCGAGGAAAATTGAATTTATTTGTAATTGTTTTTTCTTTGTGGCAAAATTTAATGATTTTCATGAATTTTTCATTTTTTTTTTGTACGCTATTTTTTGCAGGGTGTTGGGCTAGAGACCCCATAAGATTTTTATGGCTTATCCGATGATGTCGATTTAATCAATTTTCCTCGGTACGAGTGTGTGTGTGTGTGTTTTTTTTTTTTCCCCCCCGTCTGTTTTACTCTTTTGCCCTCGTTATCGTTAAGCATGCAGTGCTTCATGATCCCATACGTACCCATTAATTGCAGTATTCGTCGGATATCCTTGAAAAAAATTTGTCGCGTGACCGCTTTTCATTATTTCTCTGCTCGCCACAATCAAGTGTGCTCGACGAGTTTTAACAAAAATAATAAGAAAAACGAGTGGGATTGCTACACACGTGGTTGCGCACACATACTTGCGGGGATCGGGGGAAAATGAGTCTCGAAAGGACGTTGTATGGCGACGAACAAATCTAAATGTTTGTCTTCAATTTTTCGAACATACAAAATTGTTTGCGAGCCCAAGTTGATTAAAAAAAATTGTTACAAATTGACTAAAGAACAACATACTTCAAATCCAAGATTTTCCGAGGTAATCTGTGTATTTTTTATACAATAAACAAAATTTCGAAAAAATTTTACGAGCCATTTTTTTGAAAAAATAAATAAAGCTTCTTCGATGTTACATAAAAGTGTGTGCAAAGTTTTAAGAGGCTTCACCATTTAGAAATCGAAATATTTAATGATGAAAATTGCAACTTTTAACACACGCTCTTATGAGAAAGATTAGACATTACTATTCTCTTGGTGTCCACTGAAAACATAATTTTGTTGGAAAAGATCGATATTTTTTGTTCGATACGTTCGACTAAACGTTTTTCTGAATAATCCCAAAGATTATTCAGAAAAAGAATAATTCAGAAAAGAAATATTCTAGAAATTCTCTTCGGAGGCTAATTTTTGTCGTTGCGATTGTAAATTTCGCTGACAATTCCGTTAGAAACCAATTATACTGCCAAAATAACGAGAATTTTGAAATTATGAAAAAATATTTAGTTTAACGTGTTCAACAAAATATCGACAATTTTTGAAAAAAAATTCATTTTCAGTGTGATGTAAACTCAAAGGAATTCTATCGATAGAAAATTTTGCATACAACGTCCTTAACGAGGCAAATATTTCGATCGAATCGATCGAAAAAATGGTGAAAAAATAGAGATTTATCTTTACGTTAAATTTTCTCTGATTTCGTTACGACGAAACTTTTTTGTTTTTTTTTTTTTTTGTTTCAACAAATATAAGTGAATAAAAAATGTTATGGAAATTGCAGCGAAAATTAGTTTTTGGATATTTTCACGAATTTCTCGTAAGCAGAAAATCTTGCGCGCGAAAATATGGGAAAAGGAAGGAAAGTAGAAAATAATAAAATAGCGATTACGATTTATGGAGCATGATTACGTAGACGAAGAATTTTTGGGCATGAGAAATAACAAGTCTAAACGAGATCTGAACCAACCTGTCAAAGTAAAGAAGAGATACCGGAAGTCGAATCGTGCTTACCCTTACATTTGAACTTTTCGTCCCGCATCGCGTCGATTTTCCTCTTGGCAGCCCGTTTCGGCGAGTCACATTTAGCTCCTGACGTCTCGATTGGATTTGCATGTAGATAAAGATTCAGCCAACGCAAATTGCAGTCGCAAATGAATGGATTCTTCGCGAGATGAAGAACTTTGATTTTGCTCAGATTTGCGAAGGTTCCATTCGCTAGGGACTTTATTTTGTTGTCGTACAGTGAGAGCAACGTGAGGCTGCTCAAATCGTGAAACAAATCGGTTCTGATGCACGATATTTCATTGGCATTCAACAGGCTGTAAATAAAAATTCAATAATTCACAATTAATTCATTATTTTACTAAATCATCATTATAATTATTAATAATATAAATATTCAGTAATAAATAATAATTAATAAAAAATAATTCATAAAAAAAAAAAAAATTCATAAAAAATAAAATAATTAAATTTAAAAAAACAATTAATCAAAAATAATAAATAATAAAAAAAAAAAATTAAATTCAAAAAATAACAATTAATAAGAAATTAAATTATCGAATAAAAAAAAAAAAATCTCTGGAAATAATATTTTGGTTAAAAGTAAAACGAGAGAAAACATGACGATCGTGTCTTACAGTAACTTCAAGCTGCCGAGTCCTTGAAACACACCACCGGGTAATTCGATGATTTTGTTTCCATAGAGAACTCTGAAAAAAAAAAAAAAAATGTGAATTTTTTACATTTTCTAAACGAACCAAACTGGCGGGGTGGTTTTTTTTTTTGCATTTTTTTGGCAAATTATTATTTGGACTTACAGAGATTCTAGAGACTTGAGGCCGTGGAATGAATCGGCTGCGATTTTCTTTATTTTGTTGTTGCTCAGATCACTGAAAAAATTAGAAACGATCATGGATTAGGAAAAATCTCGGTTTTCGTAGTTGGACAAATCGACGATCGAGGGACTTACATTCTCGTCAACTTTCTGTAGGGCGAAAATGCTTTTGGTGGAATCTCACGAATATTATTTTTCTCGAGACGTCTGAAAGAGAAAAAAAAACAAATCAAGAGAAACGTTTATTCTGGTTGTAAAATTTTTCCCATTTTTTTCTTTTCATCGATCCAAAAATTTCTTTTATACGTTTTTTTTTTTTTTTCTTTATTGAATGATGAATTCTTACAATTCAGTAGTGTCCTCGGGCAGATGAGTCGGAACTTTTTCCAACGAATTTTCTCGACAGTCGACGATGCCATTGGCACAAATGCAAGGATGAGGACATTGAGGCTCGGCGCTGCATTCCGAGCCCGTTCTCTCGACTAAACCCGAACACTTAAAATCGTGCTCCTGAAAAATGTTGAAAATGAATTTTTATCGTTGAATCTTTTTCCTCCATCGTCGATAATTGTTTATTCTCGACATTTTTATCGAAATTTTAGTTGGTGCTTTGCATTAATTAAGAAATATGAATTAATTGACAAACGAATAAATAAATTAATTAAAAAATTAATATTCATTAAATTTATTATTAATTATTGAATTATTATTATTATTGAAATAAATTAAAGTTAATAAATAAATAAATAAAATGAAAGTTTCGAGCGACGGTTGAGAATTTTTGTTCGAAATTTTTCATGTTTTTAGTTTCCGAGCCTCCTCGATCTACTAGGCCGGCGGTGATAATAATGAAAATGATTTACGCTCAAGGGATTGGTACAAATTTAATTTAATGACCACCCACACGTAGCATTGACGTTTAAACTATCGAGTGGGAGGTCGTCGTTCAGTTTCATGTGGTCCAGACGTGGCAAAAAGTCATCAACGAAACTTGATTTTACAAGGATCCTGCTTTGTCAACGACTGCATGCTTCACGTCCCTCGCAATGTCACACGCAGCGAAGCTTCGGAAATATGATTACCGATCCCAGTACCAAATCATTTGGAAACTGGTTTTTCGTGCATTATTCTTTTTTTTTTCTCGTGACGATAATATCGCAGTTTCCAAAAACTGGTCGTTAATTTTTTTTTCGAAAAATGTCGAACAAACTATTCACAAACTATAGAAATTTTCGTTAAAATTATTTAGCGATAATTTGGATTTTTAAAAACGTTTTCTTTATCGACGAAAATCATTTTTTTTTTTTTTTTTTTTCTTTTTTCGATCTTACCTGCAAATCTGCAAGATTCTGTCCTTTGAGATCGGCCGGTGATGCGCATCTCGTGTGCTGTCCGAGTCGCGAAAAACTCTTCAAGTGTCGCGATAACCAGGACAAATGACAATCACAAGCGAGCAGATTGTCAGCCAGCTTGAGCGTTCGCAATCTCGTTAGACTGTGCAATGTTTCTTTTCCCAGTGTCGTTAGTTTATTGTTGTTGAGCGTTCTGGTAAAGTTGAAGAGAAATTGCTGTTTCAAATTGTCAGGCTAAGGGGTTCAACGTGGAAGTTTGTATCGTTGGAATGCAACGAAATGCTTTTTTTTTTTTCTGTGGCAAAGCTCGATATTAAAATGCAGATTGTAAAACGATCGGTTTTTGCGACTCGAAAAATATATCGGCCCGAAAAATTTGGAAAATTTTTCAAATCAAACGTTTGTTTGATTTTCAAAATCATCCCAATTTCAATAAATAAATAAATGAATGAATAAATAAATAAATAAATAAATAAATAAATGAATAAATAAATAAATAAATAAATGTATTTTTCGTTGCATTTCAACGTTGCGAGCTTCAGCGTCATTCAGTTTTTCTTTGCGTGCAATGCACTTGAAAATAATGGAGCAATTAACGAATAATTATTGGCCATAAATTTTATGGCCAATAATTATAGCTCAAACGGGGGAGAGAAAAAAAAAAAACGATTTATTAATGAAAAGGATGAGTAAAAGTGACTCACAGAATTTCCAAGTCTTTCAATTCTCTCGTTGCACTCTCGTCGATGCAGGTCAGTACGTTATTGTCGAGCAGCCTCAAATTGAAATTTTTATTGATTAATTTGACATTGTTGTTTCGTGAGAAACAAGAATTTTTTTTTTTTTTCGTTTTTTTTACTCACAATTGTCTGAGAGAAGAGACTCCTCGTAAAGTTTTTGGCCCGATCATCGCAATTTGATTGTGACTGAGATCTCTGGAAAAAAAAGAATTAAAAAAATAATTACGACAAATCACTTTCTTATCTGACGGGATAATTAACTATACAAATGTCTAATTTCCGAAACGTGTTTTTTTTTTTTTTTTTTGACGCCTCACGCTCGTGAGACACGAATAATAAATAAAGAGAAAACATGGAAACTTGGTATTCGCTGTCGCGGAGTTATCGACGATGTCGGGCTAGTCACCAGTTTGTTCTACATTTTCGATAAATTATTCATCGATCCGAGTGTCCACGACCTATGGATTGCATGCAGCTGTTCTCACAGTGGTCACGTGAATCGCGTATAAGCGAATTCCCTACACTTGTATATTCCTTTCGTGGCTCTATTGCACGAACCAGCACACTTTACAAAGTACGAATTGAAACTTTTCGTCGCGTCAAGATTACAAATTGATGTCTATTTCGTATCGATTTTTTCCTCGTACATTGTGAAAAACAAAATTTAACTCGACACCGAAATTCCCAATGTTGGGGTCCAAGGAAAAATAATTATTCCATTCATTTTTCGTTCAATTTCAAAAACCATGACAATTTTCAACCGATTTTGTTTCTGTAAATTAAAATTAATTTATTAATGAATAAAATAAATAAAATAAATTTATTAATTTAAAAATTTTTATTTAATTCATTAATTTTATTAAAAATTTTCGATAAAAATCATGAGAAAATTTAAACATCGTTTTCCAAATTTATGTTAAATTCATCTTGAACTTTTTTAGCACATCCGCATCGTGCCTGATTGATATAAATTTCAATTTTGTGTGATAAATAAAAGTAAATAATTGCGGTTCAAATTTAAAGCCAATTTTTGAATTAAATGAATTTTCCATGAGAAAAATTGTCGTTACGTCCAAGTTTGCCCCAACCCTGACCACGACGATACATTGAATAATTGATAGAGCAATGAAAAAGTACTTGCTAGTAACGAGAGACTCGTGTATCCGTTTCTCAGGTTGGCGATAAAAAAAAACAAAGTGGCAAGGCACTCAGTTATGTGAAATGATTTTTTTGCTCTCGCCTGCACAAGCCAATAGAGAGTAAAACGGGCTCGTAGTCCGAAGACTGCGTAAGAGGTTGTTACAGCGATAACGAGTGACCCTTTCTGCCCGGAGAAGTCCGTACGCGGCTGACATTGGACCGGCACTTAACGACAAGCACAGTCCCTTCTCCGCAATCCGTTAAACAATATATTCCTTGGCACAGCCGGCAATTTCGAGCTTTTTTTTTTGTTTTTTTTCCGACCTCGTGTGGTAGGTTATTGCTTTTTTCCCGCCCATCGCGCGCGGACGAGAATAGCGTAATTCGAGCGAAAAAATAATAGGGCAAAAGCTGTAGTCTGCGGAGACAAACGCGGTGGACGGGGCAAGTTGGTACTCGGTTCGAAACAACATGCTGCCTGAATTGTCCGAACTGCCTCGTCGAATCAGCACCAAAGCCTGCCAAATACTATATTTATTAACGTCGCTGAAGTTTGCAACGAAAAATATTTCTTTTTATCGATGATTCGTTTTATTTTCAAAATTAGCCAAATTTTTATCATCGTAATTACATTCTGCATTTGAATAATGAGCTTTGCCAAAAAAAAAAAAGAATTTCGTTGCATTGCAACGATGCAAACTTCAACGTAATTTTTTCGCACTTTTTACTGCGCAGAAGACGATCCTTCAAATCGATCGTCAACTGGGTCGTAAAGAAATTTGAATTATTCGCAAAATTTAGTCTCTCGTTGAAAAAGTTGGTCATTGTTGATTGGGCGATTGAATAATGCTCCAAAAACTCCATTGCTCGATCTTGACCCATCAACTTGAATGGCGTCAGTCGTGGGAATGCGAATTGGTTTTTTTTTTTATTTAAAAAATTTTTTTTTTTTTTTTTTTTTCGTTATTTCAACAAGAATTTGCACACGCGAAATATTCAATCGCGTCGGTTTACTTATTAACTTATGGAATGCTTACAATTCGGTTTGCATAATAAATGGAGCGCGGGTCTGTATGACCCTAGAATCTCAAGTAGAACAGAGTGACGATACTCGATAAGGGTGCAGGGTTAAAGGGCAATAAGAAATGGAACATATGTCGCCGCATGGAGTGTCTGCTTCCGAAGCTATAGAATTATGGAAAATACTTTTTTAGACTAGTCTGTATTCTATAGTCTCTCTCATCTCTTCTCTTTTGCTGATCTAGTTCGCGGTGATGAGAGTTTTTTCATTTTTTATTCCGTTCAACTTATTATTTTTTCATACAATCCTCGAGCGTGCCATTTCCCACGTTAATCAAGACGCCCGATTTTATACTCAACCGCGGCTCAACTATCTTCGTCGCGTTTCGCATCGCCCCTCGCCTCCGACCAAACCCTCGATCGTTTTTATTTATATGTTTAGTCTCCGTCGTTGGTTCCGCGGATCATCAGGACAAAAGAGGAAAGCACAAAAATCTTTTGTAATTGAGTGTTCACTGTGCGAGATTCATGCTGGAAATGAAATTTTTTTAAAAATTGTCGATATTTTGTTGAACACGGTAAACTAAATATTTTTTGATTATTTCAAAATTTTCGTTATTTTGGCAGGATATTTGGTTTCTAACGGAATCGTCAACAAAATTTACGATTGGAACGACAAAAATTAACTTTCGAAGAGACTTTCTAGAATATTTATTGCTTTAGTCGAACTTATCGAACAAAATATCGATATTTTTCAGCCAAATTTGATTTTCAGTCAATCTGTAAAGCAATTTGTAAATTTTCACAATGTCAGACTCAGATGCATGACTTTTTTTACAATAACGATGAATTTTTCACATTCCTATGTATGGGAAATATTCCCTACAGGATATTGATGCACTCAAAAGGTTTCTTGAGTGCTTCACGTATTTCTCGATATTCGTTGACTCGCATGAATTAATCCGGAGGCTTTAATATACGCGTAGAAATTCGTCTTACACATTTCTCAAGATTCCTCCGCGATATATATGAACGTCAGGCATCTTGGGAATTAATGAGATCCTCAACGTCGCCATATTATTCATTTTCCAATCGTTTCTCATACGATTGAAATTTTCGTACAGACGCGAGAGTTATTTAAGGATTTGGAATCTTGCTGCTCGCGTCAATTAATATGGATTTCTCGCATACCTGATTATCAAATATTTCCGTCGATCTGGGTCATCTAATCGGGCTAATTTTCAATATATTTTTACGTAGAACGTGACGTTACGTTTCACGAGACCTGGAGGATGAATATTCATTATTTGCTATCGATAGACTGCCAGAAATTATTGGAAGCTAGTCATTGACATGATTTTTCAAATTTGCATCGAAATGCAACGAACACTGATGATTTTTTATAGCAGAGCACGACATTTTTTGTACAGTATTTGTCGACGATGATGGGACAGTCTTCTTTGCCATTCGAGAAATGAATTTACTTGAAAAACTGCAATCAGTCCATTAAGGACGTTGTTTGGCGACGTTCAAATCTAAATTTTTGTTTTCACTTTTTCTTACATACAAAATGGTTTGCGGGACCAAGTTCATTAACAAAAGTTGTTACAAATTGACTAAAAAACAACATCCTCTAAATCCAAAATTTTCCGAGGTTATTTGTATTTGTTATACAATAAACAAAATTTCGAAAAAATTTTACGAGCGATTTTTTTGAAAAAGTAAATAAAGCTTCTTCGATGTTACATAAAAGTGTATGCAAAGTTTTGAGAAGCTTCACCATTTAGAAATGGAAATATTTAATGTTGAAAATTGCAACTTTTAACACACGCTCTTATGAGAAAGTATTGAAAACTGTGATTTTTATAAATAAATATCTCGACTTCTACGTGGTGAAAGTTTTTAAAATTGCGCGAGCTATTAGAAATGATTATTCTCTTTGTGTGGTGCAAAATTTAAAGGAATTCATCGATAAAAATTTTTGCATACAACGTCCTTAATTATTTAAATAAATGAATAAAAAAAATATTTTTCGTTGATCGTTCAAATGATTTTAGTTCGATCCAACAAATTCTTTGGAATTTTGCAGTATCGTTGCATGAGAGAAAAGTGAGTTATATCTCCAAGCTCCGTTTCATGAATTTTTATATACGTCTCGATTTATTGCTGCATTAGTACGAGCTTCGACATTAGCTACCGTGATACAGTTACTTTCGGCAGCAGAGCTGGTCCGCCTCCGGCTAAAAACGAAAGGCCAATGGGAGAAAAAAAAAAAAAACGCTCTATCGCGAGAAACAGGCGCTTATCACGATCTGAGAAAGAGAACAAGAGTCTCTGGCTTCTCGTAGGCCTAACCATGTTACGGGCAGATGCCACTCGAGTCCTCGTGCCAGTCAAAAACTGCTGCGCCGTGCTCACTTCGCAAAATGAACGAGACTCTTCTTCTCTCTCTCTCTCTCTCTCTCTCTCTCTGCGGCGCTTCGGTCAGTTTTTTGGGCAAGTCGCGAGAACGAGAACTGTGCGAATCTCGGTGGCTCAGTTCACGATCTTGCTGGCAGTCTTTAAGAAGTTCGAAGGTTTGGATGCTGGGCTGCGTACGCGTTTGATTCTGTTGCTCTCTTCACGCCTGTTTGTCTTGGAGACTTGTCTCGGCGTGAGCTTTTCTTTGAAATCCTTCCATTATATTTGATAAACTGGATAGAGACAGAATTCGAAAGTCGCCCGTTCAACTGCGCAGCGCGTGAGAGAGAGAGAGAGAGAGATGAAAAGATCGAAAGGATCAACTTTCTTTATCGGATGCTGATTAATCTCATTTTCGCTTGTACGATCAAACTCACTTTGACAGATTATAATTTTTTATGAGGCAACAACATATATACTTTGTTCTCTATATCCGTTTCTATTAAAAACCACAAAACAAACCTAATGTTTTCGACGTCGTTTTCGAATTTCGAAAATTTTCGTATCAGCAACAGAACGAACGAAATTTCTTCTGATTACGCTGAAAGTGAAATTTTGTTAAAAATCGTTGATATTTTGTTGAACGCGATAAACTAAATATTTTTCGATAATTTCAAAATTTTCGTTATTTTGACAGTTAATTTGGTTTCAAAAGAAATCGTGAGCAAAATTTACGATTGAAACGACGAAAATTAGCTTCCGAAAAGATTTTCTAGAATATTTCTTGCTGCAATGACACAATTTTTGGGATTATTGAAAAAAAAAACGCTTAGTCGAAGGTATCGAAGAAAATATCCATCTTTTCCAACAAAATTTGGTTTTCAGTGCAATCATTAATTATCGTATTTTCTTTCTTTTTTCAAAATCGTTGCAATGTGCAATTCTGTTTTTTTTCTTGAGCAGAGCTCATGATTTTAGTTAAAAATTCAATGAGCACAATAAAACGATATTTTTATGAAATTGAACAAACAATGCAAAAGTATTTTTCGTTAGAGCCCAACGTTGCTAAGTTTGTGTCATTTTTCAAGCTGTAAATCGATGATCGAGGTTATAGTCGAAGCGAAAAAATGGAAGAATACTGTAATAGTAACAAAATTTCTATATTTTTTGTCATTTTTGTTGCATACGTATAAGGAGACGTATGCACTTACGTGCATACAGAGCCCGAATGCGACGTGCTTTTGAGATCCTTTCGAAGTTGCTACTACGAATCGTTTTTGCTTTTATATCTTGTTGAGTTGCTAGGGGTTTTTCGAAAGCACCATCACCACTACCGAGGAATTTAGCCGAGTGAGGTTTTTGCAGGATCCCCACATAGCGCAGATCGTCGACAAAGGATCTTCCTCTCTCTCTTTCTCTCTCTCGCTCTCTCTCTCTCTCTCTTTCTTTTTGTGTCATCCTCTTGCAACGCGAGTACTCTTTTCAACGGTTTACTGTCCGCTTTTACTTCCGAAAGGAAATATTCTTTTTTTGTGGCTGTCCCTTTTTCTTTTTCTCTCTTCAACGCTCTTCTGCCAAACGCAACCTCCATTCCGGACTTTTCGAGTTTAATAACATTTTATTCCACTCACTCGCTCACTCTCTCTCTCTCTCTCTCTCTCTCTCTCTCTCTCTCTCTCTCGGCGCTCCTCTTTTTTTTCCGACTTCGCATGCCCAAACTGAAATATGATTCGTACGGCGAGAGCACCGAAAGAGAAAATTCTTTTGTGCCTTGTTTTCCGTTTGGTTAATGTATTTTTTTCGTTTTTCGTTAATTTATCATTTTTCTTATGGCAACTGCGAGGGATCTTTTGAAATATAACGGCAGCAGTGTAAGCAAAAGTCAAGTCCCTTAATCGCAATAATGCCTCGAGGGCTGCTGGGCTCTCTTTTCTTTGCACAAGCTTTCGCGCATTCTCCTTTGTATAATTATTTCATTCACTTAATAACTTTATGGCAAAACGAGTTTTCCCAAGAGCTCCCTGTCGTGTTAAGAGCAAGATATTTTTTTTTTTAAAGCGTACTTACAGCCTCTTTAAATTCATCATGTTGCTGAAGAGCGTATCCGGCAAATAACGAATTTGATTGTTGTTCAGGCGAAGCTTTTCCACATCCACAAGGTCCTTGAACGCACCCCGCTCGATCGTGTGGATCTGATTGTTCGACAATTGCCTTGAAAGAATAATAGAAACAATGCACATCGAAATTAAATTCATTCACCAAAGGAATTGCGTTTAATCAAAAATAAATTATTTTTTTTTTAAGTTTTTTTTTTTTTTTTTTTTTTTTTTTTAATTTTATTATTTTTTTAGAGAAACTTAAGAGACTGAGAAAAATAAATTGTTTCAATTTAATTTCCCGTTATCCTGTGGCCGAGCGTTGCGGACAAAATATTTTGTTGAAGCGTGAAAAACATTGATGCGAAATTTGCTGCCACGATCGTGTCTCAAAAACTGCGATAAAGCGAGTTTGAATAAATTATTATTTTTGTCAACTTTGGGATTAATATTTGACCCTTATTTATCGAGTAATACTCGAGTACGATGAGAATTCTTGTATGTGCGCAGACATTGCTGAAAAAATGTTTGTTCCTTTGCATGAAAATATCAAAATATCGAGCCTTTAGAATGGCCAACGAAATATTCTGACTCAGGAAACTCTCTTGCGATCGTTATTGCCAGATGGTCAAAGCGGGACTTGAAAGCTTGTCTGTATCAGACGTTCGGTATATATAGCTCACTTTATATTATAGAAAAGGAATTTTGTTGCTGGATATAATACGAATATCATTTCCTCCATTATCGAAGTGAATTTCCGGTGCTCACTTTGAATTACGTACAAAGAATTTTGTAGTTCGATTCAATATGAGTTTTTTCTTTTTTTTTCACTTTCGAAGTGAGACGCTGGATATGAGTAATATTTCTTTCATTATTTATTTATTTATTTATTTATTTATTTATTTATTTATTTATTTATTTATTTATTTATTTATTTATTTATTTATTTATTTATTTATTTATTTATTTATTCATTTACTCATTTATTTATTCATTTATTCATTCATTCATTTATTTATTTATTTATTTATTTATTTATTTATTTATTTATTTATTTATTTATTTATTTATTTATTCAAGCGTCTGAGCCGCGGGCAGAACTTTGGTTTTTGCACCAATTTTTTAGCAGTTTTTCAATTATTTTTATTTCCTACATTTATTGATATTCCTGAATAGAAAAAAAAAAAAATAAACAATTTGTCAATGGCAGAAATATTTTCGCGGTAAAATTTAATTTTCTACTAAAATCTTGTGAGCATTAGACTGAGTATTTTTTTTTCCTACTCAGGACATTCGAAGGAAGCTTGTAAAATTTTTCGGAAATTTTTCGAAAGTTAGTCATTGATTTGCAGCGATAGTAAAAATCTCGAGTATCGAATTCTGCATCAATTCAAAACGTAAAGATTAATTTATTGCACGAAAGGCACGTTTTTTTTTTTCCGACTTACGATATTTCTCGCAATTATTCCGTAAATTATTCGACGAATAAATTTTTTTTTTTTTTGTAATACTCACAGTACGTGAAGAGCCGCCATGTCCTCAAAGTCCGTTTTGAAGATAACGGATATGTTATTGCCCTGTAGATCCCTGAAATGACAAAAGCAAAAAAAAAAACAATTTTTAATAAATCTTTGGCATTAAATTCAAATTTAATGGAACAATGACTGATGAATCCTCAACGAGCTATACGGCAGTTTGCAACCTTTCAAAAGCGCACACGGGGCTCGAAAATTTTTTTTTCACGTTTTATGGAGAAAAATAAAACGAAAAAAAATAAATAAAAATTTGAAAAAATAAAAAAGCGACAAAATCCGCCTCGTGACAGCCGCAAGGGATATTACATTTCGCAAGACATTCACGATCCTCGGGGAGATCTGCCGGACGAGTTATATGCATACAGACATTAACGAAGCTCCGCAAGACTTCGTTAACCCCCTCGCAAAAATGTACCTTTCTTCGAAAATGTAAAGAAGAAAGATACCAAATAAAAACCGGAAGAAAATATAAAAAGCTGCCAAATGGAAGAGTCTCGAGAAATAAAAAAAAAAAAAGAGAGAAAAAAAATAAAAATAAAAATTATAAATATAAAAGCAACGACAGGAGCTGAGGATGAGATAAAAAAGAATTGGAAACGAGGAAAGAATTGCGAAAGGAATAAAACGAGTCGTCGTCTTCGTCACATTCAGGAAGAAAGAAAAAAGATTTTTAAAAAAATATTAAAAAAAAAAAAAAAAAACGTCAACGAGTCTGACTCTCGATCCAATTTATTCTCCATGGGGAACAAGTTATTAAGGTCTTATTAAACAGATTCTTAGCTCAGGTTTTTTCTACCCCTTCGTCGACATGAAAATTAAGCTCGAGAAATATTCGGAATGAGAGAGGGTGGACTGTGCTCTGGAGAAAAGAGAGGAATACAGCAACGTAATATATTTTTATATATAACAGAAAGCAAGGAAGTTGCGATGAGAAGCAAAAGATTAACGAGATTCGACTTGCCAGTGGAATCCGTTAGTCACATTCGCGAGAACGCCAACGACGCGATAAGAGCGAAAGAGCGAAGGCGAGAGAAAAGAGGAAGATTGGGACAGGAGAAAATTACTTCAGGATCGCGCGCGCGTCTCTGGCGAGTCTCTTTTGCGCGAGCCACGTCGATGACAGAAAAGCGCCAACTGCTCGTCTGTCATTTACCCCCCCGTCATCGCTACACTCTCACCCTGGCCAATTCGTCGTCTCTCTCTTTTCCTTCCTATAACGCACTCGTTTGCGCACTCTGGTTTTTTTTTCACTCTTACACAAAGATCGAAAGTTGTCGACGGTAAATTCGAATTTACTCGACGACTATATAATTTATGTTTTTTTTGCCAATTCGCTATTGGTTGGTTGTAAAATTAATAATCATGGGGTTGTAAATATTCAGATGGTATCGATTCTCAATAAAAATGAAATTCCATCAATTCTGCAATCTTAAGAAAACGAAGAAATTTTATTACACGTTAAGGACGTTGTATGACGACGGTCAAATGTAAATTTTTGTTTTCACTTTTTCTTACATAGAAAATAATTTGCGAGCCTAAATTCATTTTAAAAAGTTGTTACAAATTGACTAAAGAACAACATACTCTAAATCCAAGATTTTCCGAGGTAATCTGTATTTTTTATGTAATAAAAAAAATTTCGAAAAAATTTTACGAGCCATTTTTTTGAAAATGTTAATAAAGCTTCTTCGATGTTACATTAAAGTCTATGCAAAGTTTTAAGAGGCTTCACCATTTAGGAATCGAAATATTTAATGTTGAAAATTGCAACTTTTAACACACACTCTTATTGAGAAACTACTGAAAATTGTGATTTTTATAAATAAATATCTACATGGTGAAACCTTTTAAAATTGCGCGAGCTTTTACACTGGAAATGAAATTTTATTAAAAATCGTCGATATTTCGTTGAACGCGATAAAATAAATATTTTTGAATAATTTCAAAATTTTCGTTATTTCGGCAGGAAATTTTGTTTCTAAATTGTCAGCAAAATTTACGATTGGAACGACGAAAATTAGCTTCCGAAGAGACTTTCTAGAATATTTCTTGCTGCAGTGACACAATTTTTGGCATTATTAAAAAAGAATTTCGGCGCAGGGTTTCGATAAATAGCCTACGAGCAACGTTTGAATTATAAAAATAAAAAAGAAATGAAAAAAAAAAAAAAAAAAAATGCAACGACGTCAACACGGCCAGCGCCACGGCGCCCGCGACTCGTCTGACTGAAATTTTCGAAGAAATTTTCTCCTGCTCTCTCGCACGAAGTCCACTTGCTCGAGGGATATTGCTCGGTGCGGAAACACTCAAGAGCCACATGGAAAAAGCTCGTCTTCTCATATATATATACCCGGACGGATTAGTGCTTCTAAGAACGTCTTCAGAGACCTCGAGGATTTTCGCCAAGCGGGCATTTTCGTCGTTTCGACTTTGCTGCTGCATGCTCCCCCTAACGCGTTTCTCTGCGCTACCGAGCCTCAAACACGCGACTTGCTGCACAGCAGTATGCTCTCAATTAAAATAACTCGAGCCGCAGAGCTTCTCGGAACACGGAGAAGCTCCGCGGCGCGGCCGCGGTGATAACCAGCTTTTCCCGAAGCGCAGGTGGCGCATTAACCGCCACAGAAATGTGCTTGACGATGGAAAAAAATTGCACACACAAATACTCGACTGCGTCCATGAGCGTTGAGCGAAGTAAAAAAAATAAAAAAATTTAAAAAAAAAAAACGTGATTATAAATATACGAACAAATCGCCTTCGCGATATAATCCTTAACAAGATTTTTTTCTGTACACGGACTTTTTCCAATTATTTACATTTTTTATTTCTAATTTTCTCTCTCCTTTGTTACGCTTAACGTGATTCATTCTCAACCCCTACCACGTGGGTGCAAATTTGCATGCACATACGAAAACTTCAGGCGGCAAGAACTTTTGTCCGTTGTGGCGCACCGGCTTTTCTCACAATCGTTCCAAATTAATTTTTTCCTTAAAATTTGACTCGTTATCTTGAATTCCGCGCAAATTAAATGTCAATACCTTCATTAGTATTGAAATGGCGTTAAAACAAAAAAAAAACAGATTTTCAAAATTTCTTTCAAGAATTTGATCGTTTTTTCGAAAAAATCTTGTATTTTTCGATTCTATTATCATTGTAATCGATAGCCCAGGATTGGCTACCCCTAAAAAGTGCCCCTCGAGCTTTCAATCCGTACAAATGTCGATGAGACAGAACGTTTCAAAAGCTCAAAGTGCAAATTTGCACCCGCATGTCGTTAATGAGCAAAAATTGACAATTTTCTAAAAATTTTTTTTCTACTAGCCATTCGCATTTTTTTCTTACGCGTCTTCAATTATTTATTCCCCTTTGTCGAGTTTATTTTTTTTACTCTCCCCGCAAAAATATTCTCAAGCAGCAACTGCTGTCACTCAAGAGTCCCGTCCACCAGGATCGACGTCTTCGTCTCACAGAAGCATGACTGGCTTCGAATCCATATCGTATTATGTTAAGTTTGAAAAAATGTCGGAAAATGCGAAATTCTGCTTTGTTAAGACACACAGCAAGCACGTCGTTTTGAAAAGTTTAAGTAATCTAATACGAAACTGCTCGTTTCCGTCTTTATCATTTTATGGTCTTGGTCGCACAACGTCCTCGTATATATATAAACGCTGACGAGGGTGGAAATGAATATCCTGGTGGTTTTGACGTGACCTCCTCAAGGCAAAAGAGACTGAGTGGGGTTGTCTGCAAACTTTGATTACATCTGCCTGATGCTGTATCCTTGGGGTATATATAGCCATGGCGTATCAGTCGAACCCTTAACCAGTCCTATATCCCATAACATCCATTTTCCCTTTCCACTCCATGATCGTAAACTTCACGCATAATACAATATGTACGAAGTACACACACACACACACAGAGATTCATGTTTTAAATGAAACGTGCTTGTCGCTCGTTCGGTGAACATTCCATCTTGTTTATTTGGCACTATAAGTTCATTTTCATTTATTATCGCGATGTAGAACGATTGGTGAGGATAATACACACTGATTTCTTGATTTAATTATAATTTACTTTTTGAACACGATGCCGAAGTCTGGATCGTTGAAATTCAACGAATATCTGTTTTTTCTTTAGCAGATATCTCAAGATTCTTATTTAATATTTGGTCAGGACGATAAAACGATTTTTTTTAGGAATAACGTGTTTTTCGTTTAACCTCAACTCTGCGAACGTGTCAGTGTAATTGATTTTTCTGTTTTTTCAATAAATTTCTGATTTTCTGTTTTTCTAAAAATTCAGAAATTCTGTTTTTTCTTGATTTTCATTAAATATTCGGTCAGGACAATAAAACGATTTTTTTTTAGGATCCAACGAAAAAATTGGTAGGAAAATTGTCATGGTTTTTAAAATGGACCAAGCAATCAATAGAAAAACGTGTTTTTTGTTGAACTTTCTGGCTTTCGCTCCTTTGTTATTGAAAAATCATTGCAACATTCCAATATAGTTCGCACAGACACCAAAATCCTCATTCAATTCTCTAAATTGTCAATTCTTGAAATTGTCGGTATAAAATATTAAATTTTATACATTAAAATTATTATGAATTTTAAGGCAAATGCAATTAATCACCAATTTATGTGGAAGGGTCAAAAAACGTGTGTCCCCTCGTAGGAGTAATTATATTTCTCTCGTGTGCATCAATCATGGTAATTATATTAACGACATTTACCCAGAGAGTGAGAGAGAGTTGCACAGGCTTGGGATTTCCGAAGGACATATATATATATATGCACACGCACAAGATAATAATATATGGCTCGCGGATTAATAGACCCACGTGTCTTGTTGCTTGCTCATAAATCGATGATCCATTGCTTATAACGTGCTTTTGCACTGCATGCCAGCTCGAAGCAACATGGACCAGCAGCTTATGCCAGGAGAGCACCAAAGTACACGTTCCTTGCGCATACCAATATCGCCTTGTACACATGCTCATAATCGTATTGCACGTTATACGAATATATATCTACGTTTACACAACGACTATATGCTACACGTGACATTTACACTTTCATGAGAAGTTTCTACAGGATGATTTAGACTTACATACAAAATTGAAATTTTGTCAAAAAACGTCGATATTTTGTTGAACTTAATATTTTTTGATAATTTGAAAATTTTCGTTATTTTGACAGTATTTTTCGTTTCTAACGAAAATTATTGCACAATTTTACGATTGGAATGACTAAAATTTCCTTTCCGAAGAAACTTTATAGAATATTTCTTTCTGCAATGACCAACATTTTGGGATTTTTTAAAGAAACGTTTAGTCGAACGTATTTAACGAAATATCGATATTTTCCAACAAAATTTTCTTTTCAGTGGATTTTTCCATTCAAAACGATTTTCGTATCTTCATAACTGAAATCACTAAACCATTTTTCTTACGATCAGGAACTGAGGAATTTTTTTTTTTTCTTGATGATTTGTTTTATTTTCAAAATCATCCAAATTTTTCGAGTCTGTATATTTTTCGGGTTGCAAAAATCGATCGTTTTATCGTCGCAATTAAATTCTGCATAATAATGAGCTTTGCCACAGAAAAAAAAAAGGATTTCGTTGCATTCCAACGATGCAAACGTGAACGTCTTCATTTTGTTGCATTTTTCGAAATATGAAAATACAGTCTCCCTACAATATTTTCCAGGGTGTCAGACAATTAAATATTTCTGCATTACCATAAAGAGGGTTTTCCAGATTAACAGAACAACGGCATTTGCTCAAATAATCGTAAATTTTTTAACCTTTTTTTTTTCATCATATTTCTGAGAATTAAAATATTTCATTCGTTCCTCGATGTTGAAATTTGCATCGTTGGAATGCAACGAAGTTTAGTTTTTCCTTGAGCACATTTCAAGCTTTTTAATCAATTTTTCATCAGGACAATAAAATGATTTTTTTTCTCAAGGATCCAAACGCAAAATCAGTTCGAAAATTGTCATGGTTTTGGAAATTGGACAAACAATGAACATATTTTTCGCTAGATACCAATGTTGCAAACTTGAGTGTCATTCGATGGCACGAACTGCTTTTCTGAACCATCCTGTATATATTCACGAAACACTGCATCTGCATATCTATATATTTATTTTCTGCTCGCGTTGGTACATACATCTATGGAGTTCCGAGTCAATTATTATATAGGAAAAAGCCTTATCTCTCGGCAGCTTACGTGCCTCGGCGTCCAAGTTACGCCCTTTTGTTTGTTCGTCCACGAAGTATACGTATTCGATATATAGACGTTGTCGACCAACGTGAATTGTACGGTATGATAAAGGGTACGCAGAGGGTACGACACGCTTAGTACGTGGGCAAATGTTATTCGGTACTTGGTACAATGGAACTGAGCCTCGATGCATACGCCTCATAACGGTCTTGCCGTCGCACCGGTTAAAGCGTTATTTGCGCATGAATTGCATTGTCTGCATACGCTTCTCTCTACTCTCTGTATAGAAAATACGATAGACTCTGTACATAGAGAGACTTGACAGAGACGCGAAGGAATATTCCCGAGATCACATCAATCGGTTTAGATTTAATGAGGATTCGTTATAATGAGGATTAATCACGAAGTCCGACGCCTCTGCTTATGGACTAAATAAATAAATAAATAAATAAATAAATGAATGAATAAATAAATAAATAAATAAATAAATAAATAAATAAATAAATAAATAAATAAATAAATAAATAAATAAATAAATAAATAAATAATCAAATGAACAAATAACTAAACGAATAAATAAATGAAGAAATAAATAAATGAAGAAATAAATGAATAAATGAATGAATAGAAATTAATCTCGAAACAACGTTTTTGCTGAAGACATTCCGGACGATTGCTGTCATCGATTTTTTATTATCGTTTAATCTTGATCAACCGTTCTCGCTGGGAGATTTAAATTAATTGAATACATCGAAGATTCGAGAATCGTCATTAATTTGATTTGAGAGAGCAAATACCGTGCTGCAATTTTCACAAAAAAATGACTATTTGATTCCGTTTATTTTGTTTCTCTTTCTTGACGTTGAATAGAACGTAATTGTTGTTTAGCTTAAGGCGATCAGTTTCACCGTGCGAAAATTCGCTGGCTTTGTGTATCTGCGTACGCGATCGTTTCTTGTATCAAGCACGTTTTCTACCTACGCGATTAATACGTGCCTCGTAACAGCAGAACAGAAACCTCGATGGAGAAATTGGCCTCCGCTGCTCTGAGATTTAATTCGACGTTGAATTTTCCGATTTCACAAAAATACGAGAAAAAAATTTAGGGACCGAGAAGATAAGAAAAAAAAAAAATGATATCGCGACTCGTGTGAAAAAGTACACGAAGACGCTCCACGCGGTTTTCAACACATTACTTTTAGCCACTCGAAATAAAAATATAACTACGACGAAAATTTTGTTACTCGAGCTGATTTAATTGTTGGAGTCACTCAGCCGAAAGTAGTTGAAGCCACAGATTGTGGGCAAGCAAATTTGAGCTAGGCAGGGAAAAAGAAAAAAAAAAGTAGAGAGCGCATGGTGAAAGAAGCGGGACACAGGCGACGGGAAATCAGGTGGCGAGAGAGTTTCACCAACAGCTCTTGGCAAGTTTTACGCGTCTACCCTCGACCTTCATTAATTACTCGTCGCGCTAAAATGAATGCGGAAACGTAAAAGTGGAGGGGGTGAGGCAGCAACTCGAAAAAGTTGTAATTGCTGTGTCGTTGTTGCTATATATATACTTGGACATAACTATATGGACAAGCATACATTTTTATACATAAATAAAGGATGTTCCATCTCGGATAAAGCTCCTGCAATGCAAATACTTTCCAAAGTACCTAAAAAGGAATAAATTAGGGTCTTAATGAGTAATAAGCTTTGGCGAACCAACGACTTTCCTTTATTCGAATTAATCAGCCAAGCATTTGCTTTTAAGGCAGTACTTTCGCTCTTATAATTAGTATTTAGAATTTGATTAAATTTTGTATAGTTTTAGATTATGATTAGAAAAGAATGCAGTCTCATTTTCAAGAGGCTACAGAGAACCAGAAAAAATACATTTTTCTGATTCTCTATGGTTCTTTAGATTCGGGTCGGATTAATAGACCCACGATCTGCAAAGATTTTCAATAAATTCGAGTCGATTCCAACCAAAAAAACGTTTTTCTATTAATTGTTTGTTCAATTTCAAAAACCATGACAATTTTCGTAAAGATTTTGTCTTTGAATCCTAAAAAAAAAATCTTTTTACTGTCCTGACTGAATATTGAGCTCTGTTCAAGAAAAAACAGAATTTCGTTGCATTCCAACAATGAAAACTTGAAAATCGATTTTAAACAGAAACTTTGTATGCACAATCTCATTATGTAAGATTGGATCATCATACGGTTATGTAATCGTGTATATCTGCGAGTATATTATTTTGGAAAGATATATTTGCGTGTGTGTATACTGTTACTCTTGGTTTCATTCCTCGATCTTTCTCGGTTAGGATGAAAAATTAACGTCGACGTTAATTAACCAAGTAGCGTTAACGGTAATTAGTCGAGGTTCTCGTCCTCGTGGTCTTAGCTGTGTTGAGTAGAGGCGCGAGAACGTCACGAGCGTTTGCCTCTCTCTCTCTCTCTCTCTCTCTCTCTCTCTCTCTCTCTCTCTCTCTCGCTGTTTAGTTTTTCTTTTTTTTTCACATTCTCTTCGTTCTCTCTCGTTCTTGGCATTAATACGAAAGCTTCGTGTGTCGCGCGCGGGGTCGTTTAGATTTAGACGCCTGATTTCCCAGCATGAAAGAACCGCTCACCGTCCCAAAGGCTTTTTACTCTACACGCACTCCAGGGTGTACAGATCCCTCACTCGCACTCATTAAAAATTTAAACTCGTGCACTTTAAAATCTGCTCCTTCGATTGCGACTTAAAAATCAGGTGGCTCGTGCCCGACATTCACCACGATAGTATATACTCCTTGCTTATCTCAATACTCGTAATTCATAGCTCGCAAATGCCTTCGTAGTTCCTCATCCACTTGAGGCCACATTCGGCTCGCGCTGAGTCAGACCTTGGGAAATAGATTTTTGGGATTCTTCTCTTCATGTGCTTACAGCTTTTGTTACACTGGAAATAAAATTTTGTTAAAAATCGTCGATTTTTTTTTGAACACGATAAACTAAATATTTTTTGATAATTTCAAAATTTTCGTTATTTTGGCAGCATATTTGGTTTCTAACGGAATCGTCAGCAAAATTTACGATTCGAACGACAAAAATTAACTTCCGAAGAGACTTTCTAGAATATTTCTTGCTGCGATGACACAATTTTTGGGATTATTAAAAAAAAAAATCGTTTAGTCGAACGTATCGAACAAAATATCGATCTTTCCCAACAAAATTTTCTTTTCAGTATAATCGATGGATCTGCTTATCGTTCTTTCCTAACGTCAACATGTAGAAAGATGTTGAAGTTGAGCAAAACTCATTCAATATTTGATCCGGACAATGAAACGATTTTTTTTTTAGGATCGAAAGACAAAATCGTTAGGCAATGGTTTCTCAAATTGAACAAACAATGAAAAAAGTTTTTTTTGTTTGGACCCAACAGTGTCATACCTCGATATGGAGGAAACTTAAAATTTCTTCGTAACTCTTCAGAGATTGATCTTTTCGTACGTTTTTTCAAATTTTCAAATACACGAGTTTGAGTAAGAATTTCCATTTCTACCGATTGTCTGATTGCAGCATTATTTTCGAGGAGAACAGAAAACTTGAGTTTTATTTTTGTGATACCTAAAAATTAATGTTGAAAATGATATTTAACTTGGAAAGAATTTTTCAAGTACTACGAAGATAAAGGACTTGGTATAAAAATTAAAAAAAAAAAAAAATAGATTCAAGATAGCATGAATGGTGTTGGTCGCAATGGCATTAAAATTCCTAATCTTGTGTATATGTGTAGTGTTTGAGAAGGTTTCGCTCTCGAAAAATGGTGGTAGCTTCGGGTCTGACCACGTACGGTCGTCAGTGATTTATTCACTGGATGGTTGGAGTGCCCGAGAGACGGAATCTCGTCCACAGTGGTGAACAAGAACTCATTGTCAGGCGTCCAACTCGGACAATGAATAATCGGTGGCAAAGAGAATTCTGCTCTTTCCGTTTTCTCTCTCTCTCTCCCTCTCTCACTCACATTCTGTTTTTCTGTTTCTCGGTACATAAGACTGTTCTGACAAGAACTCTGCGCGATAATAATGATAAACTTCACACTCTCCGCTCATATTTTCTCTGCTGGAAACTTAATTTACCGTCTTGTTGACCTGTTTTGTTGCTCGAGCTGGTCTTAACTTTTAAGTAGTTACGGAATCGTTGCTCTCGTCGCAATTTTCAATCTTAAAACCTTTAGATTATTCTACCTTCGAGTATAAAGTTAATATATACATGATGAACGGAGGAGAAGCAGGAAGCTTCTGTGCTTTCACGCGAGGAGCTCGTTTTGTCCAAAGTGGTTACATCCATTCACGCGACTCTGACACTCTCGGATTAAATTGTCCGTAACTGATTCGATTTCTCTTTATTCCAACGATAAAATGCTTTTTGTATGGAACTCGGATCTCAATGAGAGAACTCTCGCTGCCTATTACGTTGTACGTTCACCGACAGCCAGAAACTAATAAAAATAGACGCGAGAGAGAGAGAGAGGGAGGAAAATGGTCCACAGGGTTACGGGACACAGAGTGACTCGCTTTAACTGTGTTATAAACGAAACGGTGACAGTAAAGCTCTTCTACGACGATAAACTCGAATGGGTTGGTGTTGCCTCGTTAGGTAGTCCTTCCTAGAGCGCGAAAAGCTCTCGTCAAATCGAGCAATTGTCAATTTTGTGTCTTTCCACTGCACTGCTTTAAAAAACAAAATAATATCCCGTTTCCGCATTTATTTTCTATGTATTATCAAATATACCGAATCCCGAATCACCGCTATTCTCGTTCACGTGCGATAATTCGGTGATAAAACCTCAAAAATGTGGATGGTTCATAATTTTAAACGCAAATTTCCTAATCGACCTAATTATTCTTGCAGAATTTACTAAAACTTTACAGCTTACTGTGTCTTTTCGTAAACCCTTACTTGCCACCCTCGGGTACAAACAACCCCAGGCCTATTAAGGAAAATAATCATTTTTCCACTTTTCTTAGTTTTACCATTTTTTTTACTGTACTTAAATTTAATTATTGACTATACAAAGTAAACAATCTTTTTAAAAACACTTTCGATATGTTTTACAACAATTTTCAAGTCGAAATATTCAGTAGTTCATTTTTTATAACACTTTTTTTCACTGGGGTACAAATCCACCCCATGGTGGCAAATACGTGAATTCTCCAGAGGTATTAGCAAGTGAGGATTAATTTTCATTTCAATCAATTAATTCCAAACCAATGGACAGGAAGAAGGTTCGACGTTTAGCCAAGATGGTTCGATCGATTGCGAGCAGTGTAGTTCAGGTGTTTGAATGTAAAACTCCATTGCTTTTAAATTGAACAATTTAATACGCAGGACTTGGCCCGATACCGAGTTTCGAAAAGGCGATACCGATCCAAATTGAATCCATAAATACGTAAACATTATTTATTCGGATTCGCTGCCCCGCATCGTCTTTTTCACAGCATCACTCGCAACTAATATTTTTCGGCTTGAAAAACGATCAGCACACAGATAAAACTTTGACTTTTTCTACATTCGCCTCATTAACTAGTTGAGGACACAGAAATTTTGTAAAGACTCTCAAAAGCAACGGAAGCAGACGATAAAACTAAAAAACGTTGTGATTCATGAAATTGCTAGATTATCCCATGCATTTTGCGCTCTTATCTCATCGGAGGAAAGCACTTTTTTCAGCATAAAGCTCCCTAATTACATGCATATCACATCGTATCTACCCGTTTGTGTGTGTGTGTGTGTGTGTGTTCCGATTATGGAAGAGGAGAACCGCCACAGCACCATGAATTGTAGTTTACGGTTGCGAGAGCTCTTTCTCTCGTTCTGATTATCGTTTATCGTAGAAAAAAGAATTTTATGTGGCGTTGGAAATGAAAACAAAATTTGTGACTCCCTTTTAAATTTTCTTGCCTTTTTTTTATGGACATATAATGTTTTGGTATTTGTTTATTTATAGATAGGGTGGTGTATATACACAAAATAGCTCTGGGCAATCGTGCAGGATAGGGTCGAAGTTGTGTGCCTTCATGTGGTCACGTCATTAGGCACCGGTCAGCCCAGCATCCATTTGAAATGCTGCTGGATTGCACTCTGTTTTGTTGTGGGCGATCGAACCAGAGACTTCTCGTCGTTGCTCTCTCTCTCTCTCTCTCTCTCTCTCTCTCTCTCTCTCTCTCTCGCTCTCTCGCTCTCTCTGCAGAGCTCGTGGCATGTTCTCACAGTACATGAGGACTCGCTTTCCCCGTCGGATCATTGGGTTCGACACTGAACGGTAATCACCTGCGACAACATCTAACGATCCGGCTCTGCTGTACAAGGGAGGTAGAAAAAGGAGGAGGGGGGGGGGGGGGGAGAGGGCTTTCTATCTCTCTGTCGAGAGGGAGTTAAAAAATTGGTAGCAGGAGTGGTCAACGATTTATTTTCTGGGCCACCCAAATGCGAGATCTTCGCGGACCGTGCGTATTTATCGTCTCGCCGCACTGTCGGCTACGTCTTCACAATGTCGAATGTGACACTGCAGTTGGCAATTTTGGGATCTAGCAAGAAATACTTTTCCTATTCATTGTTTGTTCAATTTCAAAAACCATGACAATTTTCGTACCGATTTTGAGTTCGGTTCCTTAAAAAAATTGTTTTTTTTTTTTTTGGGCCTGAATAAATATTGAATAAGAATCGTGAACTTTGCTCAAAATATTAAAATATATTGAATGCAATAATTCTTAAGGACGGTGTATGGCGACGGTCAAATCTAAATTTTTGTTTTCAGTTTTTCTCACATACGAAATGGTTTGCGAGCCCAAGTTGATTTGAAAAAGTTGTTACAAATTGACTAAAGAACAACATACTCCAAATCAAAGATTGTCCGAAGTAATTTGTATTTCTTATGTAATAAACAAAATTTCGAAAAAATTTTACGAGCCATTTTTTTTGAAAAAATAAATAAAGATTCTTCGATGTTACATAAAAGTGTATGCAAAGTTTTAAGAGACTTCACCATTTAGAAATCGATATATTTAATGTTGAAAATTGCAACTTTTAATACACGCTCTTATGAGAAACTATTGAAAATTGTGATTTTTATAAATAATAATCTCGACGTCTACATGGTGAAACCTCTCGAAATTGGACGAGCTATTAGATATCACTAGAATCTATGTGTGTTGCAAATTAAAAATTAATCTATCGATAGAAAATTTTTCATACAACGTCCTTAATTGAAATAATTCCAAAATCATATAAAATAATTGTAAAAATAATTATATTTGTACTGAGCTTCTCGGTTGGTTATTCATCCCAAAATTAATTGCAGTCTCCACGAGGCAGATGCTAAAAAAAAAAGTTTTGGCACATTCAAATTTGATTTGGAACATTGTCACGTCCCCGATAGGGCCACGTTTTAATTTTACGAAATTTATTTCACTCAGAATGACTTTTACATTGATAAATGCATCTGCGATTTACAATGAGTCCGATATATTTATATAATGTATATCTCGCCGGATGTATCGCAATTACGAAGCCAATAAAATATCTGAATCAGGATCTATAAATTACCTAAGAAGCAATCATAAATAAAACGTACCTCTGTGCGCACCTATTGGTTCGTGGTCTATTATGTTACGCACATTCGCATTCAGGAAAAAGTCTCATACATATACGCGGACGCTGGACTTTACCTGTTACAAAAATAAATCGCGAGCCTTTCCTAAGTAGATAACGTAAAATTCACATGGGGATTTCACAGCTTACTCGAGTCGTGATTACAAATTCAAGCAAAATCGATTTTTTTTCGAATTTTTTTGAAATTTTCAAATTTTCGAAAAGTCCCTCAATTTTAAACTGGAATCACCATCTCCAGGATTCACGCTGGACCATCGTCAAGATTTCAGTGACGGAAAAATAAAATCATTGGAAAAATAATGAAATTAAATTTTATTTATGATTTTTTTGAATTTTTCGACTCGATACATTTTTCCGGACGCAAAAAATCGATCGTTTTATCAAAGAAATGAAAAAGTATTTCGTTGCTTTCCAACTATGCAAACTTCACATTGAAAACCTTGACGAGACTCAACATTTTCTCTGGACCCTGCGACGCGAAGGGCCTTATATATTATAAAATATTTTGCTCTCACTATATATGCTGCATTTTTGATAGTTTAGTCGGACAAAACTATGGTTATATTGCGAACAAAGTGTATATAGGAGTTTCAACTTGAGATGAGATAGCAGGACGAACGATCGTGACCGCGCGCGTTCACGATCATGATGACTATCACCGACACCCATCGAGTATGAGATTACGATCTTGAACCGCAAGACCTCGGCTCCCCAACCCTTTGGTACAACGTTCGTCGATATATATAAATATATATTCAGAGCCAGACGTTTGTTATTTTTCGTACGTCTATATCTATGTGAGTTTGCATTCAACGATGTTCCACTTTGCTATATAAATCCGGATGCAACAAAATAATAAGATGGAGTAGATTTATTGGATTTTCGACTGAAAAAATTTTTTTTTTGGAAAAGATGGATATTTTGTTCGATACGTTCGACTAAACGTTTTTTTTTTTCAATAATCTCAAAAATTGTGTCATTGCAGCAAGAAATATTCTAGAAAGTCTCTTCGGAAGCTAATTTTTGTCGTTCCAATCGTAAATTTTGCTGACGATTCCCTCAGAAATCAAATACACTGCCAGAATAACGAAAATTTTGAAATTATCCAAAAATATTTAGTTCACCGTGTTCAACAAAATATCGACGATTTTTAAAAAAAATTCATTTTCAATGTTTTATTCGATTTTAAATCGGGGGAGAAATTGCAAGGTTGGAAAGGCTTATTACGCTGGTACGTGGTTCGGGAACGGTCCACAATAAATATCAACGTTTTAATTAACATAATGCCGGATTTAATTGCTCCGGTATATTTATTTGCAAGTTATATATAGGAAACAGCGAATCTCTGAGTGTTTGGAATACATCGCGAACGGAGACACCCGCGACAAGAATCTTAATTGGTCCTCATAATTACACGGCTAACTGGTAATAATGCGTTTGAACGCTGGACTCTCGATATCGATCGAACGAATAAGAGTTAACAGCACGGTGTACATATATATGCTGCACCACTGTACGTACGCGGTGACTCTTATCGCGTTTCGATCTTCGATACCTCCGGCAATATTGCCCTCGGTTTGAGCTCGATAAAAATTCTTGTCGATTTAACAGTGGGGAATTAAAAATGGTTGAGAAATGTTTGGACACCATTGAAAACGAGTGTTAATTTTTTATTTTCATCGGCACATTTATCTCGACGTATTTTAAAATGCAGCATTCACTGAAAATTGTATTTTGTTAAAAATGATTGATATTTTGTTGAACATGATAAGCTAAATATTTTTGGATCAAAATTTTCATTATTTTGGCAGGAAATTTGGTTTCTAACGGAATCGACAGCAAAATTTACGATTGGAACGACAAAAATTAGCTTCCGAAGAGACTTTCTAGAATATTTCTTGCTGCGATGACATCATTTTTGGGATTATTAAAAAAAAAACGTTTAGTCGAACGTATCCAACTAAATATCGATCTTTTCCGACAATATTTTGTTGTCTGATGTAGAATTTTTTTAGTGTATGGAATTCGTTCTGGTGGAATTGCTGTTTTTTTTTTTTTTTTTTTTTTTTTTATATAGTCAGTAAATACGAGCAGCAGGTTCTTTTCAACGGTCTAGTTCTACGATATTCAAAGTTATCGTTTTCATGCGATAAGAAAAAAGAAAAAAAAATGAAGAAAATATGAGCAGAAGAGGCTCGGGAAGGAGGAGGGGAAAAAATGAGAACGCCAGAACACAATTTTGATCAAAAAGCCCCGGGGGGAAAAGCAAACCGAGACCTTCATCTAACCGATCTCCCGCTAATGGATTCATAATCTTAATACGCCGGTGCGCGTCTCGCGTGTCTCGGCTCAATTTAATATCGCTCCTTGCTGCAATATTCGCAATATTCTTGGGCTTTGCCTGCTTCTCCTATATATTCCCGCTGCACTTTTTGTCATGCTGTATGTATATGCCTTTGTAACGTAAGTCCGTTGCGAATTAAGCGTCCAGATGTGCTACGGTCAATATTTGGTCCACACGGTACGAATTCAACGCTGCGTGTTAGTTCGTTTTGAAATTGTCGGAAAAATTCTCTCACGACTAACAAACATTTCGTTTTTTCGATATTATTATTTTTTATTTTATTTTTTTCCCTTAATTTCCATATTTTCCATATTATTTTTTTCCATATTTCGCGTTGCTTTGCGATCATCAGATGAAAATTAAAATTATTAGCGCAGCTCGATAATTTGATTGAATGTTTGTAAATCAGTAATTGTTAATCGGATTATCTTGTTTCTGTTTAATTTCGTGATTTTCAGTTTTTGTTCAGAACGTTTTGAGGTATTATTCGTTTATTCATATTTCCCCCATATTAAGGTCCATAAACATAAGAGCGATTTTATGTCCCAACTCTCGTGACAATTATTACTCTTGCGATTTTAATAACCGCACTAGATGGAGGGCTGTATTGTAATTAATTGCGGGCTATAAATATACTCATATAAATATATATATATATATATATATACGTCGAGGGCTTTTGAAGTCCGGAAAAGGCAAGTTGGTGACATCAACTGTCGCGGTTTCTACCAACGTTGAAATTTGTCCATGAGTCCTGTTCCATCGTATAGTCTCGTTAAAGTTTTACCACCGTAGCGTTATACAAACTCTGACTCGTTGATTTTCCGATCTTGCTCTACTCCTCGTCGAGCTTTCGTCCTTTACCACCGCACGACCAACCGCCAAAACACGAAAGCGCGCTAAACTTTTTAGTATCCCGTACCAACCGGAGAGTATCGATTCAATTAAGAACACTTTATATTATTAAAGTATAATTAACGAGATCACTCCGCACGACGAGGCGATTAAGATAATGGAAAAAAGTAAATGTCATAATTAAACACTGAAAATCAAATTTTGTTGGAAAATATCAATATATTTTGTTCGATACGTTCGACTAAACGTTTTTTTTTTAATGATCCCAAAAATTGTGTCATTGCAGTAAGAAATATTCTAGAAAGTCTCTTCGGAAGCTAATTTTTGTCGTTCCGATCGTTATTTTTGCTGACGATTCCGTTAGAAACTGAATACACTGCCAAAATGACGAAAATTTTTAAATTATCCAAAAATATTTAGTTTATCGTGTTCAACAAAATATCGAGGATTTTAAACATTCATGGGAAACATTAAACATTCGATAACAGCATGTCAAGCTTAAGAATTAAAAAATTCATCTCAATTGGACAATATAGTGAAGTTTGCATCGTTGCAATATTACGAAAAATATAAATTTTTATTAATTATTCTCATAATTAAGACAGTACCGTCAGTTTTCGAATTAATGTTCAGAATTTAATTAAATTTGGTATAGTAGTAAATTGTGATTAGAAAAGGATCCAGTCAATATTTCAAGAGGCCACAGAGAACCAGAAAAAAGATGTTTGCATTGGTAATTTAATTGTAAAATACAATGAAATGCATGAAATCGATGTTGAATTCATGAAATTTCCAATGCGAATATCTTTTTTCCAGTTCTCTGTAGCCTCTTGAAAATTTGACTGCATCTTTTTCTAATCAGAATCTACAACTATAGCAAATTTTATAAAATTCTAAATATTAATTGTAAAACCGACAGTACTACCTTAATGGACTCGTTGCTCTTTTTCACTAATTAATTCAGTTATCGAATGGTAAAGACAAATACTGTATGAAAATGTTGTGCTTTGCTATGAAAAATAATAATTAGTTATCGTTGCATTCCAACGATACAAACTTCAACGTCGTTTTAATTAGTTTTAAAATTGTCTGATTAAAAAATCGTCCAACTTGATAAAACTCTGCTCCAGTCGATGCAATTTTCTCGAACGTTTCGACGTGCAATCGCCCTGCTTTGTTACGAACAGCTCGTGTGAAAGTATGCGTTTGAAAACACTGCATGAATATACGAAAAGCTCTGGAGTAACCACGAGAGACCCTAAAAGCATCTACTGCTCTCGAACTCTGTCCGCGGTTTATGCCCATAACCGTGTTCACCGTCGCCATTAATGGCATCGCAAAATTTTCCGGAACCACCCTCTGACGTTCGACAGCGTTCACGTTGTGTATTGGCTTTTCGTATACGAACCGTTGGATTCTCGCATAAATAGCACGAAGTAAAAAAATGCGATAATTCAAGTTTGTTTGTTAAATAAGTTAACGAGGCTCCTAAAAGTTTTTCCCATTGAATTCCATGGGGAACGATTGAAATAATTTCACAGGAACTGAATTTACAAAAAAAAAAAAATTGGTCGATTGATTGATGCTAAAGAATGTCATCACCAAATTTGATTAAATTCTCGTCGTATGTAGCGAACCTCCTTAATTTCCAAAAAAGATTCAATATATTAAGAAATTTGGATTATTTATCGACTCTGAGGTTGTTTCGGTGCGAAGCAAAAAACTTTATCGAATCGTGTATGAATCGTTAATTGTTCTAGTATAGCACGTGCCAAAAGTGGAGGTTATAAAAGCTCTGGAGAATGACGATGCACGTGGTGTGTTTTAGCTCTGCGAAGAGCTTTTTCTGGCACCAGAGCCACGAGGGAGTGAGTGGGCGTCGATTTAAATATATAAATGTATGTTGTACGTTGAGAACGAGAATACAAACGTTCTGAGACGCGAATATTTCGTGTACCGCGCGTTCACTTTTTATTTCCTCTTTCTCCATCTCCTTCTCTCTTTTCTCATAGCGCGTTATGTCACGTTAATAACGTCTCCTAGTCTCTCGAGTTATTCGCACGGGTTAAAGAGAATAACGTGAAAATACGCGGCCAGACTGAGAAACGAGTAAGAAACAAAGAGGGCGAGAGAAACTCCGAGGGTTGTGGGATCTGTGCATACTTTGAACCTCTAATTAATGATAGAGCACTGCGCGCGAGAGAGGAGAGCCACCGCACAGTCTAAAGTCTCTTTTGGCCCTTGAGCAAAAGGGGAAAAACAAGAGAGACCGAAAAACGAACAACTTGAGAGAGAGAGAGAGAGAGAGAGATAGAGACAGAGAGAAGGAAATAAAAAGATATAGCAAAGAGAGAAAGATTGCCCTGACGAATACGCGGCGTTTTGGCTACTTGAATTTCGTCTCTTTTCGGCCTCCCTAAGCGAGCCAAGTCGCTGTATTAAATTATTCCTGCGTACCGTCCGTAGACCCTAAATCTGCTGAGCAAAATTCAAGACGACTCTCTCAAGACCTTGAATCTAAAAGTGATATGGTTATTAGCCGATCTATGTGTCTCGTAGATCGTTAAAAAAAAAACCTTTGATGTTTTTACAATTTTTTCTGCCTAAATAATTATCACGAATTCCCACAAGACTGCTGATTGTTGAAACTGAAAGGATTGCTAATTGTTGTTATTTTCTAATGCATTTTCATTAATTTTTATTTCCCTAACTCCAGTCAATTAATTTGCAAATTATTGCTCATTATTGGAAGAGAATTGAACAAAAGTTTTTTTTCAAATTTCGTATGATGATCATCGTGCTGCATGATTCAAGGCTCAATCGAAAGGTTTTTTCTTAACCTGTAGACACCATACTACTTCTGGGCTAACGTACTCACCACATGGATGAAAATTTGCATTTTGAGTTTTTAAAACGTTTTGTCTCATCGACATTAGTACGCGGATTGGAAACGCGTGGGGTACTTTTTAGGGGTAGCGGATCCTGGGTCATCGATTGCAATGATTTGAAAATCGAAAAATACAAGATTTTTGACAAAAAACGATCAAATTCACGAAAAAAAAAAACAAAAATTTGAAAATTTCGCCACTTGAAGTTTTCCTGGGTGTAAATTTGCATCCATATATCGTGGCTACGGGTTAATCAGTCTCCAGTTCAGTTTTCAAATCATTTGATTTTTCCTGGCCTCGGTTAGCAAAGAAAGAATTTTTCAGCTCTATCTCCATCACCACAAATTGTTTTATTCATAAAAAATATACTCAGCGAGTCTTGTGCCAGGAGACGATGGAGCTGTCAAGCTCACGAGTCTCGAGACTCCCTGCCGAGTCTCTTGATAATTAGACTTGCGATGTGTGACGCTAATTATTGACAGAATGAGGTCTTTGTTGATATTTAATTACCTAGTTGCCTCCACTGCGTTTATTTTAAGATTTTCCACAGATTAAGTTTTAAAAACTGTAGGACCCACTCCAGATCCAAAATAACTTGGATGTTTCATTGATCCCGTTGAAATGACATTCGCATCATTACCCTGACATCCATGTGTTGGAAGTGGTGACTTTGACGAATAAAAATTGTTCACTGGAAATGAAATTTTATTAAAAATCGTCGATATTTTGTTGAACACGGTAAACTAAATATTTTTGGATAATTTCAAAATTTTCGTTATTTTGGCAGTGAATTTAGTTTCTATCGGAATCGTCAGCAAAATTTACGATTGGAACGACAAAAATTAGCTTCCGAAGAGATTTTCTAGAATATTTCGTGCTGCAATGACACCATTTTTGAGATTATTCGAAAAAAACGTTTAGTCGAAGGTATTGAACAAAATATCGATCTTTTCCAACAAAATTTTGTTTTCAGTGTTCTCATTGGGCTCTTCATCCGAAAAGCCACAGTCACAGAATTTCCTGCTAACGATTACAAGATAATTCCCTCGAATAATCAGACATAACTGCATTCTCACCGTTCCTGGGAACTGTGAAATGTTATTTCTCCAAATGAAAAATGATTTTCATTGAAAAAGAAGAAAATGTCTAGTTCCACGGAGCAAATCCGTCCGAACGATATTTCGTAATCTACACATACAGCGGCTTTTCGTTGTCTGGAAAATAATCCTTTATGCGCGCGCGTGATCGCGTTACGCGCTCGGCGATTATAGTCCGAAAATCCTCGCATTTTTTTCACTCGGAAAAAAAATGAGCTTACGGAGCTGCTGTTGAATCTACATCGGGCGATGAAAGGCGCTTCGCGTCGTTTTGCACATCCGCGAAATATAGAATAACAAGTGTGTAGCGAAGCTTCGCAGCTCGCGAGCTCCAACGATTCGATGTATTCAGGCTAATACGACAGATCCCATCAATTTTTCGTTTGCTACTGTACTCTCCATTCTTTCCAACCATTTTATCAACATATGGTGCTGGATCGTTTTAATACATTTTCCGAGAACAAATATTCACCGAAAAAATTGGGTCACGTGTTGATCCAAATATCTGCGCGGAGTCACGTTGTACATAATTCGATAGTTTCACGTTTCGGCGTGACACTGAAGTTCGCAACGTTGAGATCCAACGAAAAATACATTTTTCTATTAATTGTTTGTTCAATTTTAAAAACCATGACAATTTTCGTATGGATTTTGTGGTTGGATCCTAAAAAAAAATCGTTTTATTGTCCTGACCGAATATCGAGCTCTGTTCAAGAAAAAATAGAATTTCGAAATGTATGAACATCAGAAAATTGAAAATTTAAGAAAAAAACACAAAAATTGATGTCACTGATGTTCGCAACTTTGAGATCCAACGAAAAATACATTTTTCTATTAATTGTTTGTTCAATTTAAAAAACCATGAAAATTTTCTTATCTTTTTTGTGTTTTGATCCTAAAAAAATATCGTTTTATTGTCCTCACTAAATATCGAATCAGAATCGATCAAAATTCTCGATCATTCGAAATTGTTCTCTCGAATCTACTCGCAGGATCCATCTGATTAGCGATGGAAGCAGAGTCACGCATTAAATTCCGTTTGGCAATTTATACGCACGTACCTATTGAAATACATGCTCAATGTTTACGTCTTTCTGATGAAGCGAAACGCCATTGCGTTTCGCTTCCATTTTCTCAATGATACGAGATCACTGGGTGGTCCGGTTGAAGCGACTCCCCAAACGCATCGTGAGACGTGTACTTTATATAGCGCGAACCACATACTCTAAAACCTCTTTCATGCCGCAGACTCTCGCTTCTCGATAGTTAATCGAATTGAGTCAGGAAACTGCGAGAGTTCCTCCGCAACTAAACGATAGTGTATGTGGAGCATCATTCGCCCGAATCATACGTAATACGAGGGACTCGAATTGCGAATATATCGGCGCGGGAGGATGTTGAGGTTTCTCATTACTTACGAGAGTCAAACGTTCGTTCATGATTCCAACTTCTTTGGAAGGGATCAGTGTTGAACACTGGAAGACTTCGTTCGCAGGGCGATTCTCGAATGTAGTAGATTTTTTCGTTTGTGATAAAACAGTGACGAGCCGCAGCTGCTCGGCGGGAATCTGGGTTTTTGATAAAGACGAAACGATAAAGACGATACATGTGGAAGTGCCAAAAATAGAATCACTTTCAATCATTTTTTCTGTTGACGAAAAATCTTTCTTTTATTTGAATTATCTGAATTTATTTATTTAATATTGATTTATTTAAAATTTATTTAGTTTATTTATTCAAAATTTAATTAAATTTATCAATTTAAATTCTAAAATAAAATGAATGAAAATATTTATTCAAAAATTCTGCTGGTGAAACAAAGTGTTAACTTTGTGAAAAGAGTTTCCGTACTCAGTTTCTTCCAGATCGTGCGTCTCTACGTTCCCGAGATGTAAAAACAAAACAAAAAAGTGTTTCATTTCGTGTCACAAAAAAGATTTTGCTCCTTAAACTACGAGAGCTAAAAACTCGGGCATATAACGGTACGATGCCGTCAATGCTGTCAAACGCGTACGTTTTATACGTCACTATACACGTCGTTCCCGTTTGGTCACCTCCTGATGTATGAGTCCTGGCAGTCACGTGTATTTTGATAACTGGACAGGCTGTTGGCTCATATCCCACAAAGAACAACGAGTCATCACTCTGGCCTCCTTGTAAGAGCCTGCAACGCGTTCGTCGTCATCGTACAGATGACATATCCGTCAGACGGGTGCAACTTCTCAAAGTCACTTGTCACGAGCAGTGAAAGAGCCCAGAAATGCATTCAGTGTGTTGGAATACGTGAAACAAGTCACGTGTATATCTGTACATAAGATAGTGAGAGAGAAAGGTATGCAGTATGAAAGCGAAGGCGAGGAAGACGAAGAAAAAGAATTAGATGGCAAAAGAGACGAGTCTCCGAGTAGGAGACTGTGGGGGTCACGTTTCGTGAGATCGAGAGATCTTTCGAGTCAATGTCTCTCGTCTCTTTGGTGTCTCTTTCTCTCATACGTTTGGATCCACACCTTTTCACTGTTTCGTCGTCTCATAGATAGTGCACATGGATCTCTCGGAGAGATCGTTCGGATCAATCGTGATTACTTGCGTCTCTTCTCGGAGCTCTCGGTGCGCCTCATTAATTTCAAAAGTACAATCTGATCCTCGGATTCGACAACTAGTACATGGTACAATTTGCTTCGCCAAGCTGTCATTACTGTTCTTCAGTGATAACAGCAACATCGAGTTGAGCTTTGATCAAGACTACCTCTCCTCATCTTATCTCGTTAATGTACTTATAAATATCTGTACAACTTGAATATATCCCTTTGTAAGGATGCTGTTTAAGGACGTTGTATGTAAAAAATGTTCTATCGATAGAATTCCTTTGAATTTGCACCACACAAAGAGAATAGTGACATCTAATAGCTCGCGCAATTTTAAGAGCTTTCACCATGTAGACGTCGAGATATTTATTTTTAAAAATCACAATTTTCAATAGTTTCTCATAAGAGCGTGTGTTAAAAGTTGCAATTTTCAACATTAAATATATCGATTCCTAAATGGTGAAGCCTCTTAAAACTTTGCATACACTTTTATCGAAGAAGCTTTATTTACTTTTTCAAAAAAATCGGTCGTAAAATATTTTCGAAATTTTGTTTATCATATAAAAAATACAGATTACCTCGGACAATTTTGAATTTAGAGTATGTTGTTATTCAGTCAATTTGAAACAACTTTTTTTTAATGAATTTAGGCTCGCAGATCATTTTGTATGTGAGAAAATCTGAAAACAAAAATTTAGATTTGACCGTCGCCATACAACGTCCTTAAAGGATTTTCGTATTTATGGGCCTGAAGCAAAAGTGTCCTATGACAAATTGGACCTAGGCACGAGTTGCCAGGGAAGAAGAAAGATGCTGCGAGCTTCTCTCACCTTTCTGTAACATGACTGCCTGAGATTATGGAGCAGCGTTCCTCAATATGATTGAACAGAAGTCTCCGCACACATCTCAAGTATAATCAGGAATACCGTGACGGTGAAGCTCTCGAGGAATCATGTCCGTGTTAGCAATTAACGTTTGCTTGAGGTAAACGTGCTTTTTAAACGCATGCGCCAAGCACGCACATCTTCACGCACGACAAGACTTCTTATTGCTAATCATAGTCCTAATGAGGAATGGCTCAAGGCTGAAACAACTGAGAATCGATACGTGTGTAAATGTTGCTATACTCTGGTTAAGCTGAACATATTGGTTGATGAGATAAGCGGTATGTACATAAAGCTTCGTCGAAGCTTTCCGGGTAGCCTGCTGATGGTCTCATGAGTCAGGAGCTAAAAGGATCATCCTGACGGTGAATTACCACGTCAATCTCGAGACCTCGTATTGGAATTATTATCTAGACTTCTCCGTAACTCTAGAAAACGATGTTACTATGTATTAAAAACTTATGGGGTTATGATGTACAAGGTTTCCATACATTTGCAACTATAACTGGCACGAGAGAACGACAGGGCTCCAACGTTGCGAACTTCGGTGTGACTAGTAATTAGCTACTGCTTAGTCTCGCTATGTCCATTGAATGCCAATGGCTCGCCGTTACTCATGGGTATGAGAAAATCCATAAACCATCCTTAAAGATCTGTTGCACTTCGTAGATTATAGTTCTCGGTGTAATCCACGATATGCCAACGCATGCAGCCAGGCTATCATGCTGTCCAATGAAGGGTTCCCTCATATGCCACACAGGCCATTGGTTCAGCAGATCTCGACTGTGCTGTCCGTTTCTCTCACTCTATTCTTTCCCCTGTCTGATGCATCTTGTGCATGTCAGATCTGTCCAGCAGTGCTGACCATAGCCTTGCGGCCTACGTGAGAATGTTACTGTCGCCTGATTTGTCCATTTGTCCAGTTGGTACATTTAAGCACTATTAGGAATCTGCTGGATTCTTCACTTTTCTCGCTCATGGTTTTGACATTCGACACTGTTCACCATAATGATGCTGCAGAATTGATATGGAAAAATACATTTTTCACTTTTGTCAAAAATTGATGATGGGAGGACAGAAGATTCGAGTTTTTTTAATCTTCCACCAAGGAACATACGAATCCAGATCGTACACGTGTCTGGTTCACTAAGCAACTCTGTTGTGAACCCGATATTGATATTTCCTGGGTTTTTAAATATCGGCCAGACGCCGTTCTAGATTAATGGCTCGACCATTGATAATGTCACGGTGAGAGAGTTCAACCAGACTCTCGGAGCTATATACGACGTCGAAGTTTGCATCGTCGAAATGCGAGCAACGATGCTAACGTGAGGACCAGAGGAGAAAGAAAATACAGAACGCTCCCTGGATTTCAGTGGATCTCAGCCTTCGATAAAATATAATAAAGAGTTGAAAAATTCCCTTCGGAAGGATTCAGATTATTCCCTGATTTTCGAAGGAAACATTTGACGTTTCAAAAACGTTCTCTTATTTTTTTTTTTACTCTTTGTACTAAGTGGCTGGGACCGAAAAAGTCTGGACAAACTCGTCTCCTTGAAAATGTTGTCAACTGCAAGGCTCCTTTCTACTTTTGCCAAGTGCCCAACAATCCTGGGTAGTAGCAAGGAAACAAACTTGTATCTTCCAACTTTAATAATTACGATATTTTGCCAGGAGGGAGTTTGATCAAAAAAGCTTGCAAGACTATATGCGTGCCACTCGGAATCCTGTCAGGAACTTAGGTTCGCGGTACCGACAAAATATCGACGTTTTTTCACACAATTTAATTTTCAGTGTATTTTCTCATTGTATGTTTATTGTTTGTTTGTATATACTAAAATCAAACCGCTGTTAAGGTAAAACTGTTATCTATGCTTCAAGAATATATCCAGGACACAATTAATAAATCAATTAATCAATCTCTCGGTCTAGGTCCTTTTTAGTTACCTCAGTTCGATTTGAGCTTGGTTAAGGTATACCTGATACAAAAGTGAACTCAACTCCGACTGGAGGTATATCCGGTCTCGGCCTATTAATACGCTCTGCTGGAATGGCATGAGGCACTGTGTGTAGTGCATCCTACATCTTGCTCCGTTCGTGATCAGTAAAGGCTGATTCCATTGACTCGTGGCTGTGTTCGAGTCACTCTGGACCATCTGAATTCTGGCCAGAACGGAAGATCGTTAGCCCGAGACTGGAACACGCAATTCTGTAATGTCTATCGTTCCCTCGTTCATTTTCTCGTTCATCTTAGAGTCGCCTATCATTCCAACATTCCATCGTCGTGCCTCTTCATTGCTTCCGCTCTCTCTCATCAATCAAGAGAAAAGATTTCGATCTTCGGCCGCTCTCCTCTTTCGCTTCTTGAATTCTTCAATCATTGCTACAAGATTTTTTCTTCATTTGCTTCGTCATCTCATCCCTTGGTTTTTTCCTCTCATCGAATCTGCTCTTTTCTGAGGAATCTCAAGATACACTTATTTCTATTTCAATCAACGAATACTCGGAGGTGAAAATAATGGAAATTGCTCTGGTTGAATACAGAGGCAGATTGAGGGCGACGACGTGGACGCAACATGGATGTTGCGAAGCGTTAAGTTCTGTTTATATAACACTTGGAACATTTTCCACATTCCGGATCTCGTAGTAAGCGAGAAACCGGAAATACTTTTGTACCCATTGGTACAAAATTCGTTTTACACAAGTTTTCAAACATTTTCTACACTTTGGACCATCGTGTCGAATAGTTTCAGCATTTTTTTTGCCTTTTATCACATTTTTTCGACTTGCCCTCGTTATATAATCCGGGAACGGCATTTTTTTAGGATTTTCCTCGCTGCCGCGGTTTGTAATGTCGGAAGGTGGACTAGGGAAACGAAAGAGATGGCGCAAGCGACCGCACTTGACCGCGGTCAAGCGTTACGTTTTTTGAATTGTACTCGAACTTCTTGTGAATGGGATGAGTCTATCTCTCTCTCTCTCTCTCTCTCTCTTTGGTATTTCTCGCTCTCTCTCTCTCTCTCTCTCTCTCTCTCTCTCTCGACACGATGACGAGAATTTGTGAGAGTTCGACTTTGATCGTATTTCAAGGTGTTGGTTCGTGAGACGAGATCCTCGTGAGTGCCATCAAGATGAAAGGTCCAAAAGGACATTTTGAAAAAGTGGAGACGGAAAAGAAGAAAAACGTATGAAAAAAATATGCCGCCTGTTTCTGTGATAAGTCAGGGGAGCTTAACGAGCAGCATTGAGTCCAACTTCCGTTTCATCGCTGCAAGCTTTCGCCGTCGTGAAATTCCGACCGATGAGCTTCCACACGCGAAAACACCTATCCCGGTTCCAGCCACGCCATAAAAATAAAAGAGACAAAGAAAAGGTGAAGAAAAAAAAAAAAATTAATCACACTCGAGGATCCTGTAGCTCTCGGGCTTTCGGTACTCGAGACTCTGCGAAGAGATACGACGAGATGATTCAATCCTCCTCTCCACTGCCGAGCAACTGCCAAGTGCCATGGCAGATTTAAATTTAACTTCTTCTTCCACTTCGTTCAACTCCAACTCCCGGATCAAACTCAATAGTTTCCTATGCATGTGTGTACACTCGGAAGAGCTTAAGAAAGCCTCGTATGCTGCAAGCCAACCCGTTGGAAATAAAACACACTTCCAGAATTTCATTATCATAAATGAATGTTTGTTCTGAATTCAGCAAAATGCATGATGCTTCACGTATTTTAATCCCTACGAAGGATAAACATGAATATTCAAAATCAAATGGATATCGAACTCCATTCGTCAACCACTCGCCCCCCTTAAGCCTGCGCTGGGTACTCCAGAATTTCGAAACAACTATCTGCCGAGAATGACAACGAAGACGATCTCAATGTTTAACCATCGACCATGCTATAACCTCGAATAAACTATTTCACAACTATGTGCGTAACTGTACGAAGCCTGCGATGCAAAAGGTGAGAATGTCTATACATCGCAACGCGAAGAAGGTGCTCGCTCGTGCATACCTGCTGCTTGAACCTCAGGGAAAAGGACGCAGCTATTCGGTAGATGCAGCCAGAGTTGCAGGATCGTCTTAAAACTTTATAGTGAATTTGCTTCGTGCTAAAGTTGATGCGATCTTGCCTATGGAATGAAAGGTAAACGTTTGCGCCGACACCGCGATGTGGATGTTACTTTGGCTTGAACTCACGTTACATACGAAAAGGGGTGGATTTTCAGAAGCTTTCTAATTTGCAAGTCGAGCTATTTCCAATCTTGTCACGTGCCGAACATTCATCATTATTCCACTTTTTCTTCGCCCCAATTCAATAACGAGAATAAGTTACATAGAGAGAAAAATATATCAGAAAATTACTATGCCAGTTCTCTGGGACCTATTCATTCACTTTTCACTCATCGTCTATTGAAAATAGCACACTTTAACATTTTTCGATAAATTTTTACATTCGTCCAATTTCTGATGATAAATTAACGATGTTGAAGTTTGCACCGTTGGCATTTTAACAATTATTTAAAATAATTTTACAATTGTTTTAATTAAGAATTATTTCAATATCATTATGTCGTTTAATTGTTTTATTATTTTGAGCAGAAAACAAACAATTAATAGAAAAAGTATTTTTCGTTGGACCCCAACGACGTTCAGTGTCGTAAAAATGGATTTGGTAAAATCTCTCAGAGGCACGATGTGGTGCCAGTGCACTATGACGTCACAGTAATTTTTTATGTAATTTTCTCTCCCCGTAGATATTCACTTCTATAACCTCAAAATTGTACTAAATCTTGGGACGTATCAGGTTTCTAGTTTTTCAAATATTTGAATAGTCCAGTTCCAACAATTGGGTTGTTCGAAAGGTTTTTTCGATCATCAATCCCAATGGAATTTGAGCCCCGTCCATGGGAAATGGCTGAAGCCCAAGAAGCATCGAATTATAGTAATACCTTTCTGTGTATATAAAAACATTGGAGCCTCCATGAGTCCGGGTGCTTGTTGCACCTGCCGAGCAAGAGGGAATCACCAGAGAAGGAACGCAGCCCGAAGGCTAGCCCGTCTAACCGGTACTGGTTTGTAAAATTCTCAAGTATGCACTTAGCCCACCTTCGATGTGTATGTGCGCGCATATATATTTATATATGAGCATACAATGCTCGTTACCTCGGTTGCATTCGCGAGTACGACATACAGGGTGTACCGAAAAAAAAGCAGCTTCATCATTGGGGTCCATTAAAAAGTGTGGCCCTCGGATTCTCACCGTGAACTGCTCAATCGGTCGATCCACGAGTGAAAATATAAACGCCAAATCGATGATGAACACCGGAGAAAATCTCAATGATCATTTCTTGAAGATTGGAGCGTAGGTGTGCGCAAAAAGACCCGATGAAAGTTTTCTCTTGCAGTTAAATAATGTGTAGGCTCGAGTCGAATGTTTTTTTCCTGTCTGTGCTAACCAACGCTTACGTTCGTATGGATATTGAAGAAAAAAAAAAAGGAAAAAAAAAAAATAGTGAGAATAAGATAAAAGGAGAGTCGAGCAAGGATCAGAAGTTTAACACGAGTTGCCGCGCAGCAACGACGAGTATATTATTTTACAAAAGTTCCGGAGGTCAGGACCCTCTCCGCGAAGAGGTTATAAAAATATATTTAACAGCCGTGTCGAACATATGCTTCGGAGATAGGGAATATCGATTAGGAGCTTTCCTCCTGCGCTCAAATGCATCTTTACAAATGTGTAAACTCTTCACAAGTAAATATATACATTGATACAGACTCGTATCCTACGTCAACAAATACAAAGAGCTTTATAGATGTGTATGTTGAATATGGAAATTCCCTTGGGCATCGTTACTCCTTGGTACACATGTGAACCGATCGAATATGCCAATTACAATAATTAGTCGCGCCCCATGTTATTTCCATATTCCATTTCCCAACACACTACCTCCATAGGATCACGTTAGTCCATATACAAATTTATTAACGTTTCCTGTTCAGTGTTCTTTAATATTTTTTTACCAATCCAAGTTTCCAAGGAGCCATAGTTTATCCAACTTGGCAAGTTTTTAATTTATTAACGCTTCACTACTACACTCCTCCTTTATCGCTCGAATGCCATTTTATTTTATTTGTAATAATAATCGTACGGAGCGTAGTTACGTCCCACGCGATCCATGATCATATTGCCATGCGTGTTCTCGTCCGCAACCATTCCCTCACGGATTTCTCCCCTCAGCTTCAGCTCCATACCTTTTCCTGCGCCCAACATTTTTTCACACGCTCCACAACCTCACCTTCGCTAAATATATTTCTATATCTATCTTTGCCAACATTTAAATACATGTTTATTTTCTCGTGCGTACAACGGCCCAACCTAATAAGAGTTATCATCTATCCGGTACAATACAATTCCTTAACAAATCGTAAATCATCCTGAGTAATGATTCGCTGAATAGAGGAGGTTGAACGTATTAGCAACGCCGCGGATCTTGCCGCACTAAACATCCAGCGACAAACTCTCGTTGAGCACGTTGCCTCCAGACATTTTCGAACAGCTAACGCTTTTAAGACGGATATTGGATTTACTTTTAACGCTTAATGCCCTGGCTTCATGAAAACCAGAGACACTTTCCATCACGAACAAACAATCAAGAAAAAACCAAGTTTCCGGTCGTGAATGCGTTGGTTATATTTTTACTGCCCCCTTAGGCAGCGTTATTTCGAATTAGTAACGTTCACAATTACAGCGTGAAAAAAGAGTCATTCTGATTGAGGGTTTTGCTTTTTTTGGTTTTCAATGTCCCAAAACATCGAAAAATCATATCTAGAAAAAATGTCCGAATGTGCGTGTTTATGCTCTGGCACTGTAAAATTCAAACGTTCATAACTCGAGAACGGTTTGAGCTACAGAGCTCCCGTTTTGCACAGATGTTAATCTATACCAGCTCTTCGTTCTCTGAGAATTTTGTCGGAATTGTTAGAAAAATACGAATTCTACGGTATTTTGAAATTTTCAAAAAAGGCTGTCGACGCTCTAACTTCCAGAATTTTCAAGATTTATTATTAATTTTTTTTTTATAAATAGGGAATCACAATAGGAAGGTTGCTACTGAATTTGGAAAATATCGTTTCAAAGGTTTAAATTTTATAGATTTTCGAATTTTTTTACCCCAAATATAGTTTTTTTTTTAAAATCCTTATTTTTCTATTTTTGAGGGATTCGTTTTTCGACTCTCCTTCAAATTTCGTTAAAATCGAGTATATCCGGTAATTCAGGTATAAATTGTCAGGGAACTTAATGAGAAACGAATGATCGTGTATTGCTGAAAAGTTTTATGGGATTTTGAGGGATCTTGGACAAAGTCCGCGGATAAGGAAACAGACTACGATGTCGTGAAAGTCGCTGTAAGAAGAGCTGAATTAGCTCGCGCGATTTATCGAGTTCAGATCGACCATTGGCTACAAAGCATAGAGTTGGTACATCCGCGATAGTCTTATCAGACATAATATACTCGACAATGTGCATGAGAGAAATCTGGACTTTGAAGTGAAAGAGAGAGAGAGAGAGAGAGGGAGATGCACACACGCGAATGCAACAAATTACTCGACGGGATGTGCCTGGTGTGTTAATGGTTTAATACCCAGCGGGACGACAAAGTAACCGCGGGCACGAGGCCTCTGCCTCTTTCCCCAGAGCAGCATTGCCGCGCGGCTACTCCTGCTGTTATTTCCAATTCGCAACAGTACGATTCCGATGATTATAAATAACCCTCGTGAATCCCGATCAACTATCGACGCCGAGAGAGTTTCTTGATGAGGGCAATAAAAGTTAAATTGTTGATAAATCGAGATTCTTTTATGAGCCCGTTTGAAAATCTTATTTTAACCGATTCAAACTTCTCGTTCGATCTTTCTAATTCCTACGGTCCGTTATTTCTGGTAATCCCGCAATTACCAAAATAAATTAATCCGTAGATAAAAATTTGAATTAATCTTTTAACAGAAATAAAAGGTCAAATCCAGTTTCTGATCATGATAAAAATCTTTAATTCCTCGATTCACACCCTCGTGAATATTCAACTGAATATCAAAACTGAAAAATGTACACCCGTCAATTTCATTTTTTCGCGATTGCTGCTCCGTATTAAATCGAATTAAACTTACAAATTTTTATTACACTGCCCAAAATTACTTTTTCTATTAATAGTTTGTTTAATTTCAAAAACCACGACAATTTTCTGCTCAATTTGATCTTTCGATCCCAAAAAAAATTCGTTTCACTGTCTTGACCAAATATTAAGTAAGAATCGTTGGTTTAGCTCAATAAAAAAGAATTGCAAACTTCAACATCATAAATTTTGATGGTTTTTCAAATTTTTACAAGAGCCCAATCTTCGAATACCCTCGGAAACGAATTTTTCGGTATCACGCCTACTCATTATGATGAATTTGATTAATCTTAGTGTTTCCTTTTTCCCATGTACGTACATAGTTGCTCATTGATCCTGTCCTCATTCTGGAACCCCTGCAGGTTCTCCTCTCGCTGATGGACGATCTTCCACACATACACTTGGAAACGTACACGTGTGAGTATTTACGTACGGTGTTTGTGTTTGTATTGTATATTTATATACAAAACGCGGAGTGTATTCGTCGCGCTCTCGTTGAAGGAGTACAGAGAGGAGAATAACCCGCATGAACGATCCCTCTCGCACGTGCAACCGTGACAGTGGGCTACCGTGCACCGCGCATAATAAAGCATCTCCTCCGGCACTCACTTTTTTTCCTCTTTCTCTCTCTCTCTCTCTCTCTCGTATCTCTCGGTAGACGGACACAAATATAAATGCCATCGTACAGAGTATCGAGGAGCGACTATCGAGTATCGTTTTTCCTGGGCAAAAGATGTTGCGGATCTCTCACGAGAGCGAGCGTAGTTTCATCGTCGTAAACGCCTGCGTGCATGCCATTCTGTATATCGTCCATAATAATATATATCATTACGTACTCACGTACGTACTCACGTAGAGAACGCAAAAGCGTGATCAAGTAACGGTTGAAAGAAATAATATTAGAGTGAAAAAAATACCGCAACGTCATGATGATGCAAGCATTCCGTCACAGTGGCCAGATTTTTAAAAATATTCTGCAAACTCTTTGAAATATGTTATTCGGAGATCAGAGCAGATTTTCATTGAAAGAATTCCCCGGATCCTCAAAAGTGGAAGCTTCCGTTGAAAAAATTTGTTGAAAACGTATGAATGAATCTACACAGAGAGAAAAAAGTTGGAATTTTTATAGAGATTTCTGGACAAAATTACCGTGCTTTCTAATAAACGTGAGATGAGAACTGCCAGCACGGTAAAATTTACCGCATCAGAAAAATTCGTTGTCACATTTTTAATTTTGTGCTGCGAAATATATTTATTTTCTAAGCAAGATAGTAATTTTTTTTTTTCATTAAAACTCATCATTTTTGTAACATGCATTTATGAATATTCCATCGGGACCAAATAACAGCACGATAATTTTCAACAGATTTTTCTCTCTGTGTACATTTGATTGCCTGGGCTCGAAAAACACTTGCATTCATTAAGGACGTTGTATGCAAAATTTTCTATCGATAGAATTCCTTTAAATCTGCACCACACTAAGAGCACAGTGATGACTAATGGCTCGTGCAATTTTAAGAGCTTTCGCCATGTAGAAGTCGAGATATTTATTTATAAAAATCACGATATTCAGTAGTTTCTCATAAGAGCGTGTGTTAAAAATTGCAATTTTCAACATTAAATATTTCGCTTTATAAATTTTGAAGCCTCTTAAAACTTTGCATACACTTTAATGTAACATCGAAGAAGCTTTATTTAGTTTGTCAAAAAAAATCGGTCGTAAAATATTTTCGAAATTTTGTTTATTATGTAAAAAATACAGATTACATCGGAAAATGTTGAATTTAGAGTATGTTGTTCTTTAGTCAATTGGTAACAACTTTTTTAAATGAACTTGGGCTCGCAAGCCATTTTGTATGTAAGAAAAAGTGAAAACAAAAATTTAGATTTGACCGTCGCCGCATAAAACGTCCTTAACGTCCGAGATTTTGATGCTAGAATTGCATTAATCGCTGGGCAAGTTTGAGGAGATAGTATATCAATGTAAATCGATACCGCGATTGATTAGGTACGTGAAGGGATATAGTGCTGGTTAGGATTTTGTGAAGATGCGGGTCTTCTCGTAAGATGGTGAATTAACGAGAGCGTTGTTCTTGATGAATGTGGGCGAACTGCGTGAACGGTCAATGAGCTGTATAATCCATATACAAACGGTTGATCTACAATCGATCTACGAACTTTAACAGCGAGCGATGTATCATGAATATACAGATACGTGTGTGTATCTACATTAATGGAGGCGGCAGTGAGGAAGCGAGTAGAGGATGAGAGTCGAGGTGTCGAGAAAACACACACACGCGTCGCGCGCGATACGTGCCACGGTTAATCGTTATTCTCTCGCTTGCTTGGACGTATCGAGCGGATAATTAATAGCCAATCAGCGAACGTGTGCCTGGTTGAATGCTAAGCAGACTCCAACCAGCCAACCAAGCATATATATATGTATATATTTGTCCACGACAAACTCACCGCTGCAAGCTTAATGACCCAATCCATCGACGCCCCTTCGTACAACAAAATTATCCTGTACACACACACACACACACACCGAGAAAAGTTGTTCACTTTTTATTGCTCGAAAAAACCCATCGACGTCTTTTCCATCCAAACGTTTCATGGTGAACCAACAAAATTTCAATATCCGCTGCCTGAATACATCGAAGGCTCTTTTTTCTATATTTTTCTAAACAACTTATTTCATCATAATTCTGTCCAACTTTTGTTTTTTTCAAATTTTTTTTTACTACCTGTTGAAAATCAAATTTGTTGAACTTCTGTAGTCAATTATGATTATGGAGTTTCTCATTGTGATTAATAAAATAAATAAATTTACACACTCAGCAGCTTTGATGAAAATTGATCGGTGTCTGTAGCGGAAATGCAATGCCCAGCCAAAAATGTTCAGTTTGAAAGCCCGATTACTCTTGGCGAAATATTTGCAGCAAACTTTTATTTGGTCATTAAAAATTTGTTGGTTTCCGAAAGTAGTGGACGCGGGACAGTTGCTCCAAGTATAGTTCAGAGGTAAAAGCAGAAGTGATTGAAAATGTGAGTAGGAAAATGAATTGGCGAGAAAGAAGACAAAAAAAAAAAAAATAGGAGCCTCTATTAAACTTGATAATTCCTGAATTTAAGGGAGAGCTCCAAAGTTGGCACTTTTGCAAATGTACCGAAATAACTGCTTAATACACATTCGCGTATTTATATCTATGTATGTATGTGCGTTCTTAACTAGAGAAACCGTTGAAACTCAGGCAGAGAGTAAACTTTGGAGCATTTCACGAAGCGTTACTGCAGGGAGATTATCGAGAAAGCCTTTGGATACGTTGCACCCCTGAGGCTTTCATGAAAAGCAATCCAAGCATTAGGGTAGTCACGGGTAGCAATGCGCTGTGCGGAATGGATCTGGTGAGAGCAAGAGGAACGATATTTGGTGAGATAGAGCCAGCGAGTCAAAAAGAGCGAGACAGAGAGATTCAGAGAGCGAAGAAGAAGAAGAAGAAGGTTGAGAGTAAAGGGTTGAGCCTGGCCAAGAGGGACGCCACGGGCGTTAAAGTTCACGGCCCGTTTTGTGTCGTTGCAAACACGCGCGCCAAGATGTCTATCTGTAACGTGTGTATAGTCACACAACGGTGTAATAGTCCGTGTGTTGCTCTTGATTCTGCTGGTAGCTTCGTACAAGATGTATACAGCAGCTCCTTTTAGATTCTCCCTTAGTGCAATAGAAGCTTTCGGTATTTACCGAGATGACGAAGCGCTGCACATAGGACGCCTGAGCATGAACCTTCCGAATGTGTACATAACTTTAATGCACACGAGAACTGTGTTATGTATACGAGAGTACATACGAAAGTGAACTTGTGTGGATCGTGTAGACGGACGATCATTCGTGGCAACTTGTGGCGAGTACAGAAAACAAACATTTTCAGACTAAAAATTTTGTTGGAAAAGATCGTTTCGATACGTTCGACTAAACGTTTTTTTCAATAATCCCAAAAATAGTGTCATTGCAGCAAGAAATATTCTAGAAAGTCTCTTCGGAAGCTACATTTTGTCGTTCGAATCGTAAATTTTGCTGACCATTCCGTTAGAAACCAAATATACTGTCAAAATAGCGAAAATTTTGAAATTATCCAAAAATATTTAGTGTTCAACAAAATATCAAAGATTTTTAACAAAATTTCATTTCCGAATGCAACGAAATTTCTTTGTATCCGCTCGAAAAATTATGACGATTTTGAAAATTAAACAAATCATCAATAAAAACAACATTTTTGTCGTTACCAACGTCACGAACTTCAACGTCATCCAAAATTACACGTCCAAATACGACAACTACATATAGTAATGAGGAAATGCCTGAAAAGATAAAAAGAGACAGATGACGAACATTACTGCATCGGTAACTTTGCACCCTTCGCTAAATATTCGCGGCATATGCATACCACGAGATAGACGTCTCGAGAAAAGGAGAATTGTAAACGTGGATAATGTAATGTTAACCGCAAATATTCCGTCTCTGCTCACTCGCCAGAGCTCTCGTGCGAGTACAAGTTTTGCGAACATACGTTGGTACTCGCATATAGATGCAGCGAGAAGACACAGTACACAGTTTAGTGTCCGTGCGCTACACATGAAGCAATATTGTGTTATTATATGATGCTTTATAAAAGCAGCTGGGATGCTGCATATGAATGTTAACACACACACACACACACGTCGTATATTTGTCTACATGTAAATACGTAACTTATGGGAAAACTAGAATAGCATCTCCGCTGCTAGGGTCGAGAGGCATTCGAAAACGCAGAAGACGCAGTACATGTGCATAAATGTTGGTTACTCCTTATGCTCGAGTGTATGTGCGTGTGTGGGCACGAAAGAGACTTGATATTGAAATTTTGATGCACACCCGGAATTCATCAATTCTTCGTTAGGTTCAATATTTTCATGTGCATAAATCGAAATATCTGGATATTAAGAGGAGGTTGGCTACACACAACAATGTTGCCATGTTAAGGGCATAGGAAAATTTGAAATTATTAGAATTTGATGAAATTTTGTGAGGATATTATTTAGTATTAAATATGAATTTACACATTTTTTAACATTTTTCTTATACATAGTTTTCGAGTTATTGAAAACTAGAGTTTCCATGCATAAGCATAGGATTCAGATATATATATATAGGTATATCTTTTGCATATTGCAAACTCCAATTATTCGACAACCATGCAGACGAAAAATTTGAAAAAAATTGTGTCATCGTATTTGATGCTAAAGAATGTCATCACTAAATTTTATTAAATTCTTAACATATTGTCGTATGTAGCCAACCTCCTCAAGACACACTGTGCAAATTTTCTGCCTCAACAAACAACATTTATCGTTAAACAACCATAGGAAATTTGACAAAAATGGTTTTTGTGCGAATCATTAAGGCAATTGCCTCAAAGTGATTGATTCTCGATCGCGCACCCTCCAACTTACTAACTTTGGGTAGAAAGGATAAACGCAACCGTGTACCGGCGTCAGGATCGTTCGGGACATCGCGACTTACCTGTAACAGAGAAAGAAAAAGAAAGTTTCTCATTATCGCTGCGATTATTATCAAGTTGATTCGCTAAATACGTGACATTCGTCAACGATGAATTTATGATTTTTAAAAGTCAGTTTAATGCTTTTTTTTTTTTTTTGAGAGCTCAGGAAAAAAGTCTCGCTCTGCAAGATTCAACAATGCATAAAAGCAACGCGGATTAAAGTTTTGAGGAAATTGCAGGCGCAAGCAGGAAGCGGAGGAAAATGCGAGAATTTAGTACATTGCGCTATACTCATCGAAACGCGAATCACTAGGCGCCCTTTGTATCCGCGCGGAGACTCTATACATACGTATAGGCGTTTATGGACTTATATATAGAAATTGAAGAACCGAAGGAGTTTCCTCGTGGTCTCGGTAGTTTTGTTACACGCTGATTGTTGATTGTTTCCCAGTGTAATTATAACTTGGACTTGGTGACTGACGGCCAACCGCCAGACCAAAGTCGAGTTCATTGAAGCGACGTAAAACATCTATATACATACGTATAATTATTAATTAACGAAGTAACGAAACAAAAATGAAAGGCTCGAACGAAAACAGGAGAAAAAAGTTAGCCTCCGTTGTGTCTATATCCATATAGATAAACTTTAACGAGGTAGACTCGGGTCAATCGAATACAGAGGACTCTCATTAGTGGCATACTCTCCCTCCCTCGTTCATCCATACTTTTCGTAATAAAATTTCAACGCGATGGAGAAAAAGTTTGCCATTTTTCATCTTTCATATTCGCTTCTCACAGCATGAAAATTCAACTGCTTTTTATTACGAAAAATTCATTGTTAAATACAAATTGAACGATAAACGCGAGAGTTACACTTTTTCGTGAACAATTCAACATTTTTCCGGCACAATACAAACTTATTCTGTTTCACTCACAGCATGAACTGCTTATTTCGAAAAATCCGTTGCAAAATACAAATTTAACGATAAACGCGAGAGTTGCAGATTTTCGTGGACAATTCAACTATTTTCCGAGACTGAAAACCGAAATTTTGTTGGAAAAAAACGTTTTTTTTTTGAATAATCCCAAAAATTGTGTCATTGCAGCAAGAAATATTCTAGAAAGTCTCTTCGCAAGTTAATTTTTCTCCTTCCAATCGTAAATTTTGCCGACGATTCCGTTAGAAACCAAATGAACTGCCAAAATAACGAAAATTTTTGAAATTATCCAAAAATATTTAGTTTACCGTATTCAAAAAAATATCGACGATTTTTAACAAAATTTCATTTCCAGTGTAGTATTTTTGAACTTGTTCCGTTTTTCGTAAAAAAAAAAATAAAATTACGTGTCAGAATTTCTTTTTTTTTCCTTTTCTATTTCTTTTTTATTCCTAAACGCCTCGTGAATAATAAAATAAAGGCATCAATATATTTTTATTCCATTTAGCTCGGCTGGGCTTGACGATATCGGTTTCGTGGTTACTCGGATATGTATATAGGAATCTATTTATTCTCTACACCATAGAATCGCCATGATGGATATTTACGTATGGCTTGCCCATACTTAATGCAGCACACATTCGTCCCGGCACGTGCAGACACACGCTTCGCTCCCGAGCTTTTACTATGTGTATATATAATAAGAGGGAAATGATGGAGGAAACATTTCGCATTGGCAGAGAGACTGGGCGAGCAACGAAATTGAGAAAAAAGGCGAAACAGGCGAGAGCGAGAAGCACGGTGGTCGTGTGTCTCGCACGTGTCACGTGGAAGACATTCCCGCGTCGTCATCGAAGCGTCCGTTGTAATTATCTTGATACATCGCCACTCGCTTGTAAAGCAGATCGATCACAATATTGCCATGATCATCGAGCTTAATAATTCCGTTCGATTACACTTGGACGATCGAGACTATTTTTTATCGAAAACGAATTGCGAAAGTGAAGTTTCTCATTCGGTCCCGTGGCTATCGAGATAAAAGTGAGTCAACGGGCTGTCAATTTTTGTTTCCATCCGCTGGAATGGAACTTTCACTGGGATTATTTTTTTAAAAATGACGAATTTTGCATTTATATTATTCTGGACCCTTGTAAATCGATAAATCTCATAAATTCTATCGATTTTTCAATTTACTTAAAGAGTACTGAAAAAAAATTGTACACTGAAAACTAAATTTTGTTGGAAAAAATCGATATTTTGTTCGATACGTTCGACTAAACGTTATTTTGAATAATCCCAAAAATGGTGTCATTGCAGCAAGAAATATTCTAGAAAGTCTCTTCGGAAGCTAATTATTGTCGTTCCAATCGTAAATTTCGCTGACAATTTCGTTAGAAACCAAATATACTGTCAAAGTAACGAAAATTTTGAAATCATCAAAAAATATTCAGTTTACCGTGTTCAACAAAATATCGACGATTTTTAACAAAATTTCATTCCCAGTGTACATGGCGAAATCGTCAGTTGCTTCAACCCTTACTTGCCACACCTCTGTAGAGTTACGTACTTGTCTGCATGGGGTTGATTTGTACCCCAGTGACAAAAATTGTTATAAAAAATGAACTACTGAATATTTCGACATGAAAATTGTTCTAGAACATATTGAAAGCTTTTTTTAAAAGATTGTTTACTTGATATAGGCAATAATTAAATTTAAGTACACTAAAAAAAAAGTTAAAATCAAGAAAAGTAAAAAAATGATTATTTTCCTCAATAGGCCTGGGGTAGTTTGTACCCCACGGTGACAAGTAAGGGTTAATATCGTTTCCCTTCATCTCCGTGCTCCGGACATTTGGCGATCGCTTATAGATTTATTTCGCTTTTCTCATCCCCTCCGCCTTTCTCCCTCTCTCTCTCTCTCTCTCTCTCTCTCTCTTTTTGCTTTCTCAATATGTTGTAAGCGAGAGACATGTGGTCGCGGCGGACCGCGAGAGAGAACTGAGAGCAGCGTAGTATCGAAAATGCGAAATTGGCTGCTGGATGCTCGTAAATCACGAGGCAACTCCGAGTACTCCGGTTTGGAAGGAAGACAGAGTGAGACAGAGTAAAAAAAAAACAGAGAGAGAGAGAGAGAGAATTGAAATCGATCCTCCCATAGTGTAGTGTGGAGAATATCTCCACAATCTACACTGTAAACCTCAATATATACATATTCGTAGTACGAATACATAGTACGAGCATATGATGCGTTTACGCGTACACGTGTGTGTATCTGTGATGGGCAGAGGACCCCTATTACGTTCCTGGCTTAATCAGTTTAAGTGATTTCAAAGGCGAAACCACCTAACGATCGCGAGCGAATACCCTGCGCTGCCGCACCAGGGTGGTCCGTCCCACATAAGCATGTGGGCGTTTTCTGTATGTATATGCATGGCTGTGTATTTAAACGAGGACACGTCGCTGCGTTACGCACCATGCGAAATTTCTCTTGCCACGTACGTCTCACTGTCCATCCCCTTGCCCAATTTCAAAACGCACGTTCTATACGCTCACACACACACGCACACAAATGTGTGTGTATAACTGCGGGAGCTTTCATTGCATTAGCATACTAATTGCAGTCAAAGTTGCGGGGATCGAGACACCTCGAAATCCTATTGGCGCGCACAGCGACGATTTATCGCCGGTGAATCGTCGATAAAACCATGTCCGATCGCGCCCCCGCACTCCTGCCTTATCTTATGCTCATTTATGTCGTATAATTCACTCGTAATTAACGTAACAACCGGACATCATTATGTGGGTAGTCGCTCCGAGAACCGTATACGGTTCTCGACCAACCGGTTGACACGCGGGCTTCACTGAAAACCAAATTTTGTTGCAAAAGATCGATACATTCGATACGTTCGAATAAACGTTTTTTTTTGAATAATCCCAAAAATTGTGTCATTGCAGCAAGAAATATTCTAGAAAGTCTCTTCGGAAGCTAATTTTTGTCGTTACAATCGTAAATTTTGCTGACGATTCCGTTAGAAACGAAATTTCCTGCCAAAATAACGAAAATTTTGAAATTATTCAAAAATATTTAGTTTACCGTGTTCAAAAAAAAATATCGACGATTTTTAACAAAATTTCATTTCCAGTGTTCACGTCGAAAAATGTTTTGTATCTCTGTATTGAGAATTTTTTAATGCAAATACGATTTAGCATGTTTTTTTTTCTTCTGTTTATTGGAGATTATTAGGAAACTCTGAGCTACTTCCGTTCCTTCGTCAATTTGACGCTTTTTTGATTGGAATATCTACTTCACGATCCCCTTCACCTCATTCCCTTATTTTTTCGCCTGTCACTTGCTATACTCGTGTACAGAAACTTCTTTTACTTTTTCTTCACAATTTTTGTTTTTCTCTTTCGGGATAACGGATGTGATCAATCACTCCGGCTCTATGGTAGCCGCGATCCGATGTCTCTTCGATCAGGCTAATAGCAAATAGATATATATATATATATATGTGTGTGTGTGTATGGATATAGCGGCTTCTCCTCTCCCATATAAACCTGTCCTCACTTGGCATCTTCCGGAATGGGACCACGAATTTATTACGTTCCAGTTGATCATTAGAAATAAAATTCCTTGCAAAGAATCGATCTGAGACTCTACACGTGAACCAGAAATAAAAAATCTAAAAAAAGCACTTAGGAAGACAGGTGTTGGTCTCGTCGATTAAAAACACTTTTGTATACAGGCAATTGTGGGTCAAAATGACCCATCACTGAAAATTGCTTCATTTTACGTTCGCTCACTTGCTTTTTGGATTCGTTAATTATTCTTTTTCGTCCTTTTTTTTATTAATTTTTTGAATTTTGTGGAAATTATTAAGCAGCCAGGAAAATACGAATCGTTTCGTTTTTTTTTCATTCAGTTTTTGATAAATATTTACGAGTGGGGCTCCACCTATCGGACTGAATTTTTTTTTTACTTTTTTTATGTGTAAAGAACAGTTTTTTTTTTTCATTTTTTAGATTTACAGACAAAAGTAAGAATTTTTGGTTTTTTTTTTTTTTTCAAAATTTGGAAACGATCGTGAGCAGCGATTTTTTTTTTTGGGTTCATTTTGCCTCATTTTTTGGATATTTATGTACTCAATGTATTGTGTATATGTATATCGCTGAGGAGGTCGACGTCCCTATTGGCTTTCTCTGACACTTTGAAACGTCGAACTGATAGATTTACGCTGAGCCTCTCGAGAGGCCCGTGGAGCGCACTATATATACATGCATCAGAAACAGAGCCACTTTCGAAATTGCAACGTGCAGATTCGCAAGCGAGTGAGATTCCATGAGAAAGAATATCTCCAGGAGACTCGGGAATCTTTTTCTCTTCTCAATTCTTTTTTACCTTTTGCTGGAGCGCGCATACACGCCAAAGACTTTATATCTCTTAGCGAGAAGAAGCTGCTGGCAGATACTCTCTTAGGAGGATTTTTCATCCTTCTGTCGCATTGCTGCTTTGTATGCGTTCCTACGAAATGGCAAAAAAATCTTTCGCAACGTGTCTTTACAGTCTCTTATACTTTGAACAATCTTCTATATCTCGGTTTTTCCATTTTTCCTTCCTGCAAAGTTCTTCATACTAAAAAATGTATTCGCAGCATTTTTCGTTCATTAAAATACTCGTTTTTAAGGTATTACTATGACGGAACGACTTTATTTATAGGATTCTTTCTAAATTTTTCATAAACGTTCTTGACACCAAAACTAACAGTTTTCTCCTGTGAAAAAAAATTTCTGACGTTTAAAATTCGAGATATTTAATTTTCAATTTTTTTATTTTTTCCATCTAAACGCGTGTTAAAAGTTGCGAGAAAAAAAAAACAAAAGAAACGCGACTCCAATTTACACGCGTTTAGATGGGAAAAAATAAAAAATTGGAAATGAAATATCTCAAATTCTAAACGTCAGAAAATTTTTCTCCAGAGAAGAAAACTTTTAGTTTTGGTGCCAAGAACGTTTGTACTAAATTTTGAAAGAATTCTGAATAAAGTCGTTTCGTGATAGTAATACTTCCTTATTCATGTTTTTCGAATATAATGTACAAGAAGAAATACGAAACTTTGTTGTTCGATATTTCGCGAAGTCAATCGCCTCCAAAAAATAACGTTTTGATGAAATTATCGATGTTTTTATTAACAAGTTGGATAATATTACGTGTCAGCATGGACGATCATCGAGCATGCATTTTGCTATTGTCAGAGCGAGCGCAAAACCCTCGCCCTACACGCGAGGGGTTGCACCACGCGCGAGAAATTATTGCCTTTTGAAGGCTCAACTGTGTATGTGTGCCCAGCTCGATCATCGAACCACGAAACTAAATCATAATAATTGCAATTCTAACTCGAAATTCTTCACGCCCACGTTTTCCATGATGCATCTTTTGCAACATATGTTGCATCATGCTAAACACGATGTCGTAAAAACGTTGATGAGTCTACTAGGCACTGAACTCTAAAGATGGAATCGCAACATTTGATCGATGTGGAGCCAATTATGGGAAATTAAACGTTACACTGAAAACAAAATTTTGTTGGAAAAGATCGATATTTTATTCGATACGTTCGACTAAACGTTTTTTTGAATAATCCCAAAAATTGTGTCATCGCAGCAAGAAATATTCTAGAAAGTCTCTTCGGAAGCTAATTTTTATCGTTCCAATCGTAAATTTTGCTGACGATTCCGTTAGAAACCAAATTTCCTTCCAAAATAACGAAAATTTTGAAATTGTCCAAAAAATATTTAGTTTACCGTGCTCAACTAAATATCAGGGATTTTCAACAAAATTTCATTTTCAGTGTACAGATAATTATTTGTCGAAAGAGAAATTATTTATTATGCACCGAGAGAAAATAATATGAAAAGTTACTATGGCGTCATAGTTTCCTGATACCATGTCGCCTCTCTAAAGTAATTTAGCAAATAGTCATTTTTTTATCATATTTTATTGAAAATAGTGAAAAGTTTGATATTTCGTGCAATTTTGATATTTTTCGCCCAATTCAGATGAAAAATTAACTAAAAATAATTAAATCAAGAAAAACCTCTCAGAGGGACGTCATGGCACCAGGGAACTACGATGTCATAGTAATTTTTCATACAATTTGCTCTCGGTGTTGAAGTGCTGCCTTTTCTAATTGTAAATCAATTTTCGAACTGATCTGCTGCTGGAAATGATGAATTCTTGCAGTTTGTATAAAATTCATAACGAGCATAGATTATTCGAACGATGAAGGATATTTAAATTGCATGAGATGTTCGTTCCTCAGGAAATGGGAAATATTCAGCAGGATAAAGCGTCGACATTAATATTTGAATAATTTTTACGTTTTTTTTTTCGTTGTATATTTCGTGTCGTAATAAATTCCACATTTTCGCGCTATATTGCTAGCTCAGCTCCCGTGCAATCAAGTATTCCATAAACGTAAAGTTAGCAGCATTATTGGATTATGGCGCTTGACACTTGCAGCATAATTTCAAGCCAGACTGTCCGCGCCACACATGACACAGAAGCAAACAAACGCGAAGTATGAAGCGAGAATGAAATGGAATGAATTTGGTCGTTGGTGCACGTGGTATAATAAGATACTCGGAATACTTAATCCGAAGTGGAGGTCCCGGAGGATTGTATACGGAACATTAAGGACACCCCGGGCCCTTGGAATATTTCCACACCCCCGTGCCCTGCTCGAGAGCGACTACCCCATTCTCGAGAATCGATGTCGTCCCCTCATGGGTTCTTAGCTTCGTGTCCCCTTTGCGATATTCACATTTTTTTTGGCCGTTCATGGTTTGGCTCCCCCTTTTGCTCATGGTCGGACGATCGCTTCTGTTTTGTAACTATTTTCCGCTAGTGCGCCACACGGCCAGGGGGGGTCGAGTCTTTCGTTTTCGCAGAGCGCCCCCGCAACTAAATCGACTCAGCCTTCCATTCCGCCCCCTTAATTCGACTGTGGTGCACGATCGCGTATGGGACATTTCAGATTTTTCACATTTTGCCAATTAATTTGTTGCATCTTTTCCAACAATCCTTTCGGATTGATAAATTATCAATCTCGTTAAAAAAAAAATAATAATATAAAAATATTTAAATAACATTAATTATAATGATTTTAATAATAATATTATAATATTTAATTATTATAATATTTAATAATATTAAATAATAATATAAAAATCGTTTTTTTTGGAATTCGAGGTGATGGTGTGGTTTACGATTAATTCCAGAGAATTCATGGATTTTTCTCGCTCCAACTTTTTATAGGACTGATAAAAATGATGGTCACCATAAAAAAACAATTTTATTCGTTTTTCATCGATTTCGACCGAAGCGATATGTTCGAATTTTTAAAATACGATTCCCTTGTCCACCGTTAGACTGAGAATAATCGCGACGAGTAATTATCATCGTAACCCCGTCATTGGACCGACTGTGATTAATTTTTATAATCAATTAAAATTTTGAACGATTTACTGCATAAACAGCGTCACCATAGACGTTCATTGATTTCGCACGGAATGTCCCATGCATCATCGAGTGCATGACTATGTATTTTTCAAGACGAAACGACAAGGGGGCACCGCCGATGAATCAAGGGGGCTGTGACGATCAATGCAGCATTGTTGAGGGAGGTGGAGGGGGCGCCAACGACTCGGAATATCGCGACATACGTCCAGGGATTATTCTCTCGCGGGGGTGCACGTTAATGGCCTTGGGGTGCCTTTCGACTTTAGGGGCAAAGGTGCGCTCTTGCGTATCGATTGCAACGCTTGCATCATGCACACCCTATACTCCGACGGAAGCAAAAAAAAATTCTCGAATACCAACTGGAAACGAAAACAGGTTCAGCCTTGCGAACGAGAGCGTACGTTCTGATTAAGGACGTTGTATGCAAAAGTTTCTATCGATAGAATTCCTTCAAATTTGCATTATACAAAGAGAATAATGATTTCTAATGGCTCGCACAATTTTAAGAGGTTTCACCATGTAGAAGTCGAGATATTTATTTATAAAAATCACAATTTTCAATAGTTTCTCGTAAGAGCGTGTGTTAAAAGTTGCAATTTTCAACATTAAATATTTCCATTTCTAAATGGTGAAGCCTCTCAAAACTTTGCATACGCTTTTATGTAACATCGAAGAAGCTTTATTTAGTTTTTCAAAAAAATCGCTCGTAAAGTTTTTTCGAAATTTTGTTTATTGTATAACAAATACAGATTGTCTCGGAAAATCTTGGATTTTTAGTATGCTGTTCTTTAGTCAATTTGCAACAACTTTTTTTAATGAACTTTGGCTCGCAAACCATTTTGTATGTCAGAAAAAGTGAAAAGAAAAATTTAGGTTTGACTGTCGCCATACAACCTCCTTAAGAAATCTTAGAATTGCATAGGGCGTAGAGTCCCTTAAAAATTTTTACTTAATAATTTTTTTGACAATTAGTCTCGCAATCCCGTAATCGATTAATATGTTTGTTCAATCTCTTCGCTGCCTCGTTCGATATATATTCGGATCTTCGGGGAACATACGGAATAAATTTAGCTTTCGCGTTTGTCATGATTGATGCTGTTGACATTCCTCTTTGCTTCATTCTCCCCGTACGAACGGAGTGGAAAATCTGGAATGCGATATCGGAAAATATTTTTACCATTTTTCTTTCTTCGTATCGAGAGAATATTTTATGGCAAAGTGACATGATAGTGAATAATGTTACGAATTGCTGGAAAATGTACATGTATTTTCTGGATATTCTCGCTTTACGGCTCTTCTCTTTCGAATAAGCAAGACACCTGTCGATTCTCATGAGCCCCAGAGAAAACGATTCTGTCCTTTCCAACCTTTTCCTTTCGGATGATTTTCCAAGTTTCCAAAAGTGTGAGTCTCAATACGTTTCGACACGAATTCAGAAGAAATCATTTCACATTTTATTCGATACTCATCCAAAATTGTCTAGAACAACGGAAGGTCGAAAAATAAAATAAACATTTTAATAAAAACAATAGCTCACCATTATCTCGAATATTTCGAACTTGCTCGATTCAGCACTCTCTATCCCGATTATCGCGTTTTCATTATTTCCATCGAATCAGTCCAATTATTTCGACGTTTGGTAACCAAACATTCCATAAATTCCATAAAATTCTATAATTCCACACTGAAAACCAAATTTTGTTGGAAAAGATCGATATTTTGTTCGATAATCCCAAAAATGGTGTCAGCAGCAAGAAATATTCTAGAAAGTCTCTTCGGAAGCAAATCGTAGTCGTTCCAATCACAAATTTCGCTGAGGGTTCCGTTAGAAACCAAATTTTCTGCCAAAATAACGAAAATTTTGAAATTATCGAAAAATATTTAGTTTACCGTGTTCAACAAAATCTCAACGATTTTTAACAAAATTTTATTTCCCGTGCATAAGAGAAAGAATCATTCTCGAAAAATGATTGCACTGGAAAAATCCGATGAACCAAATTCAAAATAATGAAATTTGCAGACAACAGTAAATGTTAAATCAAATTTCCTGCAATCGTGGCAACACCCACCACATTTGTGTGCCTCACTAAATATCGCTTGGCAAGCTCCAAGGCGTCTGAATTTATCGTATGCAATCTGCCGGTACTATATACAAAAAGACAGAAAGGGAGGAAGCTGCAAACTTGCAATACAGACTCCATTATTGCCGAAGACATGGAAATGATATAACTGCGTGAATTATTTAACACACAGACACGAAAAAGACATGGAGAACAAAGCGAGACGTTAAGACGCATGGATTTTCGTAGAGAGACATTTATATGTGGATAATGCAAGTACGCGTGAATCATTCGAGGATTATCCGCCTCGTTAATCCTGAAAATAGTGCATGGTCCACATTCCAGCTTAACAAGTTATGTAGGAAGGACATATATACGTATCGATTGTTGGAAAGCAAAGAGACGTAACTCGAACACGATTTAACAGTACAAAAGTGAGGCAGATTAAGGAGGGTGACTACACACAACAATGTTGCCATGTTAAAAGCATAGGAAAATTTGAAATGATTAGAATTTAATGAAATTTGGTGAGGATATTCTTTAGTATTAAATATGAAAATACAAATTTTTTAAGATTTTTCTTCTACATAGTTTTCGAGTTATTGAAAACTAGAGTTTCCATACATAAGCACAGGATTCAGATATATATATAGGTATATCTTTTGCATATTGCAAACTCCAATTATTCAACAACTATGAAGACGAAAAATTTGAAAAAAATAGTGTCATCGTATTTGATGCTAAAGAATGTTATCACGAAATTTGATTAAATTCTTATCATATTGTCGTATGTAGCCAACCTCCTTAAAGGCATTTTTGAGCTCTAAATTTCATACTTATTTATCAGTATGTACATGTGCGCATAGCATGAATATGAATTCAGGAACGAGAAGAGAAAGAGAAATCCCATTGTGCTGTTTTCGTGATTGCACCCTGTACTGGATCGCTGCATTATACATCCCGGTCTATATGCCAACCTGTATTCATGTATTCATTGAATAATTGCGGGATGCGTGTATCTCGCGCTTTTACTTCTACGATTCTGTTCCTCTCACAAGCGTCATTTCCTCCCTCTTTCTCTCTTTTTCTGTATCCTTCGTACTTCTTGTCCTTTTCCTGCTGGGAAAATTGCTAAGTACCCCGGGCAGCTCCAGATCGAGTTAAAAAGACGTAAATGGGCCATCCGTGCTTCAGGCTATTTTACACTACATCGAGATATTCGTACTGAGCAATTTTTAACCAAACTTGCTGAATCCATAGGAATAATGAGAGTCGTGCTGATTATTGAGATGAATTCACCGTTTTGTATGTGAAATTGTATATTTTTTTATATTGATTGAAAATTTGTTTCTTCTTGTTTTACTTTAACAACACGATTAGAAATTGCGACTTTTTTCATGACGTTGAAATTTGCATCGTTGGAATGCAACGAAATTCTTTTTTTTTTGTGTGGCAAAGCTCTTTATTAAAATGTGGAATGTGATTACGATGATAAAACGATCGATTTTTCCGACCCAAAAAGTATATAAGCTCGGAAAATTTAAATGATTTATGAAATTAAACAAATAATCAATAAAAATAAATATTTTTCTTTGTATTCCAACGCTGCGAATTTCAGCTTCGTCTTTTTTTTTTGAGGATCGCGTTTTTCGTTTTCTGGATGTAGTGAAACTAGTTTTTCTTTTGCAATTAAATTGACCAGCCACTCCCAATTATACGGAAATTTTTGTCAAGTTGAATGATTTAGGAAAATGAACGATTTGAGAAATTTTCTTAATTATTGTGAAATAGTCAATCCGCTCTCCTCAGAGCTCTGGATCTTTGACTCTGGGGGAAAAAATCTACGGACATGTTTCTGTCAATCTCCGGCGCTTTACGTAGCTCAATCTTTTAATACTAGTCGCGGTGATAAGGCTAAAGTTTCACAGCACATCCTGTCGGACTAACAGAAATAAATCCCGCAAAGCTGCCGGCTGGAGTCTCGCTGTGCTAAGCCCACACTAGAAAAAAGTGAATATAGACGCGGCGGGGGAGAGGAGCAGAAAAAAGGTTTGATACTCATTAGGACGAGCTCCTGATTGGTACAAACGTCTCTCGATCGGACTTGTCCCAAGACACATTCGTTCGATCGTCCACGTTTATAATTCTTTGAAACGGACGTATGTGTGTGTGGATGCGCGTGTTAATATATCTCTCTGTACAATGAGCGTGCATCATCCACTCGGGCAATCGTCCCTTGAATCTTCTCTCGCGTTATCTAAACCGAGATCTTTCCTCGTTTCTCAATGGCGCGCAGCGAGACGTTAATTATTATCTTACGGTACATAATACGTGTTTAGGCGTTTAGGAATTTCAATGTATAAACGTTTTTATAAATCTTGCTTTCTCTGGGCTGATTAAATCGGTATTTGCATTGGTCACGCCGATCTATCAAGAGATATTGAGATATTTGAAATATAAATGTGAAAATCCTGGTGGGTGGTAACGATCCCATGAACAAAATCGTGCGATTCCGATCAGCGGTTGTGTGCGGAAATACACTCAGCCCGTTTGCCATAAGACTGCGTAATTATATCGTGTATTTAATTTTAATGAAACGATCACTGACAACGATAGAGAAAAGTATCATTTTCTTTTTAAAGCTTCGCGTAAATAACTTGCTTTATGAGAACGTTTTCTACATTTTTAACGAATCCGCGAGTTCAATAATAATAAATAACATGAAAATAGCAGAGACGTGAGCAGATTAAATTTTAAAAATCATCATCCCACACTGGAAATGAAATTTTCTTAAAAATCGTCGATATATTTCGTTGAACACGGTAAACTAAATATTTTTGAATAATTTCAAAATTTTCATTATTTTGGCAGTATATTTGGTTTCTAACGGAATCGTCAGCAAAATTTACGATTGGAACGACAAAAATTAGCTTCCGAAGAGACTTTCTAGAATATTTCTTGCTGCAATGACACAATTTTTGGGATTATTCAAAAAAAAAACGTTTAGTCGAACGTATCGAACAAAATATCGATCTTTCCCAACAAAATTTGGTTTTCAGTGCACTTTAGCAGCGGACACTAAGTCCGAGCCTGATGTATTTTCGTCCTGCCACTTATCTCCCGTATTTGGAGAGAAAAAAAAATGAAAAAATTCTAAACCACTCTCCATTAATTCTTGAGCTTCCATAATTAATGAAACGTTTTGAAAAAACGAGTTTTTTGAAAAAAAAAGTTGTTACTTGGGTCTGAGAGACCCGTACGATCCGCGGAGGGTTATAAATGTCCAATTGTCAACTCTACGTCTATGAACGAAAAATGAAAAATCCCTTTCGAACAAAAAATATTATTTACCAAATCGTAATATCAGATTCGAGTGACGCGTCGAGTTGGCATTAGTTTTATATACATGTGTATACATCGTAATACATATTTCGATCAACGCACTCTATGAAGTCGAATATCGCGAGTTAATTTGGAGCTATGTATGCGAATATCTCGCATTATCATATAGACGAGTATTTCGCTTACCCTTATCAGCAAGGCCCGTTCCTGCGTGTGCACACGCACACACACGAGCATATATCTTTGTGTTTAGCGATAGAATTGAAGGTCGACGTATAAAACGCTCTAAATTCTCCATGTATTGTGTAACGTATCATGTATGTGTTTGTACATACATTTGATACGCACGTGCGTGCACGTGCCCCTTGCCCCCGCTCGATTGACAATCGTGCCTCAAGGAAATTTAACGCTCGTCACATTTGGGGAGCCCTCGCGTATGGAATGTGCGCTCCATACCTTTTCACACATAACGTTACGTTGTATGTATGTTCGTGGGCTGTCGACGCTTGCACGAGAATGCGAAAGCTCGCTTGAGGATTGCTCTCCTTCCGAGACCAACAAGTGACGAACAATGTAGCGGTATTCGTCTCTGACGAGCACACGACGTTTTGCTTTGTATATATGGAGCAAATGTTGAACTTACGTCAGGATCAAGTGCCCACAAACGTCAAATGCATACTCGTCCACGTTCCCTTTGAAGTTTGTCGAAATGCAGAACATTGCAATGTTCGAATATCTTCTTGGGTATCAAAAATAACTTTGGGCTCTGCGGCTAAGCAGAAAGGACAATGATATTTTTTAACTTTTGTATTTTAATTTTTGTAATTTTAATATTTTTCAATTTTGTTGGGAAAGATTGATATTTTGTTCGATACGTTCGACTAAACGTTTTTTTTTTAAATCCCAAAAATTTGTGCCATTGCAGCAAGAAGTTTTCTAGAAAGTCTCTTCGGAAACTAATTTTTGTCGTTGCAATCGTTAATTTTGCTGACGATTCCGTTAGAAACTGCCAAAATAACGAAGATTTTGAAATTATCCAAAAATATTTGGTTCACCGTGTTCAACAAAATATCAACGATTTTTAACAAAATTTCTTTTCCAGTGTCAATTCTCTGTGCAATTTTAAAAATCGTAACAATTTTCGTACCGATTTTGTGTTTTAATCAAAATAAAGAATGAATTGCCAGACTAGGAGTCCGGAAATGCATGCAGAAGTATTTGAAATTTCATGACGACGTGAAAACAAGAAAATAAAGAATTGTGCTTCCGTGGAAAGATCGGAAAAGCTCCAATAAATATTTACAGGATATAAAGCCGAAGAATAAAAAATCAATCTGTAAGTCGTTAGGAGTTTTTGCTCTAAAGAGAAAACACGATTTTGTGTCTCACTCGCGATCGATCTATTGTAAAGTCTTTTTATAATATTTACAAGTTGAAGACTTTTCCCTTCCTTCTGTATGAATACATCCATACATATTTTTCTCCATCGAATAAGTATCCTCCTTTTCGTCTTCCGAGGCCATCGAGCCCGAACGTGTTCGCTCAAGTAATCGGATGTTAAAAATTCGGCGTAGTTTCAGCTCGAAATATCGCGAAGAATAAATAAGTCGTAAAAAAATAGTTGTTTGTAGATTTTTCGAGATTGAACGATTCATTGAAGAAACGCCATGGAAACAAAGATTTGTTTACTTTTTCAGGACATAGCGTTGTTAACTTGCTGGCGGTGTCGATTAGCCAAGTAACGAGTGTACAGTCGGCGAGAGTTGCTCTTGTCGCTGCTCCGCTTAAACTTTACTCTTTTTCAATGCCTCTTGGGTACTTGAATGTTGAGTATACATGTACACGTTTATTCCAGTGAATGGGGGAGGGGAGAGGGTACAAAACACCAATCTCCCCCAATGATCTTTTCGAGCCTTGGGGAGCAGTCGGTGAAGCCTATTCGTTGGGCATACCGCGCCTGTTTCTCCTCTCTCGTAGTAGGTGAACCAAGAGAAAAGCAGCAGCAGCAAGTGAACAGTTGGTGAGAGAACTCGGTAAAAGGCACGAACAGAAACGATGATCTCTTATCGTTATTTCCTCTCTTCTTCTGCTTCTATTTTCCTTCCTCCTTTTATCTCTCTTTCTCTGCTCCTTTTACAGGCCCAACCATTCTAGGGCTTCACTCTCCTGGCACTCTTCGCGAGAGCTACCGTTTTCAGATTAGCATCTTTTATATGCTTAGCACACATGTAGCACAAAAGCTTTCCTGCTTCACCATCTCTTTTCGACTTGTATAACATCTCTTTCCTCTTGCTCTTACACGTATGAATATTTCACGCAGTACTTGTTCAAGAAACATCCCGCGTTGGTGGGGAGAGGCTTCCGCAGAGCGTTCGTTAACCTGAACTTGCATATCGTGCATTTTGGTGAATCCCTATGCACGTGGATCTGCGCGAAAGGTATGAGAAAGTGAAGGCGGGAAAAACTTTTGTTTTTTTAGAAATTTTGGAAACGAGTAGGTTCCCAAAATGGATGAGCATTCAACGTGACAGTCCGTCAGGTTTTTTCTTACGTTCACTGGAAATGTAATTTTGTTCAAAAATTGTCGATCGTTTGTTGAATACTAAATATTTTTGGATAATTTCAAAATTTTCGTTATTTTCGCAGTATATTTAGTTTCTAACGGAATTGTCAGCGAAATTTACGATTCGAACGACCAAAATTTGATTCCGAAGAGATTTTCTAGAATATTTCTTGCTGCAATGACACAAATTTTGGGATTTTTCATTAAAACCGTTTAGTCGAACGTATCGAACTAAATATCGATCTTTTCCGAGAAAATTTTCTTTTCAGTGTTCGAGAGCAAAGCCAATCGGTACTTTTGCACATGAGCTTTTATGCATCAATGCTACTCCTTCAAATGCTCGTTTTCCTCTTTGTTCATGCTCGCATGGTAGAAAGAAGAGAGATCGGAGCTTTTGGCATAGAGATAAACAGCATCAGGTTGGAGTCGGCACACGATGTCCGAGAGATGAGAATGCGAGGAAAACGGGCGAGGCAAGAGCCATACGAGAAAAGGTAGGAACTTGCTGCTGCGTGCTTTTGATTTTATCTCCCCAATTCGCTTCGGATATGAGGCTCTCTCTGCTCTCCTCTGAAAGGTGATTCAGCGTGAGCACCATTGCCATATAATGCTTTTGCAGTGGAGTACTTTCATTGGAACATATTCACTTTTGCTTCTCCACTCACCATAAAGCCGTAACTTCCATAATTCTCATGGGGTACATCACCGCAGTTACGCCTTCTCTATTTCACACCATAACTTGTTACCTCTATGGGCTCAGCGTCCACATTGACTTTGAAAATTTGCGGAAGTTAGAGCAGCGTCGACGCGCTTTTTTTGAAAATTTCAAAATGCCGTAGAATTCGTATTTTTCTAGCAATTCTAACAAAATTCTCAGAGACTGAAGAGCTTCTATAGATTAACATGTGTGCAAAACGGGAGCCTTGTAGCTCAAACCGTTCTCGAGTTATGAACGTTTGAACTTTACAGTGTCAGAACACACACACACACACATCCGAACATTTTTTCTAGATATGATTTTTCGATGTTTTGGGACATTTTAAGCACATTGACATTGATAACTGAAAAAAAAAATTCTATGTCTTCACAAATACTTTTGAAGTCTCGTCCAAGTCTTTTGGTTTCCAATTACTGGAAGTTTTATCGCCGTGATGATTAATGGTTTTATCGGCATTGCTCCAGCGGTCGTTACGAGTCGAATTTTCCGAACAGGCGTGGCCGGAATATTCCATGCTGAGCACAAAATTGCTTCAATAAAAAGAACTGTTGAATGATCTCAATAGCTTGATCGGAGAGACTCACTGAATTCTGCAGTCATACGATAGTTTCAATTAATAAGAAGAGAACTAATGGTGCAATTACTTTAGAGTCCTCAGTACAACGTGTATGATCAACGAGTAGTGCATCGTTCGAATAAATCAAGAAATCATTGATGGCTTAGCCAGGAGGATGGTTATTTACGACCACCGTGTCCAGAGGGTCACGCTTATATAAATTATAGAGAATAATGACGTCGCGTCTAGTGTCTCTCATATGAAAATAGAAGCGGGCGAATAAACCGCAAACAATCTATCTTGATGTCGTCTGCGTTTGAGATTGCAGACGCGCGGCGCTATATCGTTTGATTATGGCGACGATAAGACGGCACACTGTGCCCACGGAGACCGCGCACATATATCCGCATTCACTGATTCTGTCTGTACTCGTGGCTCCATGTGTTCTAACAAGACATATGCACAACACATTTATAATTTTATACATCCACAAAAGCATTTTGCATTGGAGTGCCTATGAGCGCAGATTATAATGAAACTTCAATGTCTGCATTATAATACTGAGGGCATTATGTAATCACTAAGTGATGCAGAAGCGTCCGAAATGCTTTTGCGATATACGCGTCTCGTACTTTATCCATGGGGATAACATATTAATTTAAATTTTACCTTTGCGATCCTTTTTCAGTCTCGCGGACGAAGATCCTTATTTATTCTATTGATGCTTCCCGGAGCGGCGAATTGGAGAACTAGGAATGTTAGTCTCTCAGGTATATAGGGATGAGCAATGGAACGAGACGAATTGATTCAATAATAATGACGTTACGACGAGGCGACAGACGAGACATGGTGTCGTTTCGCATATCCACTTTGTATACGTATGTGTATAGGAGAGCGAATGTAGGAAAGGGCATTTTATCCGCGATCCTACAATGCCGTTTCCCTGGGTAAATGTCATTATGGCGTAGGATTATGTAAATTTTCTCGTTATCCATTTCGCGGGGGTTGCAGCGTGCTGCGGACAACGCTCGTCGTGAGGAAACCAAGAGGGCGCTTCGTTCGCTGCTTACACACCTAACCTAGTTCGACTCTTCGCTTTCTCTCTCTCTCTCTCTCTCTCTGTCACTCGGTCTCTGTGCTGTTACGTATAGTTACTTCGGGCCGCACCGATGCACTCGAGCACGAGCAAGAGCCACGTGAAAACTTGGCCTGTTCTTGCTCTGTCTCATCCGCGTGGCATTTTGGTCCAGCGGATAAAATCCTCAACAGAATCTTTTGTCAGATATCGCGTAACATGAAAAAGGTATAGTTAAAACATGATATACATATTTTCTTCGCTCGTCTACTATTTCCAAGCGAAATATCGTGAAAGTCGAAAGCGAACAAGCTCCATTAATCATTCTCGTCAATGGTGCGCGAGAGATAGAGGCTTATCTCTCGCTTTTCTACGTCGTAAATTAGGGGGTTTAACGCTTCGATGAATTTATACAGGAGTAACCAATTAGTTTCAACCCCGATTTTTCTAAGAGCCGAGAGCAGGCATTACTTTTTCTTTTTCATTATTTTTCTTCCCCAGCGTTAAGGACGTTGTATGGCGACGGTAAAATCTACATTTTTGCTTTCAGTTTTTCTTACATACTAAATTGTTTCCGAGCCCAAGTTCATTTAAAAAAGTTGTTACCAATTGACTAAAGAACAACATACTCTAAATTCAAGATTTTCCGAGGTAATCCGTATTTTTTATATGATAAACAAAATTTCGAAAAAAATTTACGACCGATTTTTTTGAAAAACTAAATAAAGCTTCTTCGATGTTACATAAAAATGTATGCAAAGTTTTAAGAGGCTTCACCATTTAGAAATCGAAATATTTAATGTTGAAAATTGCAACTTTTAACACACGCTCTTATGAGAAACTACTGAAAATTGTGCGAGCTATTAGATATCACTGTACGCTTTGTGTGGTATAAATTTGAAGGAATTCTATCCGTAGAAAATTTTGCATACAATGTCCTTAAGTTGACTAATTTGATTAATATTCTTCGATACCAAGTTTTAATAAAATTAGCTGCTGTTTTTCTTGCTGACGTTGACACGTAAAGTTCTCGCTTCGGGATAAGATTAAAGTTTCACTTAACAAAGTGAATTTTAAAAAATGGTGTCTCCAAATGAGCGGAATTGATGAATCACGCACCGCACGAGATATTAACCGAAAATATCGTTCCCTTAGTTGAGACCGTCGAGATTTAATTCCCCGTTTAATTTATGGCGTCCGGGTCTTTGGAGCACGATCGTCATGCTGCATCTTGTCCTATGGAATGCATCTCCGTTCCATCGGCTCGACCTCAGACGAATTTACCAACTCGTTGATGTGAACAACAAAAGTCTACCCGAGGAACGAGGTCGAGATTGCACTCTCGCTCGGTGATTAATTTATGTGATCGTCCACGTCATTGAAAAATCAGGAGAGAAAATATCACCGCAGTCCGAGCAGAGAGGAAAATAAATTCGTCGGTTATTCCGTGTCATTGACATCACGACGGTGTGGAAAAAATATTCGAAATTTCCATCGGTCCAACTGGAGAAACATTCAGCAATACGCCAGCGCACGAATCGTACGATTTTCAAGTTTGCGTCGTTGGAATGCAACGAAATTCGATTTTTCCTTGAGCAGATTTCAAGATTCTCATCAAAAACTTAGTCAGGACGATGGACCGATTTTTTTTTAGGATCCAAATACAAAATCGGTACGAAAATTGTCATGGTTTTTGAAATTGAACAAACAACGAATAGAAAAAGAAGAAAAAATATAAAATTCATAATTTTTCAAATCCACTCAAAATTTTTTTATGATAATTCAATAAATTAAATGGCAGTAAAAAAAAATTCATTCCATTCCACACTTTCAATATGCACATAATGAATGGAGAAAGATTAATGAAATTTAAACTCTACAAGATTGAGTCTGTACAAATCTGAATTATTAATCCATACGAAACTTTGAATGCATATTCAAATGTTTGAAGATTGAAAATCAGTGCAGAAATTGATGAGAAATGTGCAACGGACCCGAGCTGACATTGCCTTATGAAATAGTACCAATATTCGTTTTTCAATTGAATAAAATGATTCATGACGTCGCAGAAGCAATTTGAATAAAAATCACTGTCTCTTGTGCAAACGACCATCTCGCATAACCGTATACGTATGTGTAAGAAATTCAGTGGTCTTTCCAGAAAGGAGTTCACGAATCATCGAACAGGTCTTTGCGAGTAACCGAGACGATACTCACACAGGGATCCTTTGTATATAAATTCGAGAAGAGCTCGTCCAATCCGTTGGCCCATAAATCTTCTAGTTGTTCGAAGCTCGCGGACGAAGAAGTTTCGACGCGTTTAAACTGTAATTAAGCCCCGGGTGGCATGAAGAGAAAGAAAGAGAAAAAGAGAAGGAGATCGACCCACGAAATGAACCCAGATTCAGAATGTGTGGCAGTTGCAAATGCATACCAATAAATTCGACCACGTAAGAGTGTAGAATCGCGAACGTAAACGAAGTAATAAAGCTGAAAGTTCGCAACGTTGGAATACAACGAAAAAATATTTATATTTATTGATGATTTGTTGAATTTTACAAATGATCCAAATTTTTGGAGCTTGTATAGTTGTTGGGTCGGAAAAATCGATCGTTTTATCATCTTAATAACATTCTACATTTTAATAAAGAGTTTTGACCCAAAAAAAAAGAATTTCGTTGCATTCCAACGATGCAAACTTCAAGGTCATAGCGAAGAACGCTGCGTTTGAACTCTGCGCGATGTTTCTGCTTATTGGGCTTTGTGATAAAATCAAAGAAAAACAAGTCAATTTGTTTCCTTCATATTTGAGTTTTATTTTAAATTGAAAAAATTCATTGGCAGACGAATATTCTTCGACGGAGCTTGATGACGTGATTATATTATGGTGCACAAGGTCCCCATGACATACGGGGCGTGTTGCTGCCTACTGCCATAACATAATCGAATGGAAGGAGCAGTGAAATGCACAGCAATCTTTTCTCTCTCATCCCTCCTTTTCCCTTCCATTGAATCTGATAATATTGCGATGATGAGGACGTCGACAACGAGAACGTGTCGCATGCGGGACACAGGATTCGAGCCTCCAATCAAGCCAGCATTCAATGTGCTTGTTACGATTGCGAGCATGCAGTTGTAAGTTGATCTACACGAATGATAAATACGAGGATGAAGTATGGACCAAGAATGAGTAGAAGCTTCGAAAATGCACTTTGCATTACACGTTGCAATGGAAGGTGCGACGGAGTACGTTGATATGAAGCTCACGCGATTTTGGTGAAACTTAATGACCCGGAAGTGTAATTATTCATGATATTTATTCGAACCGACATTGACGTTATTAGAATGAGAGATAATTGACAATAACCTTGTTCCTCGGTGTTTCCGATCCTTGACAGAGTCGGTGACAAGCAGATAATACAAATCGATTTTTTTTTCTTGCCGCAGGGCCAAAAATCATCGAAAAATATGAGCGTGCAGTTTTTTTTTCGAAATTTTTAAACTGAAAATAAAATTTTGTTGGAAAATATCGATATTTTGTTCGATACGTTCGACTAAACGTTTTTTTTTCAATAATCCCAAAAATTGTGTCATTGCAGCAAGAAATATTCTAGAAAGTCTCTTCGGAAGCTAATTTTTGTCGTTCCAATCGTAAATTTTGCTGACAATTCCGTTGGAAACTAAAAATACTGCCAAATTAACGAAAATTTTGAAATTATTCAAAAAATATTTAATTTACCGTGTTGAAAAAAATATCGACGATTTTTAACAAAATTTCATTTCCAGTGTACAAACGGAATGGATCGATCGAGGGATTCAATCATTTTGCCACGTCAAATCAAGCTCTCGATTTCGATCCATCAACTATTTCAAAATTCACAGCATCTCTCGTGTAACAGAAAAATAAAAGTTAAAAAGAACTTGACAGCGAGACAGAGAGAGAGAGAGAGAGAGAGAGAGAGAGAGAAAGTCATCGCGTAATTCGATAATCGACACGAACGATTCGTTGCCACTCACAACAGGAAGATTGCTGACAGACACGATAATTTCAAGGGTAGAAAAAATGGCGTGAAAATGACAGGCACAGGGGAGACAAGGGAGGGGGAGGAGGTGATCGGTCCCACGCAGAATCATAACGGTGACACGGTAGGTAACGTGTGATGGAAGGAAAATGCCGTTGGACAAAGGGTAACGGACACCCGCATGTCAATACTGCATGTCGCTGTGACAGTGAAACGTCGATATATCGTATGTCTGTCGTGTTGCGAGTCTTTTTTTTTTTTTCCATTTTGTCATAATATAAAAATCCTCGTTTCTTTTATCTTTTAAAATTCGTTGTACAGATTACTCTTCCTTTTTCGCTGGAACGCATCAGTTACGAGTTCTCAAAGGGATGAATCATTTTACCGGCCCCTGGCCTTCCATGGTCGCCAGGGGTCAAAATGACCCCAGGCACAGCTTCGAGTCAGAGTTACTAAAAGTTATTGGCGGCCGAGACAGTCGGCAATCCTCTCCGAAGGTGCTTTGGGGTGGCGAAAGAAATTTTTTACACATATTGCCTCCTTGCTCATTTTTTTTCGTCATTTTGAAAATTGGATAAACATTTTTTGAAAAGTTGGGGCACCACTTTGTCCATCGGAAGTTTAAAATTTTTCCGCACGTACGAGCCTCCGCCTATATACGTATTATCGTTCCTTATGGTGTTACATGGTGTTACATTTTATTTTACGAATACCCAATGCTATTTCGCCACCCTCTTCCTCTTTTTTTTTTCTATTTTGAAGCCAGACTCTTACGAAGACGAAAATATATACCGTCTACACGATATATTCCACAACGAAACCCTTCGCTGGCCATGCACAGTCGCCGAACTCTAGTCCCTTCCCACAGGGAGGGTAAAAGCTGCTACGGATAATTCTGTTTTAGTTTCGCATTACATCGCAATGCATATACCGCCTCGACTCGAGGGGGTGGCCGAGAGCTACGTGCAGCATGGCGTATACATGGAGAACGAAAGGGCGGAGTAACTTGCGAGGGATTCGAATTGTGCGGGGGCATTTTCTTCACCCCATAGACCCAGGGCTACGTGCACGTGTAGTGTGCACACTTCTCGATCCTCTTCCGATACGTTTTTCGCTCTTTTTTCATCCGCCTCTCTTCTTCCTCACTTTTTTCTTCTCTTTTCAACATTTTTTGCCTCCTTTCTTATCCTTATCACGCGATTCTACTTGTGCATCAAAAGCAACCCCTCGAGGCTCTCCTCCTGCTGCTTTCTCTTCAACTTTTCTTTTCACTTGTTACAAGAGTTGAGGAGCAGCAGCAACTCGCCGGAACAGAGACGAAAAGAGAGTCTATGTCCGTGTGTGTGCGAGAAAGGGAGAAAGAGAGAAGCAACGAGAGTAAGAATTTGACTAATGCAATCTCGCATGCTAAGAAGCCACTTTCCTGCAGGACTTCCATTGTCTACGACGAAAGCTCGCCTTCGTAGCAGTTTCAACCCTCGCACGTCGACATTGCCCTAGGCTTCCTATAAAGCCAGTGTGAGATAAAAAGAGAAGATTCTGAATCTAATGCCGAAATTCGAGCGCTGATGGCCATTGTGTAAAGAGAAACTAAATCTTCATTCTCTCGAGCGTTTTCCAACATTGAATATTTTATAATGGACCTCCGTTGAGTGAAGTTAATTGTTGAGAGTCCAAATAATTTTCAACATCATTGAGCGCGGGAAACTCTTCACCTGGAATTTGTTTATGGGATTATTTATGGGGTGGCCCAGGGTGCATAATACAATTCAAAGTTTTGATGACGTTTTTCCTTTGCTCTCGTCTTACGTACTGAACACTTTCGGATTAAGCAAAAAAAAAAAACCAAACAAAAGAAATGGGAATTTTTTATTGTCATTGTGACTGAAAACAAAATTTTGTTGCAAAAGATCGATATTTTGTTCGATACGTTCGACTAATCGTTTTTTTTTTTTTAATAATCCCAAAAATTGTGCCATTGCAGTAAGAAATTTTGGAGAAAGTCTCTTTGGAAGCTAATTTTTGTCGTTTCGATCGTAAATTTTGCTAACGATTCTGTTAGAAACCAAATACACTGCCAAAATAACGAAAATTTTTAAATTATCCAAAAATATTTAGTTTACCGTATTCAACAAAATATCGAGGATTTTTAACAAAATTTCATTTCCAGTGTCTGGAAATTCGATATGAAAATATTTGGTTTTCGCGAATCGTACGACGTCGAACGTTTATGCGATATGCTTCCCTTTTCTTTTGCGAGTGTGAGATTCTCGCGTAAGCTCCACTACTCGCTACTCGTGTCTCTTTTGGTCTTCAGGCGTAAACCGCTGTTCTGCGTCCTGCTCCGCGGGCTCGTGTCCGCATACAGTTCGCTCTGGGATTCTGTTTTGCTAGGATTTGCACACAAAGTTGAGGGAAGACGGTTTATGCTAACGTGGATTCTACATTGCAGCAGCAAAAGATGAAAACTTTTGCAGACCGTCGTCAAATTATACGGGGATTAAAGTTCCGTTTTATTTAACGCAAAGTCATTATGATTCTTGTGCGAAATGGATCTGGGCACGTTAAAACACTGGGTTCTCGTAAGTGTCCTAAATTTTTCAACATTTTTTTCATTCAGATTCGTAATCGGAAATACCGGAGCCAAACGGAGGTGAAGATTCGAAAACTGAAAATTAAATTTTGTTAAAAATGGTCGATATTTTGTTGAACACGGTAAACTAAATATTTTTGAATAATTTCAAAATTTTCATTATTTTGGCAGGAAATTTGGTTTCTAACGGAATCGTCAGCAAAATTTACGATTGGAACGACAAAAATTAGCTTCCGAAGAGACTTTCTAGAATATTTCTTGCTGCAATGACGCCATTTTTGGGATTATTCAAAAAAAACGTTTAGTCGAACGTATCGAACAAAATATCGATCTTTTCCAACAAAATTTTGTTTTCTGTGAACGATCGAGATGCCTCATCGATACTTCACCTTTAGGTTTCATTTCGAGCGTGTACGATGGCACGTGAAATCTGTGGGCACGAGATAGCGTGAAGAAAAAACGGAACAGAGAAAGAAAAGGAGAGTGAGAGGGGGGGGGGAGCAGAAGAGCAAGGGTAAAGTCATTGGGCGCGTGAGTGCGGACGAAGGGTTCGTCGCTTCTGTGCAGAAGACTGATTTACAATACCCTCTGGCTTTCGCTGGCCAATTTGTCAGGGATGTCTACCCACGTTTACTTTAATTAAAATCCTTTGCCTTCTTCTCGACTCTCATTTTAACACTGCACTCTTCTCTCTTCGAAACGTGACTGTGTCTCGTTTGGAGTTCATTCATATATATATCCAAATAATTCGAGCAGAGTCTGATTTCTGGCACCGTCCATTTTTATCATTCCCGTTGGTGGTCCCCAGTTGGGACGCGAAAAAAAATTGGCTGTCGAGATTCGGACGAATATTAAAGAAATCTGAATTTTCCACAATACTGACTGCACGAGGCGACGATCGAAACGTTTTCTTCAATCGTTACAGTCCACTCTTCTGATTTTCGAAATATTTCGGAAAAAAAAAATGAAAAACAAAAAAAAACAAACACGAAAAATACATTTTTCTATTAATTGTTTGTTCAATTTCAAAAATCATGACAATTTCATTTGAGTTGAGTTAACGAACAAGCTTTGTCGATATTCTCTCATAATGTAACGAGAGTAGAAATTCGAGCCAAACTTTTAAACAATTAAATATTGTACGTGTATAACGCGAGGACGAAGGATCGACAATCATTACACGGTTGGTGCATGGCAGTCTCTCGAAAATATAGGCTACGGAACACCAGTTATTTCGTAAATCCGTATTACTCTCCTCAGAAACAGAGAATCGATCCTTTAATTAGGAGAGTGATCGATGATACGTCTCTGCATCACCGCCTCTTTAGCTTTTCGCAGTCAGACCCATAAATCGACTTGCATTAATTGGCGTTGTTACTTCTGAACGTAAAACTTAACGATAAATACATGAGCTGACTCGCCACTCCGTTATTTCCGTTTTTACATTTGCAGTAACGCGGTTTCAACATTGAATGAGAAAATAAAAATTAAATCAAGCACTCGAAGCGATTAAGGACGTTGTGTGCAAAATTTTCTATCGATAGAATTCCTTTAAATTTGCACCACACTAAGAGCACAGTGGTGACTAATGGCTCGTGCAATTTTAAGAGGTTTCGCCATGTAGCAGTCGAGATATTTATTTATAAAAATCACAATATTCAGTAGCTTCTCGAAAGAGCGTGTGTTGCAATTTTCAACATTAAATATTTCGATTTCTAAATGGTGAAGCCTCTCAAAACTTTGCACACACTTTTATGTAACATCGAAGAAGCTTTATTTAGTTTTTCTAAAAAATCGGTCGTAAAAATTCTCCAAATTTTGTTTATCACATAAAAAATACCTCGGAGAATCTTGGATTTAGAGTATGTTGTTCTTTGGTCAATTGGTAACAACTTTTTCTAATGAACTTTGGCTCGCAAACCATTTTGTATGTAAGAAAAACTGAAAAAAAAAAATGTGGATTTGAGCGTCGCTATGCAACGTCCTTAAATATGATGAAATGAAAGGAAAGAGACACGCCGTGATTTTTTGCTGGGTCGACGAAGTTTCATGACACGGTTATTAACGAGATAATTACGCTGTCGATCTGGTAAGAAGTGAATTATTCTTTCACAGACTTCTACCGTCCTCAATATATTTTTACAACTGCGAACACGTTAATTTTAACTCTCCTCGGATTATGCGGGTCTTTCAGACTTTCAGACGTATTTGGTTCATAAAAAATGTGAAAACAATTCTGGAATACTCTCCATTGATTCTATTTTGTAAGCTCAAAGTTTTTTCTGCTCCAAATACGTGAGATACAAGTCTCAGGACGAAAAGGACTTTCCGGGCCGTCATAAAAAATCACACCATCCGCGAAGGATCAAGATTTATTATTAATAATGAAGATTATTTCTATTCAAACAATTCAACCGTTGTATTAGCTCGCTCGTTTAGCTCGAAGAAGCCCAGGATTAATATCATTTGGCGATATGTGTACGAAGCTTTCGCGACGAAAGGGAAACGATCTATTCACCCTCATCACATCCCGCTCGCCTGAATCTACTCGACGATCGTCCCAGTGGGAACCTATTTCTCGAATCAACATATACCGACATTTCTCTCTTAAATATATGTGTATATGCGTTTGCCAGGGCGATTGTAGCCGCAGGATATATCCTTTCACTATTCTCGAGGGTTGGCAGCAGGGAGATGGATCTTGGTCGCATAATGTTCGAGTGACGCATAGGTAGTCTGCATAACTGCAGTCCCATAGCGATTTACTCGTCTGCGGACACAGTGAGCGAGGGATGCGAGCGAGGAAAAAGGATATTGTAGTGATGCTTGGGTTTTCTGAGCCGGCGACGTCGAGTCGCCACATGGAGAGCGCTGGGTTCGGTGCTGACGCTCTCGTCCATCAGCATCTACACATGCACTGCTCCCAACCTCGTTTGCCTCCCCCGTCATCCGCGAAAGCGTAGCTAGGGTCGCGGACATCTCTCTGCGTCTTGTACATCCAACGCACTCCCCTGCTAGCAGCGTGAAAGACGTCGGATTTTAATTCACCAGCATCCCCTTTCACTCGCGTTCACGCATCCTCCGCGTGTGAAAAGCGAGCTCATCCAGCACCCTCTTCGTTTATTTCTCTATTTCTCATCCTCGGGCATTAAGGACGTTCTATGGCGACGGTAAAATCCAAATGTTTGTTTTCAGCTTTTTCTTACATACAAAATGCTTTGCGAGCCTAAATTCATTTTAAAAAGTTGTTACAAATTGACTAAAGAACAACATACTCTAAATTCAAGATTCTCCGAGGTAATCTGTATTTTTTATATGATAAACTAAATTTCGAAAAAAATGTACGATCGATTTTTTTGAAAAACTAAATAAAGCTTCTTCGATGTTACGTTAAAGTGTATGCAAAGTTTTAAGAGGCTTCACCATTTAGAAATGGAAATATTTAATGTTGAAAATTGCAACTTTTAACACACGCTCTTATGAGAAACTACTGAAAATTGTGATTTTTATAAATAAATATCTCGACTTCTATATGGTGAAAGCGAATTTAAAGGAATTCTATCGATAGAAAATTTTGCATACAACGTTCTTAATTATGCCCAAACGGCAAAAACCAACACATTTTTTTTCTGCTCCCAAAATGACAATTTTCTCATTTAAATTTTCGATTTTTCCTCAATCACCAGCTGGAACGAGTTTCTCATTTCTTACGATGGTTTATGTCTGTTTTATATTATACTTCCTCCGATGAAAAGGTCACGGCATTTCATTGCTATTGTAATTTCGTCCACAATTTTATTACGCACGTTAAGTTTGAATTTAGCGTCGAACTAATCAAAAAGTTCTCGTTGACGTAACGAGCACGAACGTTATAACATATTTAATGCGCTGTAAAGTTTGCTGTAACTTTGTGCCTCATCGAATGCGCTGAAAGGCCATTATTTTTTCTTAAGCTCTCGCGCTTGGACCGTTAATCAACTAGGACGAAATAACGTGAAAGGTCTTCGTGTAAACTTCATACTCAACATATACAGCCCTTGAATCATATCGTCAATGAAAAATTTAGCAATTGATTGCTTTTTGTAATGAAGAAACGTGTAATTTTCGTAATTATGAATCTCTCGTGTAGTTTCTTCAAATAACGACATTTTTTTTAAATGAATTCAAGCTGAATCTTTTTTTTGTGTGATTCAGTGATAGCCGAGCTCGTACTTTCTCTGCGAAAGACAAAACATCCAAAAGAATTCTCTTTAAATCGACGCGTCACTTAATTTTCACCCTCACGCACCCTCCTTCTTAATCCAATTCCCTCTTTCGCTCTCCACAATCAAAAGAACGAAGATTCACAGAGGAGAATCCATTTGGGTTGAAAAAAAATAAAAAAATTAAAAGAAACATGTTCCCGAACATTTGGAGGGCCCCGAGCTCTTTTCTTGTACTTTCTGCTCTCTCTCTCTCTCTCTTCCTCCCTCCCTGTTTCGCCAAGAATTCCATTTAATGGGTGGCCCTCGACGCGAACAGAGAAACGACAGAGTCGATGCAGCTTCCTTTAGTCTCTCAGTGCGTCCGAGCAAACTTCTACATCAGTGCAAGAAATTTTGCATTAATTCTTACAATACGGTTGTCTAGCGTTTGAGAGAGAGTGCGTTCACTTTTGCAGAAGGGATTCAAGGCACTCGTCGTAATTCACTGAATCATTCAAGTGCCGTCAGTGAAATCTTTCTGTATTTATATTACGACCATACTTTGTACGTTTTGTCCATACAGGTAGTTTCACGATGAGAAACGAGTAAAAGAAAAAAAAGACGAAAATATATTGACCGAAAAATCTTACGTTCCTGAACTTTTAGTAAATCAGAAAATTTCAAACTCTATAGCAAGTCCCATGAATCTTTAAATATAATATTAAAAATGCTTAAAAGTCCATTATCGTGATTTTGAGAGCCACGCCGGAAGCTCTACTAAAAAAATTGAAGATCGCAGCCATTGCGAACGAAATTTCTTCTCTGAAAAAGCGTCGAAAATGGAATGATAATTAATTAACAAAACGAATATACGAAATATCGAAGCGTCGTAAGGCTTTTTCTACACTGCAAATAAAATTTCGTTAAAAATCGTCGATATTTTGTTGATCACGGAAAAGTCAAAATTTTCGTGAATTTCTTTCGGTATATTCGTTAATAAGGAATAGACTTTCCTTCTTTAACAATAAATATTCTTATTTCTTGCCGCGATGACACAATTTTTGGGATAATTGAAAAAAACGTTTAGTATCGAACAAAATATCGATCTTTTCCAACAAAATTTTCTTCCCAGTGATGTGGAAAAGCCCATGGCTGGACTTTTCCATCTTTATACACGTCGGTCTCGTCCCGTTTAATAAATCACAAAGATTTTATACGTTTGCTAGTCCTGCGGAGATGTATATAATACATGCAAATATAACGAGAAAAGTTGGAGTATTTATTCATCGCCAGGAGTATATTTGCAGCGTGTAGAAGGGGCTAGAGCTTTTTGCCTCGGTTGGTACTTTATTCCCATGGCTTAGACGATCCTCAGCCAAGACTCGTGTACATATATATACACTACCTTTATATATATACTCTACGTTTCGTAATCCTTCATTCTATATCTCCCAACAATATATTCTGCCACCATAAACAATTTACAACAGAGTGCACTTGCGCATACTGTATTATTGTTGAATAAATAGATTTTCTATATGTTTATATATCTATAGATTGAGTCTCATGAATAACAAAGCACGTGCCTCTATCTGTTACTAAATAATTATATATAATATTACACCTCGCATATCGTACGTCATTTCGTCACGTTCTCCGCTAATCTGAATCGCCACGAACTCCACCAACCAGAATCTATATGTACAGCTGGGCGTCCTATGTACGTGATCAAGTTGCGGAGTGCCTGAGTTGACCGAATGGAAAATGGCCAAGTCACGATACGTATATACTTGTGACTTGTGTATTTTATATCGAATACGAATTCGTATAATCAGCCCGCAGTATCCAGAGGGATGTATGTAAACTTTGTGTTATATGCTTTGGATCTATACCACGCATTCGGTTTCAAAAGTAATAAAACATCCGGAGTGTATCGCGTGAAATATCGTTCTCTGGAGTTTCCTGCGTCCGATGTGCACGGTATTCGCTCTCATGTGTGCATCCATCGAAGGATAAGTAATAAGATATGTGATGAGTTTCTTGCGATCGATTGTGGAGTTCGCCTCGTTGGAATGCAACGAAAAATCATTTTTTTTTTTTTTTTATAGCAGAGCATAAAATTTTGATACGGTATTTGTCAACGATGATGGGAAAGTCTTCTTTGTCATTTGGGAACTGAATTTACTAGAAAAATTGAGACGAGTTAATTAATTATCAAAATAATGAATTAATTAACTGACGGTAACGGATCAATTGTCATTAAAGCAATCGCAATTTTTTTTGGGTGCTTCCATTTTCGATAAATGTAATCGTGTCTTTTGAAAAGTTTGAATGGAATATCTACCGAACGATGTGTGACGCGATGCAATGATTTCTAAAGTAACGAATGTGCGTTTCGTCATTTTTTATCGAACATTTCGTCATGAATATGCAGTCGATCGATTTCACGTGTCCTGGGGTTTGTCGGAATAGATATTCTTTTCACAAGGGTATTATAGAGTAATCTAACGACTGATAGTGATGCCATGCGAATTCGTCTTGCCCAGAGTGCTCGCGTTCACGCGGATTTTCCCTCTTCATCCCCGGGGGGCTTCTCTTTTCGCGCCAAGTTAATAATCATAGGGGTTCGCGTGTCCTGGACATTTTGCGCTTCACATGCAAATCGGACAATCATGCATGATACTGCAGAGAGAATCCGAGCTCGTGCTGTACTAAATTATAAACGTACCTGTGTGTGTGTGTATGTGTGTGTGAATTTGTCCAAATAGTTCGCTGTCTATTTGACTCTCTCTCTCTTTTCTCCACTCTTCCAATTCGTCTGGACAGAATGCATCACGGGCATAGCTAGTTTAATTAGATTACCCGCGTCTCTCCCAACAGTTTGTTTCTCTCTCTGTCGTCGTCCTGCGATTTCGAAAGCATCCCTCTGTCTCTCGAGTTCTCTCATTATTCTCTTTTTCTTTCGCAGTCACCCTCGGTCCATTCACCCGTGGGTTCCACGAGAGCAGGCTTGCCTGTCCACACGATTTTTCAATACTGCTCTAACAAACCTAAACGGACATCGCCATGTATGCCAAGTGAGAGGAAAAGTTTCGCGGTAGCGACAAGTTTCTTTTTTTCTCCAAATAAGATTTCGCTCTTTTTTGTTTATTTTTTATTTCGATTCGAGTTTAATTTTTGTCTGTCTAAAGAATTTCTCTGTTTTACACGAAAAGAGCAAGCGAAAGGCCATCAAATAATGTGAAAAGTATACGCGCCAATAAAAAAAAAAGTTTGGCTTGTTATTCTTGTCACTATTATTTTGGAATTATTGTTGTTATTCTCAAAAGGTGCACTGGAAATGAAATTTTGTTAAAAATCGTCGATATTTTGTTGAACACGGTAAACTAAATGTTTTTTGATAATTTTAAAATTTTCGTTATTCTGGCAGCATTTTTGGTTTCTAACGGAATTGTCAGCGAAATTTACGATTGGAACGACAATTATTAGCTTCCGAAGAGACTTTCTAGAATATTTCTTGATGCAATTACACAATTTTTGGGATTTTTCTAAAAAACGTTTGGTCGTACGTATCGAAGAAAATATCGATCTTTTCCAACAAAATTTAGTTTTCAGTGTGAACTCAGCGAGCAATAGAAAACTGTCGTGAGCCTCGTAACTTGCTCGGATCTCCGAAAACACCGATATTTCTTCAGAGCGTTTTTTTCTTTTCGTCGACGGGGTTCGACGGCTTAAAAAACCGTCAGCAAAGTGGAAAGAGTGAGTGTTTGCTCAGCCTCGAGAGAAAAACACTACGTGCGATTGCCTCCCGAGTTTTTTTGCTACTTGAACATTCGACTCACGTCCTTTTAGATATTTTCATCTTAGACCCAATGTAAAACGCGCCGTAGGCTCGCCACCCGACGCTCAAACGTGTAGCTGCACTTTGAAGCAAAAATATTGCGGAGCAAATGTTTTCCAATGCTCTGGCAATTTTTCAATATTGAAAATTCTTTTTTCATAGTTTGTCCCAACAATGAAAATAGATTTCAAAGTGATGCTTGGCATGGGGAAGATATATGAGGAATTTGAATGAATAAACAACGATGGTCGATTTATCTGGAAAAATGTCACAGCTCAAAAATTTGACAGCATAATTCACGAGATTTCGGGCTGACCTATTTTTCGAGTAAAATTTTAAAACCTTTTTTTTTTTTTTTAACCTCGTGATACAAATGCATTTGAAATGTCTGAGAATCCGTAAATCCGGCGATGTCAGAACGTTCGATTATTCAATAAAACGAGATTCGAGGATCTTGCATAAAAATATTGAATAAAATTCTTGGAGACCGCGATGCTTCGTTATAACTGATCGCGTACAGTTGGCTGCATCGTGATTTACCCTCCGGTGCGTTCGGAAGGCTGGAAGGAGCGATAATACGAGGAACAGAGGGAAAGAGAAATTTAGAGGGACGAAGAAAAATGAGAGAATAGAGCCGAGACGATTTATACGTAGCTCGTTATTTTGGAAAACTCACCGAGGTGCGATTCCGTACGATCGTTTCAATTCCCTAATTCGGGAATGATGTCGCGCGTTGTGGGAATGAACAGCGAGCGATTGAGGCAGCAGGAAGTGAGGAAAAGAAAGAGTTTGAAAAGGAGGGTGAGGAAAATGGCTATTGAATTGTATGACTCGATTCGGGGGTCTGGCATACAGAGCTTTTGCAGAAAGGGAAGCATGGATGGAAAGTGGGGATTCATATTCTCTTTTGCTCTCTTTCGTTTCTTCATAACCTGGCTCGCTCCAACTGCTGTGATTTATAAAGCTCGGGGTGGTTTGTCGAACGATTCGTCCGAGGCCAGGAAGTACCACCAAATTTATCGTTCGGGCCCTTCCGAACTAGATTTTATCGTTTATCAATAACGTCCTTCCCGATATGTATAGGTACATAGTTCCAGAGTAGATACAGACAAACGATCCATACATAATCAGACAGTGTTATATGGACAGGTATACAAATAAACAACAACGACGATGAGAAATTACACTACGATGGAGGCTGAAGCTTTATATAGTTGATAAAAGTTTCCTGCCTCGGATGAAATGATGATGATTATTACGATGTTGAAGTTCGCGTCGTTGGAATGCAACGAAAACTCGTTTTTTCTTTTTTTTTTTTTTATTATAGCGCAGAGCACAAAATTTTGATACAGCATTTGTCAAAGATAATGGGAAAGTCTTCTTTGCCTTTTGGAAACTGAATTTACTAGAAAAATTGAGACGAGTTAATTAATTATCAAAATAATGAATTAATTAACTGACGGTAAAGGATCAATTATCATTAAAGCAATCGCAATTTTTTTTTGGTGCTTCCATTTTCGAAAAATGTAATCGTGTCTTTTGAAAAGTTTGAATGGAATATCTACCGAACTATGTGACGCGATGCAATGATTTCTAAAGTAATGAATGTGCATTTCGTCATTTTTTATCGAATATTTCGACATGAATATGCAGTCGATCGATTCCACGTGTCCTGGGGTTTGTCGGGATAGATATTCTTTTCAAATGGGTATTTTTGAGTAATCTAACGACTGATAGTGATGCCATGCGAATTCGCCTTGCCCGGAGCGGTGCTCGTGTTCACGCGGATTTTCCCCCTTCATCCCCGCGAGGCTTCTCTTTTCTGAAAACTGGATTAACTAAAAAAATAACGACGAGTGCATTACACTGGAAACGAAATTTTGTTAAAAATCGTCAATATTTTGTTAAACACTGTAAACTAAATATTTTTGGATAATTTCAAAATTTTCTTTGCAGTATATTTGGTTTCTAACGGAATTGTCAACGAAATTTACGATTGGACCGACAAATATTTGCTTCCGAAGAGACTTTCTAAAATATTTCTTGCTGCAATTTTTGGGATTGTTGAAAAAAACGTTTAGTCGAACGTATCGAACAAAATATCGATCTTTTCCAATAAAATTTTGTGTTCCAGTGTCGTATTCAAAATAATGAATAAAAAATATATTTTTCGTTGAATTCCAACGATGCAAACTTCGGTATCATCGTTGTATCACATTGGACGACGTGCCAAGGTTAACGGAGCTGAACTACGCCAGCTAAGACGAGCCAAGACAATTACACTCGAAGTACTAATTACTTTTAGGATTAACGTGCAGCCCAAATGGAAACGAGTTAAATTTTATGATTCATTTCCCCAGAGATGTACGTGCCGCCTCGTTCAACAAGCTTTCTTCCAATAATTCCGTTTCCACAGAAAATTCAATTTTCACTCGATTCAATTAAACGGGATGAAGATTTGAAATTATAGACCAAATGTCTGTAAAGAGGTGATGATTGTTCGTTTCGCGTTCGTATAATATGCACGAAGTAGTTTACTGAACAAGTTTCATGTGGCCTGAAAAGATAGTCAAGAGAGCAGGATACTTGCAACGCGGGAACAGAATCTGTTGCGGAAATCACTGAATTATTTAACACGGGACGTGCATCGATCATCCCTGAGTCACGCGATACGTCGCGGCATCTTTTACCTTCTCAATATGCGTTCACACGTATTTTTTAACGTCTACGTATACATCACTAAGAATGAAAAAGTTTTACGTACACGTTCGGGTACATATCAGCGTTGTACAGGAGAAGCTACCAGAGAGTCGACCTGGGGGTTCTTTGCGAGGTGTAGGAATCGTTGACCTCGATTTTAGTGCCCCAGAGAGCGCGACTCGCTTCCGCTTTTTTTTTTTTTTTCTTCTCGCTGTATCACGGCATGTGCGGGAAACGGGCAAACGGAGTGAGAAATGAAGTGTGTGATGGATACGAAAAAGTCAGGAGAGATCGAGCACGAAAATTTTCATCGAGACCCAGTGTCTAATAAAATTGCCGCGCATGTTTTTTATAACGTGGCTGCAAGTTGGCAGAGATAGTGTGAAAAAAAAAAATGAAATTTTGTTAAAACTCGTCGATATTCTGTTTTTTTGATCATTCGACCAGCAACTTTCGATAGGATATTTTTTTTCGTTGCTGAATTGTCTTGATGCTGTTAAATGGCGTGATGCGCGTATAATTGAATAAAGTTAAAGATGCACAACTCACGATTATCACTCTGGTAAACGCTTCAATTTTTCGCTCATGATTTATTCAGGAAAATCAACTCACCTGCAACAAAAAAAGAAAAATGTTGTTTTAATAATCAAGTTTTTTATAATAACATCGCAAATGTGATTCAAATGATTTTCTCTGTACGAATAATCGCAACACTGGAAATTAAATTTTTTGAAAAATCGTCGACATTTTTTTGGACACGGTAAACTAAATATTTTTTGATAATTTCAAAATTTTCGTTATTTTGGCAGTATATTTAGTTTCTAACGGAATCGTCAGCTAAATTTACGATTGGAACGACTAAAATTAGCTTCCGAAGAGACTTTCGAAAATATTTCTTGCTGCGATGACACAATTTTTGGGATTATTCAAAAATAACGTTTAGTCGAACGTATCGAACGAAATATCGATCTTTTCCAACAAAATTTCGTTTTCATTGTGTGAAAAAAAAAGGAAAACAATTTTCCCATTAAAAAATTGACTAGATTTTTTTGTACGCTTGGGAATAAAATAAAACTTTTGTTTCTTGCATGCACTGCTAGCGGCCCCTGACAAAGCGAATTAAAAGTTCATCTCGATTATGTTCGCGTCTCATTTGGCTCGCTCGAGATTTCGTTCAAAAGTCTCGACAATAGATTCAACTATGTTTCGCCACATTCATAACGTTGACGTTATAAATGTACGTTGTAGCTGGCTATGAAGCCCATCATCCTTTATGTACAGAGGATGCAAAGTCAAGTTGCAAAATTACACATACACGCGAATGAATTTTGTATTCTCCCGGAATTGTGCAATCACGTATTCCCAACTTACAGCCCACGGACACTCACACAAGAGAGCTTTATACGACACTGAGGTTCACAGCGCTGAGGTCCAACAAAAAATACGTTTTTCTATTTATTATTATAAATAATATTCGCTAGCATATATTTGTTAAACGCGCGAAGACGTTGAAGATATTTGCTAGTGTTCGATGCACTGCATCGTAAAGCTAAAAATTAAGGGTCCCTAACTGTGAATATTCGTGAAAGATTCGTGGGCCATGTGGAGGCTTTGTCAAATTGGATAATCGAGGTTCGATGCGAATGGCGGTGACTTTGTTCATGGAAGAATGAAAACCACACGAAATAACTGAGTGGCTTCGTTCCGATAATCGCGAGAAGCTGGAAAACGAGATTTATTTTTTCCTAAAAAATAAATTCCACCGCAATCTTACGAGCTCTACAAAAAATTGCATATTCATATTTCCACGACGTTGGGGAGCAGAAAATAATTGACTGATTTGTGGGCTCTTCCTGCTATTCAATTTATAGAAACCACAAGAGTGATTGAGTGAGATGAGATATTCAAGAGAATATCTACAGTCTGCGAAGTATGCCAATTTATTTTTAATGCCCTCTCGAGCGTAACGCGTTTGTGTTTTTTGTTTTGACTAGACAGCAGCAGTCCGAGGCGCTCGAACGTCTACGCACTATTCAGATCTGTGGTAGCTGCAATTTTCCCATGCATGTTCCTCCACACAAGACTCGCGATGGATCTGTCTGAATAGATTGTTGAAGAGCGGTGCAGCGGACTCTTACCGCGCCAGCAGGTAAGCGTTGCAGTAGGTAGTGCATCGGCGAAGCGGTAGTCAGTAGTTACATCGAGAGCGAGGCGCAGCAGCAGCAGCAGCCAGTCCAGCCTTGACGCGTATACGTGAGTGTATCTAACCGGTAGCAATAGCGAGAGAGTATGTTGCATCGCGTTGATATATATGCACGATGTATAAAGTATATTTTGCCCTACGGGCCATGGGGAACGCCCGGTAGAAAGTAAAATTACACGGTTACGTCTCGCGCCGTTTCAGCTTGGTTATACTCACGAGCCGTGCAAAAGCTCGGAGATCCTCGCTTACATGCTTCCTTTCGATTTGCTACTCGTCTTCGCACGGAAAATGTGTCTTGGGTTCCATTAAGGACGTTGTACGCTGTCGGTCAAATCTAAATTTTTGTATTCACTTTTTTTTTTACATACAAAATCGTTTGCGAGCCCAAGTTTATGAAAAAAAACGTTGTTGCAAATTGGCTAAAGAACAACATACTCTAAATCCAAGACTGTCCGAGGTAATCTGTATTTTTTATATAATAAACAAAATTTCGAAAAAATTTTACGAACGATTTTTTTGAAAAAGTGAATAAAGCTTCTTCGATGTTACATAAAAGTGTATGCAAAGTTTTGAGAGGCTTCATCATTTAGAAATCGAAATATTTAATGTTGAAAATTGCAACTTTTAACACACGCTCTTATGAGAAAGTACTAAAAATTGTCATTTTTATAAATAAATATCTCAACTTCTACATGGCGAAACCTCTTAAATAGGTGTATCTTTTGCATATTGTGAACTCCAATTATTCGACAACTATGTAGACGAAAAATTTGAAAAAAATAGTGTCATCGTAATTTGATGCTAAAGAATGTCATCACCAAATTTTATTAAATTCTTATCATGTTGTCGTATGTAGCCAACCTCCGATGGAGAAAATTTAGCAAACACCTTGATACTTTCGTTGCAGGGGGCGTTCGCAGGTTTGGAATCGAAAAAATTCGCCCTCGTGTGTTTCTCTGGAGAATAGAAAGACTCTGTAAAAGCAGTACCACTCAGCGTTCGAATTACCGTTTCTTCCGAGCCCGAGATACAGTTGGATTTCTTAATAAGACCATCGGCCGAAACTCCGGATATTCGCAGCGACTCAGAAGGTCCGGCACGCGATTCGATTATCCGTTGCAACTTTGGAGACGGACTAAATCTATTTTCACTACTCTCACGTGACTTTGCGCACTCTTGAAATTTGTTCACGTATATAGTGGAGGTGTATGTGTCCTTTAGGGATGGAGCAGCATTTGCAGAGGAAGGTACAGGCCTATTTGCATATTTCGACAAATTCTATTGATCAGCAGGACGCAAGAATGGAGGAGGGACTCCACAACTCGCCCTTGGTTGAAACTTCGTCCAGAAATATGAGGATTACGTTTCCGTAACGTTACGTAAGGTAATTTTTGTCGTTCCAATCGTAAATTTTGCTGACGATTCCGTTAGAAACTAAATATACTTCCAAAATAACGAAAATTTTTAAATTATCCAAAAATATTTAGTTTACCGTGTTCAACAGAATATCAACGATTTTTAACAAAATTTCATTTTCAGTGTGCAGACTGTGCTTTCATTCACTCAAACTTCTTACACTGCTGGGATTGTCCTAAAGAAATGTTGCCAATTCGGTGATTTGCGGAAATACCAGATATATTGGCATGCGAATGCATCTTCACGAGGAAACCATTGTTCATGGACCTCGAGCCAAGGTAGCCAGTGGCCTATGCCTGCGTCCTAATGCTACTGCGGCGCTCCTATATACTCTCTTCATCAGATATTTAAAAGAACACCAACCCACCAGCAGCCCCGATTAAATGCCTCGTAAGACTCGGTCTCGTGGAAAGTGCCACTAAAACTGAAACATTTCATCTCTATAGATATTCATACGTCATAGATCCTGCACAGACTTCGGGGATGATTCGATTCCCTGGCAGATCTCTCGCCAGTCGATATATCGATATATGACACGTACTTGCGAAACGGGACGAGTTCTCAGGGCTCTGAGTAAATGTACGATGAATAAGTAAGGATGAGAAGGAACAGACGAAGTTATATATATATATATATATATACGAGTCTCGATTTTACTACGAGGGAGTAAGTCTTCTTTTCTGTGCTATCTCTGGATACGTTTGGTGGAATTTCCCAATATGCGGACTACAGTAACCAGGATGTATTCGCTGGAGGGGTCTTTCGGAACGACACTTTCCCTTCGGGAAAACCGAAATGGGGTAAAACGTCGATATCTCGTAGTTGGTTCGACACTCATCTCTTCCTTTCTTATCATCGATTGGGACGAAGCATATGCTTTGTATCGAAAATTTCTTAATACGTCCTCGCGAACCCTGATACCATTCCCTGAGCTCTCTTTCCACGACCAACTTTATCTTTCCATCGTTGAACTCGCGTGGATCGCTTTTGTGCTGTGGAATAAGGGTGAGTGTTGGCAGGACGAGCAGATAAAAGTCTATGGATAAACAGTTTCATCCGCAGAAGGGAAGCAACACGTGTGTCGTAACATCCACTCCGGAATATTCAACGTTTTAATGATAATGAATTTTACGATGTTGAAGTTTGTATCATTGGAATTCAACGAAATCCTGTTTTTTTTTTTTATATTGAGATTCTGATTCAATATTTGGTCAGTACAATGGAAGGATCTTTTTTTAGGATCCCGAGAAAAAATCGGTACACTGAAAATGAAATTTTGTTAAAAACCGTCGATATTCTGTTGAACACGGTAAATGAAATATTTTTGGATGATTTCAAAATTTTAGTTATTTTGGCAGTATATTTAGTTTCTAACGGTATCGTCAACAAAATTTACGATTGGAACGACTGAAATTAGCTTCCGAAGAGACTTTCTAGAATATTTCTTGCTGCAATGACACAATTTTTGGGATTATTGAAAAAAAAAACGTTTAGTCGAACGTATCGAACAAAATATCGATCTTTTCCAACAAAATTGGGTCTTCAGTGTACGAAAATTGTCATGGTTTTTTAAATAGAACAAAAAATTAATAAAAAAAAGAATTTTTCGTTGAATCCAACGTTGCGAACTTCAGTGTCATTGAATTTTTAGGCTTTCGTATAAGCAGAACGTTTCCTATAGGCAGAACGCCACCCGAAAAGTAAATCGATTCGAAAAATTAGGATGATTTTGAAAATTCAACAAATCATCGATAAAAAAAAAATATTTTTCAATGCATTCCAACGTTAAGCGTCACAAAAGGCAGAAGTCTCAATTTAATTCAATTCAAATTATGTTGCAATGGCTTTCTCGGGCTTCTTATTAACTTCTCTACTCAGGGCATCTCTCTGCTACATACGTACGTGTGTATGCATAAGTCTGAAAGTGCTTAAACACGAAAAGAAATACACAAGAAGAATATGCACCGCATAGGACGACTTGATGCGCCCACGTGTCATCTTATCGCCTACGCCTCAACCAACGCCCACAAACAATGCATATAGCTACCCAATGTTGAACCCTCTCTAGGAACTACTGAGATTGAGGATACACTGAATATATATACGAGCTCAATGTCTATGCTTTGAGGCATTGTATGGGCACGCGTAATTACGCGGCGGGACCAACGACGAGAGTGCTGCTCCTTGCGAGCTAAGAAGATGATGAGTATATATATATGTATGTGTTGTGTGGGGCATATATGGAGCTGAGTACCAAGTCAGATATCTCCGAGAAGCACTCTTACGGCCCTAATTGACCAAATGATTGTCCCGCAAGCTCCTGACAGAGACGTTTCTGCTCAACTAGAAAGGCAACGTCTTAACATCGAAAAAAACGTCCGTAGTCTTTGTACTTTCGATTCAAAATTTCAGTGAGACTGAAGTGAAAGGATTGATCACTTTTCCAGATTTCCATCATGACTACTTTTATATTAAATAATTAAATAAAAAGATTAAATACACTGAAAACTGTTCGATTAAACGTTTTTTTGAATAATCCCAAAAATGGTGTCATTGCAGCGAGAAATATTCTAGAAAGTCTCTTCAGAAGCTAATTTTTGTCGTTTCAATCGTAAATTTTGCTGATGATTCCGTTAGAAACCAAATATACTGCCAAATACATAACGAAAATTTTGGAATTATTCAAAAATATTTAGTTTACCGTGGCCAACAAAATATCGACAATTTTTAACAAAATTTCATTCCCAGTGTAATGCGTGCAAAATTCAACAGTTCAGTTTTTTCCGTCTTCTGGATCAAAAACTTTAACGAATTCGAAAAAGCTTTTTTTTAGGAAATAATGGTTTTGTTGTGCCATCTGCAACGCTGGACCATCAACAATGCGTTCAACATATGGAGACTGCTGCGAGTATCCAATATCGTCGAGAGTTTAACTCTCGTGAAAGTCTCAAATGGAAGAGATCCAGTTGGTGATCCTGCGCACGAAATACATTTAAATTTAGCGATTTGTGTGTGTGTGTGTGTGTGTATTGGAGTGTCCACGTGTGTAAGTTTCTTTGGCGTAATATCTCGAGAACTCTGGTGATAGGTGATCCGGTTGAGGCAAACATACGAAGTCTGTTATTCTTGTTTCTTCAGACATGCTCCCATAGATTATTATGCAACAAGAAAAAGCGTCTTGTTCATTCGTCTCTCAACAGACTATTTGTGTGGCTTGAAGAAGCAACCGGGTGAGGCTCGTCGAGCAACTTCGATAACAACCCCTTTTCTCTGCTCGTTCGAGTACACAAGATTCTGCTTGTCGACTCACGACCCACGTACAACTATCCATATGTCCACTACTCTTTCTATACTCGACTACATCGTAAATTAGCGATCGACCGACTCTATTTGCGCTGGCTTCGTATGTTCGATACGGACACGCAAAACGAATCTAATCAGTTGAGCCAATTCCCAATGCACTTTCAAAACACGTACATCTTTTTGGCACCGTGAGTAAAGAGACATGGGAAATCATTCATTTTACCAATCTCTCTGTTAGCTATAAAGCTGATGCTCCGGTAATCCTAGGACTCTGGAATCCGCTACTTTTCGTCATCGAGTCAAAGGCTTTATTTGATAGTTTATGCTCAAAGTTCCATTTCGTATTTCAACGGAGAACCAGAGCTCTTTCTCATTGGCATCAGAGATTGACTTTCGTGCTTGCTGAACTAGTTATTTTATTTGGGCAAATGAAAGCAAACGATCTGGCAGGAACGATCACCATGAGAAGAGAAACTGAATGGATACAGCGATATGTTTCCATATAGGCTGGTTCATAATCGATCGTGACTGCATTGAAAAAAAAGCGTGAAATATTTTGGTAAAGAGCTCCTCGCAAATTTGCGGGCAGTCCGGTGATCGTATCGACTCCAGGATTTCAAGGAAATGCAGGGATGATTAAGGCGATTTAATGCTTTAACCCTAGGACCCTACAGTATGTGTTTTAAAAGAAATCCCTTACACTGGAGTTACGGGCACCCCAGTAATGTCAATCGATGCAGGTGACTCGCTATTTGTCATAGAGAGCTTTATTTTTTTTAGATTTAATCGTTCGAATTCTGAAAAATAATATACAACATTGAGAAAAAGTGTAATTTTCATTTTTCACGGTGAAAAATGTAATTTAAAAAAATTAGCAACATAATCTTTGAATTTTTCAGTATTTAGTGGGGGTTTGGGGAACTCCCGGGTAGGGTCCTAGGGTTAACTATTTCGAGTGAGATAAACATGTTACAGGAAAGAATTGAAAGAGAAGCTGTTGCGTACTGTTCGAAACTTATCTTCGTCATTATGTGTGTACGTCTGTACATTTTCGGTGCCGGATGCGCAAGTGTGCGGAATAGACGGAGAGAAGACACGATGCAAGCGAGCAATTTATTGCAATCAGTGTCGGAGGGCTGGGTATACAAAAAGTCAACGCGAAAGAACGGAGAATACCAGGGGCCGTGTCGACAATCCTGCCACAGGGGATGGCGCGCGGTTCAACAGATCCTGTGTGATTCGGAGGATAAGAGGAGTGAGAAAGTACGTCGAGCAGGATGCGCCGCTGGGATTGAGGCGGAAAGCAAGAGTGGAGAATGTTTCGTGGGTGGTTATAGTGGCAGCCGTATATGGAGACGATCACGAGAGGTCATCGACCATGTGATTCAGTTCCGTTCAGAAACACTGCTCGGAATAACAGCATTTCGCTTATGTGGCGTGACTGCCACACTGTATATATACTTAACGGTTTATTAATTATCTTTCATTGAATTTTTCTCATTATTGGAGCACCGCGTGGCATAACCCTCAAACCCTCCGTGGATAATATTATTTTTTATGGTATCCTGGACCAGATGGGTCGTTATTATCCTGCCACTTATATCTCACCCATTTGGAGAGAGAATAATCCGGAAAAATTCAGAAATGCTCTCTATTGAGTCTTTTTGAGGACGTTGTATGGCGACGGTCAAATCTAAACTTTTGTTTTCAGTTTTTCTTACATACTAAATGATTTGCGAGCCTAAGTTCATTTACGAAAGTTGTTACAAACAAAATTTACAAAAATTAAATGAAGCTTCTTCGATGTTACATAAAAGTGAATGCAAAGTTTCAAGAGGCTTCACCATTTAGGAATCGAAATATTTAATGTTGAGAATTGCAACTTTTAGAACACGCTCTTATGAGAAACTATTGAAAACTTGTGATTTTTATAAATAAATATCTAGACTTCTACATGGCGAAAGCTCTTAAAATTGCGCGAGCTATTAGACATCACTATTCTCTTTGTGTGGTGCAAATTTGAAGGAATTCTATCGGTAGAAAATTTCGCATACAACGTCATCAAAGATTCATAGATGTTAAAGTCATTGCATTGGTTAATTTGTAATAAAACGTTATGAAAAAACAAGATTTTGAAAAAATTTGTCGCTCCGGTAAAAAAAAAAACGCATTCATGATCCTCGCAGGGTAAATATGAAAAACCACGACCCTTGATCCTCTATGATAACAGCCCATTGAACCGAGCTCGCTCTTTTAAGCATCCCCGATCAAACGACTAGCTAATTACAGGGCCACTTAACAAGGTTACCCTTGCGTTGGCTCAACATGGATCGATAGCTCCGGGAAGTCGATGATAATTCTACTGACGTACAGTTTACTCGTCAGCTAGTGAGAGCGTTGCTCTGTAGCTTCCCAAACATTGCGGATACGTAGCTGACGTTACAGTTCTCGGTTGTGCATTGTCATGTCGAGCTCACCAAGAGTGAGCGATCGACCCGAATCCTTTGTCGTCCATAATTGTACGCCGGAATTCGGGCGATTGTAAGTGTACCGCGTGTGGAAATCTTCCACGAATGTTGCCCCGCAACAACATGAATCTCTGACGGGCCATTCCGGATTTTCCTTTATCTCTCTGTCTCTCTCCCCCTTTGGCACTTGCACATATACCGACACACTACTATCCCGAAGTAATTCAGTGGCTGTGCGAACGGACGTGTTGACTCTCTGCCTACAGCAATCCCTTCTGTATGTACTTGCCGCCATTTCTCACTCTTGGTACACCTGCTGTCTATGCAGGCTCACTTCCTCATGTGACAAGCTTGTCACCAGCATAGTTTCCTAATCGTTTAACAAAGCCCCTTTGGATCTCACTAACGTCTCGATTGTATGCACCAAAGGATATTCAACGAAATGCACAATGTGCATACAAAGTCGTCGTTGCCTTTTTAGGGCATGTAAAGCTTTTCAAGCTTCCCCTCTCAGAATTTTCGGTTCTGTGTCATCTCTCTAGGTCAGTAGAACGCAGAAATAAATTAAAAAAAAAAAAAAAACATCGGTGATACGAGTGTTTCGTAGTTCGATATTTAACAAAACTCTCAATTGTTAACTTTTGTGCTTTTGTCTCTTTCGAGCCACTATGATCGCATCGCTAAACTTCTATACATGTTTCCACTGGAGGTAAAGAATCAAAGAAACAAAGTAACGAACGAATCGAAACGAAAAAGATCGATATTTTTCATTTTTTCGTCTCTATGTGATTTTTTCCGAGGGCAGGAAAAAAACTCGTTTATTCTATCCATCCGTGTAAGCTGCGAAAATAAAAGTTGGTACGAGAACGTCGTTGAATAAACAGCGAAGCAGTATGATGTAGACTGTCAGAGCTAGTCATGGGACTAGGACAGAATCAATGGCGAGGAAAGTGAACGATAATGGTTCCTCGAGACAAGATGATAATCGAAAAATAGAAACAAGTCGAACTCTCCGTTTATATATTTTCTGGCAAACATTTCAGCTTTTTCCGAACCATCGCTGAAGATTGCTTCACCTTTTTCTGTCCTAGTTTTCTATTGGGAGCCTTCAACGCGTAATCCGGCTTTGACATGAACGTAACGTCTCGCGTATCAACGGGCTGCGAAGCAAATAGGAAAAGACGTTGACATCTTTCAAAGTATAAAAGGGAGTTCAGAACTTTAGTTACATGTGGTGAGAATGTAGACTAGAGCGGGAGATCCGATATTTGCTTGTGAAAACATCGGCCACCTGTCTCTTTCGCTTCCTCGAGATACCTCACCGCGGGAGAACCGAGCACAATATTTTCAGAAACTTGGCTTTTCGCGTGGAAGCATAGGATGCTATACAAAGTAGGTGTCATATATATTTACACTTCTGCATATGTATTTGCGTAAGTCTTGTCTGCTTGTGACACGTTAGTGCCCCATGCTCTTCTCTTTGCCGCTTAACTCGACCTTTTTTTGTCTATCGTGACATGGATATTCTACATATTGTAGAAAACTCACTGTTTCAGCAGATTTGCACACGCTCCGCACAAATCTTTGCTTATTCGTTCCGTGTTTTTTATTCATGCCTGCCTTCGCATAAACCCATATGAACGAAATTTATATTTACTAGATGTAGTATTTACCGAGGTACTTCATTGTCCCTCATGTTTGTGTTGGCAGCTTTGGTGCACTATGGCATTATTTTGAGTTTTACGATCGTGACTAAATTTTTTAGAATTTCTCCAACGTTTCTACGTTAAAAGAAAACATTGAAGTTGGTACAGTGGTTGTAATTTTATTTGTAACTAATATCGGAATCGTTGATTCCCTTGAATTTCTTGAGTATTTAGACTGGAAATTAAATTTTTTTAAAAATCGTCGATATTCTGTTGAACACGGTAAACTAAATGTTTTTAGATAATTTCAAAATTTTCGTTATTTCGGCAGTATATTTGGTTATTAATGGAATCGTCAGCGAAATTTACGATTGGAACGACAAAAATTTGCTTCCGAAGAGGCTTTTTAGAATATTTCTTGCTGGAATGACACAATTTTTGGGATTATTCAAAAAAACGTTTAGTCGAACGTATCGAACAAAATATCGAATCTTTTCCAACAAAATTTTGTTTCCAGTGTAGGAATGATGACGAATTTCTCCACGCAACGTGTAATTTCATCATCGCGATTTATCACCAGTGACTATTTTAGGCAGCAACGAAAGTCATTAAAGCAGCTGGAAACTAAATGACACGAACAGACTTAAAGGGAAGCAATTTCAATGTCTGCCTGTGTTTCGTAAGCGCAGTGTGTTCTTATCACATCCACATTCCTTCAATTTACGTTTGGTGAGGTGGTGCAAGTTGGTATATTCATGGAATGAGCCAACGAAAATTAATTAGGCTAGGTGTGAGCCGCAATTCAGGATTGTACGAAGGTTTCCAAAGCTAGAGTTGGAAGGTGACGGAGAGCCCGGCTAAGCACAGTCTGATCTATGAGCTGTACAGTTATCAAGATCAAGAAAGTTGTCGGCGTCTTGCTTCCTCTCAACTGATACAAATGGCAAGTGACTCTGTCTCTTCTGTAATATAGTTTGACTTGACTGCGCTAGGCACTCAGGCAAAGCTCACTCACCGTAGCATAATATCGCTTATTAGAAACGCGGCTGCATGGCAAGGGAAACAGAGATCCAAGGAGGTAAAGAAGGATATGTATATATGCAAGTGCATCCTCTATTTCCTGCTTCGCAGTGTGTGGAAACAAGGATGGTCTGATGTTACCACTTGTGCGGGGAAGATTCAAACGTCGAACACTGTGGAAGTGAAACGTCGCAGGGACTTGGAGAGACGGGATGCTGCTTTACTTGCCAAGTCAAACATCCTAAGGCTTGAAATATCCTGGATTCGTCAGGGTGTAAGATACTGTTAAGGTTAGGTTGAACGCGTGCTCGCTGAGAAACTCCAGGTCTTCTCCCGAGTAGCTCTGGCGCGGTTCACGAATACTTTACCCAGCACCGTCTATACCCGTCCAAACCGCCGTATTCAGGACGACCACCGAAACCGGCTTCATCTCCACCATCGACTATTTTCCTGACCACATCAAATGGCAAAGCTTTCACCTAGCTACGCAAAACGTACATTTTCCTTGGCGGGATTCAAATCCAAAAGCAAGAAGGCGGACGAACATCTTCAGCCAGAGGCATTGACCGGGCCAACTTTGACGAATCCCTAGACAGATATGCTGCTAAACTTCACATTGGTCTTCGCCTCGAAAATTTCTGAACTCTTCGGAAAACGCTTCTACAGGGGAATTCGGTGCAGTTAAGATTTACCACCATTAGAAACACTCTGTTCACAGCCTCTCGAAACTCATTCTTCTGTACTTTTCCTACCTGCTTTGAAGCACGCTGAAAGCGTTCTCTACCACGAAATTGGATTACAGCCGGTTTGAACGTGCCTTGATATTTTGCCGTCTTACGACGGGGGACCATATCACAAGCGGCATATTGATGTGTATACCGTAAAGGCAACACGCGCGAGTCGTTTATACCGAGACAAGCTCCACGCACGGTTCATCAACCCTCGAGATTGGAAAAAATAAGGAAGCAAATTCTTGTGAGTTCATCGGGCGTAGAATGTGTGTGAGAGTCAACGTGATTTTCCCCCTTTTTGTTTTCCATTTTCATTTTTCTTTTATGTACCTCGAGCTCAGTTTCTTCGACACCATTGATGGATTTTCCTTTATCATGGTATCAGTACGCACCTCCGAGGGCTGCAATCCTGAATGTTTACTCTTCCCACTGGCGTCATAGCCAGGAAGTAGTTTTGGAGGAGATTTTGTTTTCATGATGCATCAGGAGGATGATTGGAAGAAAGAACTCTGGGATAAAAGGTGTTCTCGGTGAGCCAAACAATTTGTTTCACGTTGGCTCAAAGTGTCGTAAGATTACGACAGAAAATCCGTAGGGAAAGGAAATATTGATTTTCAAGGCCTTCCTCAGCGTCCATGGGGGTTCAAGCATGCCCTTCGACGTTTTTCTCAACTGTACCGTTTCAAATTCACTCAGAGTGGATAATGACGGAGAAGTGCCCATAGACCAAAGCTTTTCAGCCACAAGACGGACGGGTGTATTTTTACGAACCGCTAATGCAAGTTCCCAGCACTGTTTAGAGTGTGCACAACAAAGTGAGGATGGAGGTATTGGTGCGGCAAAAATCCATGGGCGTCAAGTGCAGTATGTGTCCATCGCATGTATGCGGGTATATATGTAACGGAAAAAGGTACCGAACGAGAATGCGGGCTTTCCAAAAACCTTTTATACGAAAAGTTCGCACGAACGCCGCCGTAATCTCGATGCATTGCGGATCTCACGGTACGATACGTTCGCCGCGCGTTCTATGTCCTATCTCGGTCGCGGTGAATGCTGCTCTAGTCAATTTCAATGAAGGACGAGCCACGTTGGCCGTAATGCTTTTATCTGGCGGAGTGATAGCATTCTTGGTTATTTTTATGTCATTGGCCGTAAATGTGAGAAAACGGATAAAGGAATTCGACGATGATTGTTCATGTAGCAGTAAAGTTATTCATGGAACTGGTAAAACGGTGGTAAGTAACTGAACTAAGTCTTCATCGATAAAATGTTAAACTATGCACAGTTGTGCAGATTCGTCCTCCAAGAAAATGTGATCGGATTCCTTGCTTCCCGGGTATTTCGCTATTGCTTGCTCCAAGCTCTTGAGCACATTACGAATCCGATTTGAATTGAACGAGGGAAGAACTCGATGTCGTTTCAGTGCTTGTTCTATGGCTTTTCCAACAGTTCTGAGACAAGTGTTGTGTATAATTGTTCGCTCCGCGTTTCTGCAAAACGTGGAAATCGTGGAGTCGAAGTCAACGACCTGTCAGTTAGTTGCTGTCCATAATGTTGTTTTCGAACACGAATTAGAACTTGGTTGGTCGGATGGTAGAGCCGGTTACGAAGAGCCGTTCTATCTGTACATCATTGACTTTGATTTGCGGTTGATGGAAAAATAATCAACAGGAGTAGAGAAATAAAAGTTAGGCATAGGATCCTACTGTTAGGCATAAATTTCACGAAGAACAAGGTGAAGAGATAACGGTCCTTTGTGGTTGTATTTAAATTATACACCCCCGCCCCCCCCGTGGCAGTGAATTCCACAATGGCATTCATTTCTGCCCATCCTGTTGTCCTAGATCAAAATGTGTTTATACAATTCTTAACCGAGCTCTTGTTTCTTGGGTTTTCCGCTTTCATAGGAAAATCGAAGTCGTCCACGACGAAAACCTTTCTTGTTTAATTTGACGGTAGTTTTTCCTCTTCTTTCCCCGCTTACCCCTTTGCGAAAACGTCCTTTTCTTTTTCGTAGTTTTCCTATTTTTAAATTTCCATCCAGCTATGTCTTCGTGCTCATCGACGTTCCAATCTGTATAGATCCGTTCTTCAGAATCTTTCAATGCTCTTCCGCCGTCTCTATTCCGCTGCATCGTATTACGAATTACGCGACTTCCACGACTCTCCCCAAGCCTGTTCGTCCATCTGTCTGTCCCACCGTTATTACAGTCGTTTGATGCGAGAAACTCCAACGAGCGGAGCAAGAGCACGCGAGCACAAACGCTCCAGCTCTTTTAATGAGATTCTTAAAATACACTTCCGACCCTCTCTCGACCGTCTCCATTCTCGTTTTTCATCTTCTCTTTCTCTCTCTCTCTCTCTCTCCCTTTCTCTCTTTTTGTCAACCTGTTCCCTTGTGCTATATTCCTTCGTAATTCTCTACCGCATTGCTGTACGCTATTCCTCTATATCGTATTCACTCAGCTCCTTTTTCTTTGTCTTCCCTTGAGTGGAGTCGCTCGAAAGTGCGCGAGAGTTGTAAACGCGCCTCTAATCGTAGTTAACGGAGTTGACGCGCGCTGTTATGGGACTTTTGTGGCTCGTTGTGCACTGCTTAAACCTTCTATATATCTGGCAAGACGCTGATTATTTTTTCAAAAAAAAAGGAATAGGAAAAATTCAACGAGTGTAATAACCGTAAAGCTGCACCGTACTGACAGAATTTCGAGATATTTATGAATTCTTTCGTATATGGTTGGTGTCATCAGTGATAACAAAATAAAAAAAAAAAAATAACGTATGCATGGCATCACAATTCTAGGCAACGGTTCAGGTTCCCATTATGGGAAATATATATCGGACAAAGTTCGGGAATGGTTGCTTGGAAAAAAAACAATCTTCGTTCTTGTTTCTCGGCTTTCAATTTTAACATTGCAGCTTAGCCTCAATTTTTATATTCATTCATTTTTTTATATTAGTTTAGAGGCGCTTCCGAAGCTAGCGGGGAAGTCTCTTTTGGTCTTTTTCGCATACTCGTAGGGGCTTCGGAACCGCGCGCGTGTGTGTGTGTGTGTGTGTGCGTGTGTGAGTGTGGTGCTCAGCTCGAGGGTGGCAACTGGGTTAACCCGATTATTATTGCCATGCTCTCGGTATTATAAGCCAGTCAGTGAAAACGGATAGCCGCCAGTTTATATACTAGCGGAGCGAATGCGAGAGAACGTCCAGACCGGATGTGCATAAACAAGACGCGAAAAATACCACAGGGTTTTGTTGCACCTGCTCTACTCTCTTTGTCTCATGTTCCTGCATGAATTATCATTAGGTTCTTATTTTTTAACACCATTGCATGATCGCAGCATTTATTAGTATACCAAATGCCAGAAAGAGGCTGGACCATTTCAATTTTTTTTTTTACATCTCCCAAACAGCCTTGATATGTTCAACGCTCCCTCCATAATAGTCGTTAGGATGCACGTTAAGCCCACACGATGGGATGTTCGTTATCTACGAAATGTGTCAATACTACATGCCTGATTGGTCGGTATCCTCAACAGAAGCCATGACGCAACGTGAGCTCTTAGCATTAGAATGTTAATGGAAAGTTACGGGACACGATTATCCACTAGTTTGACATTTATTATCACGTTCGTATGAGGAATAGACGGAGAAGATTTAGATATCGTTAAAGCTGACGATGTTTTCGAGAGTTTTAAATGTCTCCAGAGTGGACAAATCGGCAGCAAACTTTCAGATGAGCTCCGAGACCGGCGGTCTAATCTATCTCTTTAACCATCACTTCTCAAATATCGAGTGAGTACTTTTACAGTGTCTCAGAGGTTAATCCGACTTGAAACACGACATTAAGTCAGCTGGGCGTATCGAACGCCCTCAAGCGATATTACACTATTCTGTAAATAAAGAGGTTGCGGAGAAATGTATTGGGATTCATTGAAACAGAAATCATTCGTTACCTAACCACTGCTGGAAATTGTTGGTGAGTTGAAGAAAATAACAATCGAATGGTTCTTTAAGGTATTTGCAAAATGATGATCAAGTCTGAATGATGGAAATTTATAATTAAGCATTCGATCGACCGTCGGAAAAAATTCCTCAAGATTTGCGAAGCGTGCAATTTCATAATCTACCCTCGCCCTCTTTGTAATATAGAAAGCAGGAGGTCTTCTGAGCTCAAGAAAATCTAAGAGCGAGAGCACTGTGCGTGGCCATGCACACACCTCACTATCTATATACATAATCGATTCGACGCCCTTATAGTTGACTGTTCTCACGCCTACGTGGTGGGCGTCGAAGGATAGGCTTAGTGAGGTACTCGGTACTTTTTCTCCCTCTTAGCCATTGGAGAAGGCTCCGACTTGCGAACCTCTAAGCGTTAACGATCCTCTTACTATAATGTGAAGATAAGAGCTTATTACTCACTGCCCGACGGAACCAAAAGGAGAGGCGGAGGAGACGATCTCTGGCAAAGGTCTGCTCAACCAAAAAAAAGGTAGAAGCAACGTGTATAACCATTCGGGCTAGACTAAGAGTAAACCAAGTGCGAGAGTTCACTGAGACAGCAAGTGGATCGAGCGCAATGAGAAACTTGAATGATATTGCCTCTCGGGATGCTGTGAAGACATACCGATTTTTCATTTTCTTTGATGTTCAACATTGTCTGCGATAAATGCTACTATTCTTCGAAAACAAAGCAGTTGGCAGCACAAAACTTCTTTTGTTCTGAAGTTAAACAGTTGGTGCAAAAGGACGGCTAAAATCTATTGCTAATTGTTTTCAAGTTCAATTTACTCACAGAATAAAAAAATCGTGAAAATGATTAGTTCTTTGGCATATGGACCGATGTCTGAATGGCTCACGATATAGTCAATCGAGCAGCAAGAGTTCCAAATCATTTGCGGGGGAACAGGAAAAAATTTCGAACGGATTTCTGGATAGTTTTGACGAAGAAAGTCAATGGCAGATCATCCATGGATCAATGGAAAGTTAAAACAATATCGTGAAAAGCTAAGTGAAACGTAGCAGGATTATTGAAAATGATTTAATGAGGAGCTATCAAACATAACAGTATTGGGAAAGAGTTGAGAAGCCACATGAATTAGAGTCCGGGAGGCCATGTACGACAGCAATTGGTCCAGTCAGATGATATGTAGGTCGCTCAGTAATTAGGTGCAGTGATGTTCTCGCCCTTTGGAGCGGCTGGTCGTGTACGGTACAGTTACCCAGCAAACGGTTGTTGATCGCCATTTGCCACTGAAGCATTAAATCGACAAGAGGTTCAATTCTGTTCGTCTCCTTTGGCCTGTATGTCTCGCTAGTAGTGTTTTCCAGAAAGGCAACTTGCAGCCCAATCAGGAGTGGCAATTGCCGCGAGCAACCGTTGATGTTTGCGGGCTGCAAATGCCATGCAGTCTCTCCGGTGCACATCGTGAGGAAGCAGAGAATTTCATGTGTATCATACCACCCCAATTTCATGCTTCGAATTATCTGGTTTATGCCAAACGAGTTGAGATAATTGCAACAAGACTTATATATGTTTCCGTTTGTCGTCAATAGATACTTGTAGTATTCCAACAACCACATCCAACTTTATGCGCTCATTCTGGCTAAGTCGTAAGTTGGAAAATCGGCATCAGAACTTGTCCTTCGTCATGAGATTCTATGGAACCAGGCTTGGTCGCAAGAGAGTATTCGGAATCTGCAGGAAAGATATCAATCCCATTGAACTTAGTTGAGGGTACGAGAAGTTTATGATCAACCTGGATAGCCGAGTTCACCAAAGAGCAATCATTACGGAACACCATGATCAAGTAGTAAGCTCCTGGCTCGCTATATCTTCGGTGAAATTGTGGAACTCGATAAATTACATTCACGATGGTGCAGCTCAAGATTGATTGCCTCTAATTTTGGTAATTATGAGGTCTCGCCAATAGTATCCAAGAACTCAAGGAGAGATATGAATCTGGAGAAGCTATAACTTCCGTATTGGTCTGACCCATTGACACATTCGCACACAAACCCGCAACGGGAAGAAGCATTTCCAACACATTGGCGAGTGAATATCAAGTCTGGTTGAATTACAGTAATGCAAGCTCCTGAACGGAAGCGGGAGCGGTAAGTAGGTGGTATTTGCCCCCGGCATTACCATCCAATCCAAGAGGAGTAGCAGCGAACCACATTGCGAAGATCACGAGATACCGCATCGGTAAGCATTGAGAGAAGTTTGCCAATATAAACGTTCGGCAATACAGTCAGCAGGAACTGTGACCAGCATACAGGAGGGTGAGATCACCACCTGCTAGCATTGAAAAAATACTACAGCAATGGTATACTCTTATGCCTGATAATGCCGCGAGTTGCGGCAAAGAGAGGATGACCTTAGGTGATTTTCCTAGTAACCCATCGGCTCTCTTGGACTAAGGCTAAAACATACTCCGTGACTCTTTACCGTTTTCACTAGCATTTTTCCGTAGAGTACCGCGAGATCGTCTCATTGAATTTTACGAGCGTCGGATCCTCGGGAATTTCACACCCTCGCAACCTACCCTCCATTGCATCTACGGGCAACCGAGGTAGGTTCTGCTTGCTTAGCAAAAGTCGGCAAACTAGGTCAATTGGGGTATAAAAATTTACATGGCTCGAGACTTTTCAGGTATACAGAAGGGTAGGAGGCTGCAGATATGTTAACGAAGGGAATGAAAATGTAGTGGATTAATTGGTGTGTCATTGAATATGCAGTTGATACGAAGTGAGGATGTCGCGGTATTTTAGGAGTCTCATGTGGTCTACTGTGTAACTGTTATTTAGATGCGAGGTGAGCGCATCATGTTATTATAATTTTATGATGCATTCAGAGTGCACTACATAACTTATACATATAGAACCAGAATCTACCAGTATCGCGCTGGGAGCCCAACTGCAGTTCCAATACACTGTACGTAACTCTGCGTGTACAGTGTACATGGAGTTTGCGTAGTTCCGGGATACCATTTCACTGTCTAACTCCGAGAGCGCGGGTAAGAACATGAGAACCGACATGCAACTATCGCAGAGATCTATCCAGCGAGCATTTACACGGGTAATAGGGTAGACGATGAGAGACCCTTGTAACGGAATCTCACACCATCAGCCGAGTATCAACAGAGGATACTATAATTCTTGTGGGGGGAGTAAACTCCAAGTATCTCTTACTGTATCCACGCACGGTGCACAATAATGGAGGCAAAAGGACCTGGCCATCAGGTGTGCTTTGGATGGAACGGTGACACGGTTTTGCCACATTTGTTTTATGTACTTCATTGGGTTCAAAATATCAGTTTCCACCACGTATGCCCTTGCGCATAGTGTGAACATTGTTAATGATCTGAAGATGTTACAGCATATAAATAGTTGCGAATAAATGGCATCTGCCGTTCCAGAAATCATTGATTAATGAGCTACTGTGTGACGTTTGTATGTTGAAATTGAGGCATTTGCTGATCGATCTCAATGAAAATTTACCGATAAGTCTATTGTGTGTTTGCACGACACATACTGCTTGGAAGTGCCTGCCGAAGAAAGGTTTCCACTCAAAGGGAGTATAATTATGCTTCCACGAACACTCTCAATGATTCTATGCTCGATTGTTACAATGCATCATGTAACATGAGGTGGTTTACTCTTCTAGTTCACTCTATTCCTGATTCCATCGAATGCGGACTTTTGCATATATACCGACTCCACATCGACCTCAATTCTCTCACGATTACACTGACAAATGTTGCTACATATAGGCGGACATGAGAGTGAGGCAAAACGTGATCGATAACACAACCGGTAAAGCTTTGCAACCGAGCATCGATATAAACCGGGCGTGCGAAGATATAGCACTGCAACTTTTTCTCCTGCAGGTTGGTATTCGGCTGCGTGTATTGATGCCCTGACCCGTGTGTGACGCTTCGGCCATTTTATTTCACCGTTCTGTGGTAGGCAAATGAAATAAAAATGAAACAATACAAGGAAAATATAAAAACAGTATCACGTTCGGAAATCGGTCGTGATATCGATTCCCGGTACAAACCAATGTTGGATTCAGGCAAGAATTCTGTCACAAACGCGAAAGGGATTTCTTTATGCTGTCGCATTCATATGCATTTGAAAATGCAAAAAAAAAAAACGTTCACGACATGTATGACTGAGTGCAAAAAAAGAAAACTTATTTCTGACGGTTTTGCACACCTGTTCGGATATCAAGGAGTTTTAATTGACATTGATGGGAAACTAATGTCCATAAGTCACGCGCTACGTGACAGCTCTTTTCTGGTCACACTATTCAGCAGCAAAAAATCAATTAAGCGATGGAATGTAATTCTGAATGCCCTTAATGTGTGTATACAACATCGTCTCACACACTGTGTGGTGAGTTGTGTGCATCTTACCCAATAATTCGAGACCGAGTTAATGAAAATTCATTAAGTCAAATATGGGAAGAAGTAATGAAATTCTTTCAAGCTGGATCAGTTGACGCTATGAAAAATTAATTCTACTTCTCCGCCCGCCATGCAAACAGAAATGCAAGGGGGAAAATTCCGATAGGATTATTGGAACGAGTGGTGGAGGTGAATGGGTCCCTCGATCCGAACTCGATTAATAGCATTGGCATCGATATTAGCCATACTTAATAGCCGCATATATACGACCGCTGTACATAGCAGCAGCAGCGACATATCGGACCACAGGCGCTCATATCCACACTATCATTATATTCCATCATGTAGCTTGCAAAAGCTGTGTCGAGAGCGAACGATACGGCAGTCCGTGTCTTTGTCTCTGTCCTTATTCTCTCGGTGGATATCTGTGTGTGCGCACACTTCGATGAGGTTCGTTGTACCTGTGTTCTAATTACCGATAATTATCGGTGCGTAATCAATTACGTTAACGCAATCGCCGCCTTCCGCCGCTCTCGTGAAATCGGCTCCCCGAATACCGATAATTGGCTCGTTCCACTGCTACCAAAATATCTATGTCCACATTTGATAGTTAGCTAGTGATGCAACTGCAAATGTTGGAGAATTGGAGAAAAAAAATGGTATCGTCCATAAATATCTCCTGGGACTACATGAACGTAGGTCAGTCGAACGCGAATAAAAAAGTTTGTGAACTTGCTCTTTCAAGCTTTCGTAGGCAAGCACTTTTTTGACTGAATCATCGGGGGAGCAAGAGAGTGTCATTCGCATCAGGGTAGCGAGCAATAAGATGAACTTGCTCAGACTCTTATCATCCTCGGATTAAACTCGGCCATTACACATGAAAAAAAAATAAATAAAGTTTCTCCCTCTTCAGATTTTCATTAATGTCGAGAAATTTTTAATGATGAAGATGAAAGGTGCCTGTTAAGTTTCTTTCCAGCCTCTCTCAATTTCAAGCGGTTTCTCTATGAGAAGGAAAAAAGTTTACGAGCTTGCGACATGGGTGAGTGTTAGGAAGCGATGCGGAGATGCAACGTAGTCGAGAGTGAAGAGCACAGCTTTGCGTCGACTTATACTCGTGCAGTTTTCACTTGTAAAGTCCCCGGGTGGTTAGTGTATATCGAGCGAAATGCTCGACCACGTCGTCTCTCGTGGTCGTTGCTATTCGCCGAAGCTTCCTTCCTCGCAAGCACCTTAATTCTTTTATACGGTTGTACGGTTTCTCCTGCGAATTACGGCTACGGACATCGCGTTCGTTACAAGTCTCCCGAGATCCTTGCCTCGATTTCTTACAAATCCAACCACACCTGCATATTCGTACAACACACAAATACATTCTAAGGGTAGACGAGATGAACGAGAGTTTCAAGATCGTACGTAAGGAAACACGCCGCGTTGAGAATCGAGACAATCGCGAAGAGTGCGACACGAAGCGAGACATGATTCCGGTCTGATCCATTATCGAAAAAGAATTAACTGTCCAGATGGAAAAATCTATTTACCGAGGGTTGTAAGGATCCGAATGTCTCTACAAAAAAAAATCGTCGCTAACCCATTTAATCGAGATCCCAAGGTTCGAGACGCTCATACGGAATTAATGATTTCAATGACATCCAGTCAAAATTTATTCCAGCTAAAAGGTTTTGGAACTTTTGTGCTTCCATGGAGAAGTGCAAACTCTAATAAAAAAAGAAAGCATGAACCATTGAAGGCTTCATCGTTGGAATGCAACGAAATTCTGTATTTTCTTGACTTGAACTCCACATTCTCATTCAATATTTATTCCGGACAATAAAACGAACGAAACTTATAATTGTCATGGTTTTCGAAATTGAACAAATAATTAATAGAAAAAGTATTTTTAGTTGGTCAAGGACAATTGTTCAGTGGATCACGGAATAGCAAAACAACGTTAACCATTTCTGTATAATCTGGCCTTTTGCAAGCCCTTCAGATATGACGCAAAAAGTCCAGCACGACAATACTGGCGGTTGAAAATCCATTGGGATGATTTAGAGTTCCTCCTTGTTATCGACGATTCCCACTTCATTCATTCTTTCCCACAGAGTCCGCATAATTGGAAGCCAGAAACCTAGCGGTGTAATCAACGCGGAACGTTTTGTGCTCGTGCATAAATAATTAGTCGGTAGGCAGGTATAATACGAGCGCATTGTATTTCAACAGATATCGTGGTGTACGGACTAGATACCGTTATGAGAAAATATGAAGAACGAGATATTAATCGAACTCTCGAATGAAGAACCGCTCTCTATTGTTGGAAAATGAAAAAAAAAAAAATGAAAGAAAAAACAAAATAAGAATGGAACAAGAATCCGGAACACGCGATCTCGATTATTTCGCTGTGCTCCGCTTCGAATCTTCGGGATGAGACACGATTACATGTCGATATCTCTATATATATCATTTCTACGATACTGTTGTTAGTATCTGGACGCTACAGTATAGTCGCCCAGCCAATATATCGCGCAAAAGCTATCTGAACGAGGCTGTTAATTATCCAGGATTGGTACGGGCGTTAACCGAACCTCTTTCGATTCTCCAACACACAAACTCACACACGTGTGTTATAATGTATATGTGTACAAGTACCGCACCTTGCAAACGAAGATGAAGAGGTTGTACCCAAGACTTGACCCTCTTCGTTCGATATCCGTGTAATTTCACGTCCAAGTACTTTTGTCCGTTTCACCATTTCATTTTTTAGTGCATTAAGCGCACTCGACTAAATTTACAGCGCTTCGATATAATCACCCTCTGTGTGAGGCACACAACTAACCAGCACGGCAAATAATGCGCGCTCGCAACTTTCCAATCGTAAATTCACTTCCCGTTGGAAAATAACTTGAACGCGATATTCCCATGTGCGAACTAATATAAATGGAATCGCTGCGTCAATCGGACACTGGGTGAAAAAAAAACACACGGTTCGTCCGATCGAAACATGATCACCGCCGCGCCAAATTTATTCCGTATTGAAGATACAAAACGCACTAGTCCTTGGACCCCAACGTTGCGAACTTCAGTGTCATAAAAAAATTGGATTTTCATTCTGTTTTCTGACGAAAGGAGTAGAACAAATCGTTAATTTCATTTCTTCAACACCTTATTATTCCTCATATTTTGCGATACTCCGAACGATGATCCCACAAAAAAAAATCGGACAGATCGATTCGTTGGAATAATATAAACTTGTCTCGATTTCCAGGGACCAAAAGTGGCAAAGCTGACCACAGCGATCGATTAAAAGTCACTTGGATGTTCGATGAGCCACATTCATGTGTATCTAGGGTATTCCGTGGTGATCCAATTCTGTGACTACATTCGGCAGTGGAATGCTTTCAATTACAACGCAAGAGAACGCGATCAACATGTAGCCAATGGTCCACAGATGCGAGTTTATCACAGAAAACAAAAGATTGAACGCAAATGCCAAAAGAGTTTTTTGCCTCGATATACAGATTCCGGTATATTTATCATTCCATTTCGCTTGAGCGTGTTAAAGGCTCTCCTGGTAATTCCCTTCTGGTAGGCGATACAGGTCGTTGGGATTTAAAAAATGGAGAAAATGTGCCACTGAATTAAAACACTGGTGGCTGTGTCGGTAGGTCAGCCCGCACGTTGCTACCATGGCAATTGAATATTCATGCAATTGAGAAGACGCGAAATTCGTTAATTCGGAACGGTAGTTTTCAAAGGTATACTTTTTGAATATATACGATCGACGTGTAAACCTCGTTGAGGTTTTCGGTCAAATTTACAAACTGAACAATTATCAGCTAATAACTCTTTATTATTCCGTTAAATAGTTTTATTTATCAGCAGTAAAAGAAATTGATTTTCCGATGAGTTTCAAAACGTCAAACTCAATGCCGGAAATAATTTTCTTGTTCGTGGAATAACCCGTATATTTACTGTACAATACTCTGCCACGGTATCACGACAGAATCCATTGAAACGGTCCATTGTTCTGCCTCGGTGACTCGATGACCTTACCACCTACCCACCCATTCTACCCACCCCCTCAATATCGACAAAACGATCCGGACATCGGGAGATCTATAGATCTTGTGTGCTCGTGAGTTTCGAGAGTTGTTTGTGTATGTGCGCACAAGTGAAAGAAGAACTAAGCTGGATTGCAGCTTGGAAAATGAGAGAGAGAGGGAGAGAGTGAACGATTGGAAGAAAGCTTCGAGTCTAACGGAGCGAAAAATATCCGATTCGAAACGAGAAAGCAGCACTGCCATCGTTTCTTTTCCTCGATCGGCCACCCATACAGCAAACTCTGTATATTTTTCTCTCTTCTCTCTTCCTCTGTACGTATACATCGATCCTCACATATAGAATACTTTATCCAATATGTAGACAATGCGCACACACATACGGGATGTATAAAACAGTGGAAAAAGCCCGCATAAAATTCATCCAAGTCGTCCGATTTCCATTTTCCCCGTCCACGCGTTTTCCTCTTCTCATCTCGTCCAAAGATCGTCTCTTTTCCGTTTCTACTCATCTCAATGGGTATTCAGAACGGAAACCGAGCCGTAAATAATCGCCGAACTGCGGGTCGAGAAATAGAAAGATCGTGGAATGGGGCGTAGCCGAAACCGATCATCAAATTCGTTCTTCCATATATTGCACAGTAGGGGAGCGAATGAAAGGTGCAAAAAAAAAAGGATAATAAACATTTCGATCCTGTTAAAGATGAAAATAGTGGCAACGGGGACCAGCGGTATTTGCAGCTTCGCGAAAAATAGGTACTAGCGTGCTCAGCAATATGTATTGCGGACACTTTATGCAAACCCGAAAAATAACGGCAGCTGAACGATGCACGTTTCATGCTTTTTTTTCTTTCTCTATTTTTCTTCATGCCTGCACACTGTACGTTTGTGAATATATACAAATATTGAATTTTTCTATTACCATCTATAAAGATTTGCACTGTCAAGTTTTTCGCGTGATTTCGGGTCAACATGTCCGGGCCATACACGCTCCGAGGAATTCTGTACACAACAAATTTACACCGTACAAAACTACATGTCGTAGAACATTCGATCGATCTCCGGAGTAGACATAGACTGCACGCCCGACCAGTATATTTACCTTGATAGAAAAACAGCCAACAAAATGAGAGAGAAGCTGGAACCAGATTTTTAAATGTATATAAACACGGAATTTCGTTTGCCAAGAGTTGATGGCTGCATTTTTTTATTTCAGGTACCGGCGTTTCTCGCTGACTCCATAAATAAATGGGAGAAAATTAATGCTCGGTAAAAATTGATCGAACCCCTGGAAATGGTTTTTTTTTAAATATATTTTTATACAAAATCAAAAATTAGATAAAAAATGACATGAAATTCTTGGCAAATCTGACCGAATTCCAAAACTGACTCAGTCACCCGCACGAGTGACTGAGCTTCATGGAATTTGGTGGATGCAAGTGGATTGAAACGATGGTGAATAAAACGGACAATAAAACGATATATTTTTAGGATCCAAACAAGAAAGTTTTTTACAAAATTTTAAAAGAACACTAAATAAGTTCGTTTTTCGATAGTAATACCTTAATAGAAAAAAGTATTTTTCGTTGGATCCCGACGTTTCGAACTTCAGTGACACGGATTGAATGTGAGTATTCAAGTCACTCGATTCTCAATTTTATTGAGCATCATAGGGGAGGCTGCAGGAATGCATCCATGGGAAGTGTGCATACGAGGGAGATAAAGAGGATCAATAGGCGCTGGATTTTTGGTGGGAAGGCTCACGGTGAGCCAGAGCTTCGCGATTGGGAGGAAAGGCTTTCGCGAATGAGGAAATAGACGCGAAAAAGAAATTGAGGTGTATAGCTAGCATGACTTTATTCTTTGCCATTGTGGCGTATTCGATCGGAAATCGAAAATTGAAAATGGAAAACATGCCGGTGCTCTGAAATATAGGTCGTCGTCGTCGGCCGCGTAGCTTTGATTTTTTTTCCCCAATCGTGAGCTCGCACACGCTTCTCTATAAGAATCTTCCATTTTCCTTACTGAATATATATATATTCATACGAAGAACGTGGAGTTTTGACCGGTTCGGAAAAGGCGTCCCAGTTCGAGAAGAGTTTCCGTTTGTATATAGTGAGATCGGAGGGTTCGTTTCTACGAGCGCTTTCCGTGCCCAACCCGTTC